>CM052814.1:51600331-51722570 GCA_028533885.1 Nasua narica | reverse complement strand
CACCTGAATGTTTATAGCAGCAATGTCCACAATAGCCAAACTATGGAAAGAACCTAGATGTCCATCAACAGATGAATGGATCAAGAAGAGGTGGTATATATATTCAATGGAATACTATGCAGCCATCAAGAGAAATGAAATCTTGCCATTTGCAACGACGTGGATGGAACTAGAGGGTATTATGCTAAGCAAAATAAGTCAGTCAGAGAAAGATAGTTATCACATGACCGCTCTGATATGAAGAATTTGAGAGGCAGGGCAGGGGGTTATGGGGTGGGGTGGGGAAGAGAAATGAAACAAGATGGGATGGGGAAGGAGACAAACCACAAGAGACTCCTAAACTCACGAAACAAACTAAGGGTTGCTGGGAGGTGGGGAGGGGGGGTCGGGATATGGACATTGGGGAGGGTATGTGCTATGGCAAATGCTGTGAAATGTGTAAGCCTGATGATTTACAGACATGTACCCTGGGGTAAATAATACATTATATGTTAATAAAAAAATTTTAAAAAAATACATATAAAGATGTTCTATTATATCCTCCCTTATTCTAGTGGGTTTGCACACTCTAAGGCAGAGAAACTACACTATTCAAGCTACTGCAATAACTCAAATGAGAAATGAGTTGTGAACTAAAGCCATGATATAGTAGGGATGAAAATAAATACCTACTGAGAAATACCTAGGAGATAAAAATCAATGGAACTAGTAACTGGGTAAGAGAGATTACTAGAGGTAAAGACTTGAGAACTGCACTATAAAGGAGCCACAAGCCACACATGGTCACTGGGCCCTACTGAATAGTTTCAACTCAGGTGTTCAGTAAGTGTAAGACACAACCTGGATTTTGAGACGTTAGTACCAAAAAAAATTCAATTTTTTGAAATTTAATGAAATACTTCATTAAATGTTTGCAGACTTGTCATAGTTATATTATGTTGGATATATTGGATTAAATAAAATCAATTTTTAGTAATCATTTCACTGTTTCATTTTTTTAAAAGATTTTATTTATTTACTTGACAGAGAGAGAGAGAGAGAGATCACAAGTAGGCAGAGAGGCAGGCAGAGAGAGATAGGGGGAAGCAGGCTCCCTGCTGAGCAGAGAGCCCGATGTGGGGCTCAATGCCAGGACCCTAAGATGATGACCTGAGCCTAAGGCAGAGCCTTTAACCCACTGAGCCACTCAGGTGCCCCTGTTTCATTTTTTTTAATGTGGCTGTCAGAACATTTTAAATTTCATATGTAGTTTCCATTATATTTTTATTGAACATTGTACTGTTCTAGAAGGATTCTGAAACTCTTGGGGATACCACCTCAGAAGGAATAGAAGAGAAGAAGAGAAGAACCAAGTCTAGAAAAGTATCGGAGTTGAGGATGAATTCAGCCAAGGCCATGTTGAATCTGAGTACCTATGGGAAATATACAAAGAAGTGACCCGACCTCTGAAGCAAAATGGCAGTGTTAGGACTAGAGATGAGGACTTGTAAGTCGTGTGTGTGTGTGTGTGTATGTGTGTGTCAGTTAAAACTCTGAGTGAAATAGCAGTGGCTCACAGTGGAATCCAGGGAAATACAAACATTTAGGAAGTGGTCAGAAAAAAGCATGAAAAGGAATGTCAGAGAAATAACAGCAATGAAGTCTTGGAAGCCAAAGGCAAGGTGAATTTTAAGGACAGTGTGGTTGGGAGTGAAATTCAACACAGACTGGGATGTGGAAAGTGCAATGCCAACATCATAATGTCTTCGGCTACGCCAGTGGCGGTGCAATGATGGCAGAAGTCAGAGTTCATTGGGTTGAAAGGTGAATGGGAAATAAAAAATGGAGATGATAACTGAACAGAGCTCTAGCCATAGGAAGATGAAAGACAGTTAAAATCAGAATAGACACAGAACCAAAGGAGGGGATGGTGTTGCTATTTTGTTATTGTTGTTTTGAATTTTTTTGTGTATAGAAAAGAATTGTGCATACTTATTATTTGAGGAGAAATAACAGTACAAAGTAAGAGATTGGTGATAGAAGAAAAATGATAGAAGGATAAAGGAGATAAGAATGAAGGATAAGGAGTACAGAAAGGGACTGTCCTTGAACAGAGATGGAGCTGCCTCATCTTGTGAGCCTGGGGAGGTTGGGAGAGTTAAGGGCAGATGTAGGTCCTTTGTGAGGAAAAAGGTAGAAAGTTTAGGAAGGTTATACGTGACCTTTCCAGTTTACTTCATCAGAGCAGAGACTAAATGATCTGTAGGACAGTGAGGGTGAGAAGTTGGACAGAAGGCTTAATGAGAGCCCTGGGACAATCAGTCGTTGAAGTAGGACTCCCAGGTGGCTCAGTCGGTTAAGCGTTTGACTCTTGGTTTGGGCTCAGGTCATGATCTCGAGATTGGTCATAGTTGAGCCCACACTGGACTCCATGCTCAGTGCGGAGTCTGCTTTGGATTCTCTCTCCCTCCCCCTCAGCCTCTCCTCACACTCTCTCCATCTCTCAAATAAATAATATCTTAAAAAAAGAAAAGAGAGAAGGAATATAACAAGAATTAGTAAAAAGTGGTTGGGAAAACACAACACTACAGAAGCCACAGAAGATAACATAGGACAAAAAAATCTAGAAGACTTTGGGCATAACGACACCTTTCTAGACACAGCACCAAAGACACAACTCATGCAATAAATAATTGATAAGCTGGACCTCATTAAAGTTTAAAACTTGGGTTCTTCAAAAGACACCATCAAGAGAATGATGGGGTGCCTGGGTGGCTCAGTGGGTTAAAGCCTCTGCCTTCAGCTCAGGTCATGATCTTAGGGTCCTAGGATCGAGCCCTGCATCAGGCTCTCTGCTCAGCCGGGAGCCTGCTTCCCCCTCTCTCTCTGCCTGCCTCTCTGCCTACTTGTGATCTCTGTCAAATAAATAAATAAAATCTTTAAAAAAAACAATCTTTAAAAAAAAAAAGAGAGAGAATGAGAAGACAAGCCACAGACTGGGACAAAATATTTGCAAAAGACATATATGATAAAGGACAGTTATCCAAAATATACAGAGAACTCTTAAAACTCGATAAGAAAACACATAGCCTGATGAAAAAACGGGCCAAAGACTTTAACAGATGCCTCATACAGATGGCAAATAAGCATATAAAAAGATCTTCCATATCATATGTCATCAGAGAAATGCAAATTAAAATGAGATGCCATTACACACCTAATAAAATACCCCAAATCCTGAAAACAGACAACACCAAATTCAGGATGTAGAACAACAGGAATTCTGATACATTTGTTAGTGGGAATGCAAAATGGTACCCCACTTTGGAAGATGGTTTGGCACTTTTATGAAACTTAATATATTCTTACCATGTGATCCAGAAACTGTTATCCTTGATATTCACCCCAAGAAGTTAAAAACTTATGGACACACATGTATGTTTAAAGCAGCTTTATTCATAATCACCAAAACTTGGAGTTAACTGAGATGTCCCCCAGTAGATGAGTAGATAAACACACCATGGTGCATCTAGATAATGGAATATTACTCAACAATAAACATAAATGAGCTATCAAGCCATGAAGAGCCATAAAGGAAGCTCTCAGATGCATACTGCTAAGTAAAAGAAGCCGAACTGAAAAGGCCATATAGTATAAGATTTCAACTACAGGATACTCTAGAAAAGGCTAAACTATGAAGACAAAAAAAAAAAAAAAATTAATGGTTGTCAGGAGTGATGGAGGGGGAGGAAGAAGTGATGAATAGAACAATACAATTTTTAGGGCTAAAAAATAATCTGCATGCTATTAAAATGATGGATATATATCATTACACCTTTTCCCAAACCCATACAGCGTACAACTCTGAGAGTGAACCCTAAGATAACTATGTATTTTGGTGATGATGTGTCAATGTAGCTTCATCCTTAGTTAAGGAAAAAAAAAAAAGATCTTTTTTTTACCAACAAAAGTTATGTTGGTAATGGGGGAGGGTATGCATATGTGAGGGCAGAGGGTATATGAGATATCTACCTTGTCTCCATTTTGTTGTAAACTTAAAAGTGTTCTTAAAAAAAATTAATTCTTTCAAAAAATGATTGACAGCTGAGAATGAAGGCCATAGCTTGCAGGGACACAACTGGCACAGTTGTTAATTACTGCCAGCAGTGCTCTGCATACTAGATGTAGGAAAAGAGAAGATAGATGGGAAATTGATCCAGCGTTCTGAATTTCAAGGCCCAAGTAATCTAAATACATGGGTATGAAGATGCTGAAGGTTCAGGGCAAGGGATTAATTCAGGTGATCATCCACTCAATCTAGGCCAGGCAGAGAAATGAGACCAGGAGGGGTCAAATAGAAAGATAGAAAATGAAAAGATGAAGTGACTGGAGATGCCCATGAGGTTAAAAAAAAAAAAAAGGCAGAAAGTATGTGAGTGAAGATAAGAATGGAGTTTTGGGGGCTTAAGATGATGTGAAGCAATAAAGTGCCTGATCCTACAGGCCCCATCATATTAATCTCTCAAAAATGCACCATTATGTCTAGAAGCACTGAATGTTACAGCTAAATAGGATATTTGGTAAACATGATTTAGTCCAGTGGATAAATTCAAATGCACTGTATGGCAATTATGAGTGACTAATAACAGTTAAAATGAAATCTGCAAGGAATTGACAAAAAATGCTTAGATATCACACTCTATGAAATTACAGTCATTTGCATTACAACAGGCCTTCTCATTTGGAGAGAAAAAAAGAAGAGTGACAGCTAGCAGGTTGTGAATGCACATGGCCACATCCCTTCATGGGCACCCACAGAAGTGTGTTCAGTACAGAACGCTGTCAGCAAGTTCAGTTGCTGTCATAAAATATTTAAGAAGCTCTGGCCTCCTCCCAACCCTTTCTGGAGGAAAAAAAAAAAAAAAAAAAGGAAACATATTTGCCACAAATGGGCTTTTTGTTTTCCCAATGACAATCAGTGCAAAATAAGAATCTAGAAAAAACAGTTCCTAGTGTACTTTTTCACAGAAGAATTGAGGGGGGAGGAGAAATCATGAAATCAAGTTAAAACAGTGGAATAAGATAGGAAAAGGCAAGCATTCAGGAAATATGATCAGAATACAAGAGGTAAGAATGCTGAGGGGAAGTTAAAAGAAAGAGACGAAGGAAAATAAGCTAGAAAAAGACAAAAGACTAATTGAAATAATAAAATTTGAAAAGAATGATGAGCCCACGGGATTAACTGGAGGTTCTTTTCAGACGAAGATAGGCTATAAAATGTTAATTTTGCATTCAAATTTAAAATTACCAGAAAAAAATAAACAAAAGCCACCAACATTCAGTGGAATAAGCATTTACAGCCTCTTGGTGTTTGAACATCAAATTCTGTTTTGAGCGTCCAAGTAAACAAGAGCAAGCGAGCTCATAATTACATGACTGGAAGGGGCCTTCAGAGCTGAAAGGGCATGTTCATATTTGTAAGGCTTGAGGCCAACCAGTTTAGAAAATTTATTGCCATAAAATATCATGCAAGCTTTTTTTTTTTTGCCAGGTACAGGAACTCTGAAAGCAATCGTAAGACCAGGAATGGGGAGACTATAACAGCCCAGGACCCCTCTCTGGGAGGGGCAAGCCTTAGTGGCAAGCCTTCTCTAAAAAGTATTAGCTGGTTCCCTCTGTGCTCTGAGAACCCAGGGATGGCAAAACCTATATGTCAGGAATGAGCTCGGACCTCAACATCTGGTCGGCACGCTGGATTGTAAAATTAATACACAGACAAGGAACAAAATTGTGCGGAGAAAAAAAGTACATGTGGAAAAGTTCTCATGTGGCCAAGGCTTTGGGCCTTGAACTTTATTTGTGAGCAGGGCGTTTTAACCTTGGCCTTGCTTATGGGAGACCATACAAGTTCTTCTCAGCTCTGCAGCTGGCTTTTAACTGTTGCAGCCTAAGTGGAGGTTGTAAATCATAAACTGCTTGATATTTTGATCTTGGTAGATTATAAAAGCTTACACATAGGCTTTATCCCGAGACGAGCAGCTGCCTCTACAATGGTAATTGACATACTGCGTGGCCTCTATGGATAAACACTACAGAACTGCATGGGCCCGGCAAGGGCACAGGCCAAGCCAGGCACTCAACTGCTTGGGGGAGACCTACCTTTGCGAGCACAGGCATCCTCAGAATACAGTCTTCTCCTGGAATTTGGCTGGCAGAGTTTTCGGAGCAAGTGTGCCGGAGGCATGGATTCAACCAGAGGGAAAACAGCATTTCCATCTTACAGGCCTCGCAGGACTCAGGGGGGAGCACTCAATCTACTACTTTTAAGATGTGAGGCAGCTGAGGCCAGTATATATAATCACAGAGCCCTCGTGAGGTTCCAGCTTTAACTTATTAGGTCCCGGCGCAGGTGGGATGAGCTTCCCACAAGGCTCCTCTTTATCTGGGCCCAGGGCAAAGAGGGAACCATGGAGAACTGACCTTTATTTAGACTCAAGGGTCACCCTCCCTGCGGCCCAAGTTCTAAAGCTGGCTCTGGATGAATTATATGGGCAGAAGGAAGTCTCCTTAGGAGGCTGAGGCTTTTATTTTTTATTATTTATTTACTTATTTTTAAAGATTTTATTTATTTATTTGACAGAGAGAGAGACAGTGAGAGAGGGAACACAAGCACGGGGAGTGGGGAAGGGAGAAGCAGGCTTCCCACTGAGCAGGGAACCCAATGCGGGGCTCAATCACAGAACCCTGGGGTCATGACCTGAGCCGAAGGAAGACACTTAATGGCTGAGCCACCCAGCTGCCCTAGGCCTAGGCTTTTAGATCAAGAAATTATGTAACAAGGGGCGCCTGGGTGGCTCAGTGGGTTGAGGCCTCTGCCTTCAGCTCAGGTCATGATCTCAGGGTCCTGGAATTGAGCCCCACATCTGGCTCTCTGCTCAACAGGGAGCCTGCCTCTCTGCCTACTTGTGATCTCTCTCTCTCTGTCAAATAAATAAATAAAAATCTTTTAAAAAAAAAGAAATTATGTAACAAGATGCAAGAAAGGAAACACAAAGGCAAAGGAAAGATAAGGAGGTTTTGAATATGCTGCACAGGGGAGGAAGGTAACTCAAACAGGACCCAGTAACCAGGGTCGCTACCACTGCAGAGTCCTAACCCTTGCAGAAGATAACAACATTTCAGCGTTCTTCTCTCAGGCCACATGTGTAGATGGCTTTCCCCCTTGGTGGGTAAGTGCACAGTCACAAAAATAACTTCTTAGGAGAGAGTCTCCCCAATAAATGTACAGTTCACGAACAACTAAAAAAAAATGTTTGACAGCCTGCTAGGACTAAAACTAGGAAGGTTTCCTCTTTCTATGCTCTCTCTCTCAGATACCCCTAAATGTCTGCTGTAGTCAATGGCCACACCTACAAAACAGTATAAGAAGTGGTGATCAAAACCATACAGGTTTTGGTCCAGGTACAGGCACAAAAATAGACACACAGATCTGTGGAATAGAGAGCTCATGCTTTTATGGTCAATTAATCTAAGATAAAGGAGGCAAGAATATACAATAGAAAAAAAATGGTCTCTTCAACAAATGGTGTTGGGAAAACAGGACAGTTACACGTAAAAGAATGAAACTGGACCACTTTCTTACACCAGATACAAAAATAAACTCAAAATGGATTAAAGACCTAGATGCGAAACCTGAAACCATGAAAATCTCCAGAAGACAGCGCAGGTGGTAATTTCTCTGACATCAGCCGTAACATTTTTCTAGATATGTCTCCTAAGGCAAGGGAAACAAAAGCAAAAATAAACTATTGGGACTATGCCAAAAAAAGAGCTTCTGCACAGCAAAGGAAATAACCAACAAAACAAAAAGACAACCTACTGAATGAGAGAAGATAATTGCAACAAATGATATATCTGATAAGTTAGTATTCAAAATACATAAAGAACTTCTACAACTCAATACCAAAAAACCACAAATAATCCAATTAAAATGGGCGGAAGACATGAAGAGACATTTCTCTAAAGAAGACATACAAATGGTCAATAGACACATGAAAAGATGCTCAACATCACTCATCATCAGAGAAATGTAAATCAAAACCACAATGAGATGTCACCTCACACCTGTCGGAATGGCTAAAATCAAAAACTCAAGAAACAACAAGTGTTGGCAAGGATGTAGTGGACTGTTGGTTGCAAACTCATGCAACCACCAAGGAAAACAGTATGGACGTTCCTCAAAAACTTAAAATAGAATTCCCATATGATGTAGTAGTTGCACTACTGGCTATTTACCCAAAGGATACAAAAACAATTCAAAAAGACACATGCACCTCTATGTTTATAACAGCATTATTTACAATAGCTAAGATACGCCAGCAACCCAAATGTCCACTCACAGATGAATGGATAAAAATGTGGTAGGTGTGTACAATGAAATATTACCCAGCCACAGAAAAAGAACGAAATCTTGCCATTTGCAACAAGATGGATGGATCTAGAGGGGTAAATGCTAAGTGAAGTAAGTCAGACAGATAAAGACAAATACCATACAATTTCAGTCATATATGATATTTAAGAAACAAAAGAACAAACTAAAAAAAAGAGAGACAAAGAAAAAAACAAAACAAACAAAAAACCAGTCTCTTAACTATAGAAAACAAACTAGTGGTTACCAGAGGGGAGGTGGGTAGGGGGATGGGTGAAATAGGTGAAGGGGATTAAGAGTATACTTAAGATGAGCACTGAATAATGTATAGAATTGTTGAATTGCTATTTTGTACACCTAAAGTAATATAACACTATACATTATTTAATTTTACTGGAATTTAAAAAAATAAAGTACCTAGAACATTCAGAAAGAAAGAAAGAAAGAAAGAAAGAAAGAAAGAAAGAAAGAAAGAAAGAAAAGGGTATAAGAACATTAATGTATCCTGGGATAAACTGATTTAAAGATCAAAGAGTCTATCTGCCTTAATAAATTTGGTTGATTTGGAGATAGTGTTGGGATTATCTTTCGTGCCCCATCTTTGCTTTATTTCCGAAGTAAGGAACACAGACTATCTCAATTTCAGAAGCCCACAAAGAACAACCCCTTTTTGTGGAGGCCAGCTCAGGGGATAGCTGCTGAAGGGAGCCCCAACTCCACTGGGGCAAGACCTTCTTTGCCTAAAGCTGAGAGAGGATGAGTTGGGGGCAGACTTTAACTTGATGTTCCATAAGTATCTTAGATTCTACAAACTCCTGTGGTGATATAATCTGTGGACTTGAACTTCTGACAACTTCATGGTAGGAGGGGGTTCATGTTTGCATTGAGGACATGTCTATTTGTCATGTTGACATTTTATTACTGACTCTTAATATGTTATAATGTATTATTGATGCCGTATGATCATTGCGGAATCTCCAAAGACTGCGGGAACAATATGACTGGACATAATTTGAAACAGAGAACAAGATAAGGAGGAAACATTTAACCTTAAGTACAGGCTGGATTGAATTTTACTGATAGACTGTTTTGACCCATTTCATGGGTCAAGAGCCTTCTATCTATTAGAGGTGCTTGGAGGATGCCCACAGAGCCATGGATAGCTTGGGAGGAGTGGCTTCAAGGAGGAGCAGGACTGGTAGACTGTTGATCTCTTCCCACAAAGGAAGCTATCCATGCCCACGTTGAACCAGTGGCTTAATCATTTAACCCAATGGAATAAAAGATGAATAATGGCAAGAGTGTGGGGGGAGGAGGGAGGAGGAGCACTCCAGGTGTTTACTTACTCATTCCCAAAGTGACTCTCAGATTGGAAATCTAGGACAAATAGGAAAGTGTCCTCAGGACCGTTCTCTCCTCTAGGAACTCCCTTATTCAATTTGGGAGCTAGCCTGCCCACAGAGAACACACAACCTAAGAGAGGAAAGAAGGCCCTTGTACCTGTGGTTTCAAGAGAATTTTAATTCAGGAAACCTGTTCAAAGATCTTTCTCTCCTAAGACACTGGATAAGTCAGTTGACTGGTATTTACTAAATGCCTCTGATGGACCAGGCACTGTGCTAAGGACCCTGCCCCTCCAACCGCAAATGAGGGCCACCATGACGTCTTACTATGGACTGAAAATAACGTAAAAAATTGATTTTCACATCTGATGTACTAATCTTGGGGCTGGGATAAAGAGGCTGTGAATATAAGCCAAAAAAGTGAAGCATATCTAAGCTAACTGAGAGAATAATCCAATTAAGACATAAAATTATCACATATTTAATGATAAATTGTTTTGTTTTCAAGACTTTACAGAACACCACTGTGAAGGAATCAGCTAAGTGACATTTGTATGCTTGGATGCTCCTTTCATGGTTTTACTTTTCTAAGAAATCAGAACACAGAGTTTCATAAGTATCTAAAATAGGCAAAGCTAAGAATACAATTTGGCTCCATTTCTAGGAACTCCAGAATGACAATAGCTAACATTTACTGAACCCTACTCTAAGTCAGGCACTGTGCTAAAAGTACTACGCATATTATTTCTTTTAATCCACAGAATAATCCTTTTAGGGAAGTAGTATTTTCTTTATGTGACAGACGAGGAAATTACAATCAGGCTACTGTTTTACTGCCAACCACCTCCTTGTAGCCAAAAGGCCTTCTTCATAGGAGGAAGCATAAATAAAATTTATAAATAAATAAAATTTATTTATCACAGGAGTTGGCCACTTTGCTTACCTTGATTCAGCCTCTTAGTATTTGCATAAGAGAAAATCTCGCCAGTGGTCTGATTTCAGAGCCTCAGCCCTTTAACCCACAATAGATACGGGGATGTTGGCTGGCAGAGTTGTTTCTAACAGCAAGCAATTGGAAACAACCTATTTGCCTAAATGTAAACTGGCTAACAGATTATGTCTAATGTCAGATAACCCGCTGACATAAAGTAAACTGAGGGGGTTGGGCAAAATGGGTGCAGGGAAATGGGAGACAGAGGCTTCCAGTTACAGAACGAAGAAGTCATGGGAATAAAAGGCACAGCATCAGAAATAGTCAATGATGTTATAATAAAAAGGTAACAGGACGGATGGTAGCTACACTTGTGATCATAGCATAAGGCATAAATTTGTCAAACAGCCTAAGTTGTACACCTAAAGCTAATGTGACATTTTGTGCCTACTAAAAAAAAAAAAAAAAAGGAATAGGGTCAGTGTCCAAGGTTCAATCCATATTTAGGCAAGTGGCTTCATTCTATTCTGTGATTGTAGAATATACCCAACCCCGGTTAGTTACATTGCAAAATAATAATAATTTTTTGCACTTATTCTAGGTGTTAATTAAAAACAGAAAAGATGGATATTTGTAGTTTTTCTATCCTTTATTGTTTTATAATTTTAATACATTCTCAAGGTTTCTTATGGTTAAAAAAAATAAGCAGAGCAAAAACACCTAATGCATGACATGAGAAAATATTTTTGTCAAGGGGTGCTAATATTAGACAGGACTCTAGAGTTAGCCTGTCTGGGATTGTCTTAGCTCCCACACCTGCTAGCCAGGGGACACTGGGTGAGTCTCTGCCTCGACTTTCCTCACACGTAACCTGGGATAAGAATTCCTGTAACACAGGGCGCCTGGGTGGTGCAGTTGGTTAAGCAACTGCCTTCAGCTCAGGTCATGATCCCAGAGTCCTGGGATCGAGTCCCACATCGGGCTCCCAGCTCCATGGGGAGTCCGCTTCTCACTCTGACCTTCTCCCTTCTCATGCTCTCTCTCACTCTCTCTCTTTCCTAATAAATAAATAAATAAAATCTTTAAAAAAAAAAAAAGAATTCCTGTAACACAGCTTTTGTGAGGATTATGAGTTCATAGATGTAAAGGACTTAGATCAGTATCTATTAGTATTATTATTATGTATTATTGCAGTTACATTTGTTAATGTGAGGACAGAAAAAAGACTAATATATACACCAAATGTTTAACTATGATTGAAAATTAGTGGTAAGATATTAAGTTGTATTTATTTCCTCTGATCTTCCTGTATTTTCCAGTTGCTCCGACAATATTCATGCTATTAAAAATGTAAGGTGCCATCATATTACTGCTTGCTTAAAAGAGGCAATTTCTTGAGATTCCCTTAAATGTGTAATGAACGCAGGAGGCTAGAGGACTGAGGCAGATTATTAACTACTCAGCAGTGAAATAACTCTGCAGCACCACATAAAAAGAAGTCATTCTGGAATATTACGTGGGAAATCACCATGATGAAAGAAGCCTGACTATTTTAAATAAGGAACTGATTTGACTGGCTGAAAACATATTAATGGTATTCAATAAAACTGATTGAAAATAAGGAAATTACATTTAAGACCTGCATCAAATCCCCTTTTTATTTGAAGATACAGCTGCCAAAAAGATAATGACTTTCTGGTTTCTCTATAAAATCTAACCTTTACCTAGGAAGACTGACATGGGTTTGGATTGTAGCCACATAAAAAACACTTTTTTTAAGCTGAACTCCAAGTGATTGTTTCATGAAATAACCTCACAAGGGTACCCTTGAGGAGCCCCCTTCCCACTCTGTTTCTGGACTCCCCAAACCTACAAGGACTAGTTCTCTGTGCCTCCCTCCTCTCCCATTCATCCTGTCCCATAAAAGCAACTAAAACCTCTTTCCATTGAGACTCGCTTCCAGAACATTAGCCCATACTCACGTAACAAGGGCATTTTTCATGCCTCTGTGTCTAAGCAGGCCATTGTACTATCTTGATTCCCAAAATTACTCCTGAAGAATGTCTTCCCTTCTCATTGTATCCCTGAATTTGCTCAACTGCCTGTTTATGCATTGTTTCTGCAACACGCACTACTATTTCTGAAGAGTTCACTAGGAGTCAGCTGTTTATTCTCAGAGTTTACTCACTCAAACCTCAGCAAGATCCAGGCCGTTAACCATGACGAAAATCAGGGCTCTACTTTTTTCACTTTTTTCCTGCGTATCTTTTCCATGTGCACAGCTTCCTTTGAAGTTAATAGGAGCCCTCCATGTGGAAAAGATTCCAAGTGATACAAAACAGAATGAGAACTAAGCTCGTCATCTCTTTCTCACATTCAAGGACAAAAATATACACACACAAAGGCAAAGACATCCCATAATTAGCAAGGTCTGAGTAGAATATGGGTATCTGACTAAAAATAATTCAGAGAGCTTCTTTAAGAGAAAAAAGAAAACACATTTAATAGAAAATTAATGAGTACTTTATATGTGTCAGGTAGCACTGTGAAAATACAAGGATAAACCCCCAAAATAAAAATAAAAAAATAGGCACAGTCCCTGCGCTTCAGGGAGCTTATGGACAAATGGGAGAATAGACAGGAAGCAAAGATTCGCACAGGTAAACGTTAATTAAAAAAAACCTTGGCTGGTGCTGCCAAGGATTGGGTCAGTGTATTAAGAGAGCTCTGACCTGCGTGGGGTATAAAAAGAGACGTACTTGAAGATTTTAACACTTGCACTAAAATCTGAAGAGCGTGGGGTAGGAGTGGGGGATCAGGTGGCCACAGCACAGAAAGCAAGAGTGGGCCCCTGCAAAACAAGTCTGGAAAGGAGGCAAACCATGCGTGGGGGAAAGCCAACATGTCAAGTCTGGGAGGGGAGGATGAACCTACAAAGCAGACACAAGAGTGGCGAGGAGCCAGGAGGAAACGACAGAGAATACAGAGTCCACACAAAGCCAATAGACGTGAATGTTTTAATAAGACAAATGGACTGAAAAGGTCTATATATTTGAATATATATATATATATATTCAAAAAATATCACCCCAAAATTGATTTGGGTAGCACGGAGTTTATTGAAGAGATAATATTCAAAATATTTAACAACTAGTATGGCACCAGCCTGACCAAGCCGAAGAGGCGTGGGGGTCCCAGTGCCAGAACATAGCCCTGGAGGCCCTTCTGCACCAGACCTTTGCCTTTCACTGAGGGGGAAGTTGGGGGGATTCTGAGGAAGGAGCCTCAGTGTCTCTGATAATAGGCAGGCACTTGGCGGGGGTGCGGGGAGGAGCAGGCAATTAAATAATTGGTATAAAAGCATTCGGTATTTGGACAACCACTGTGGCTCCACCAATAAATAGATGCTGGCTGCAGAACCATACCAAGCATCGTTTCTGTGGCTTGACGGAGAGGGGAGGCAGCCGGACTGGAATGTGTGAGTGACAGAGCACACGGTCTCCCAGGCGACTCCGATTTCATACTGATAAATCCATACCATGACAACATCTTCTAGATGCAGAAGAGCATTCTTCCAAAATTAAAAAAAAAAAAAAAAAGGAATTGGCCAATGGAGAAAACATATATCAAATAGATCTATTAAGAAGATCCTGGTGATTTTCTCATGAAGAGAAGCAACAAGACGAGTTGTTATTCAATCAGTCAGGCTAAAGTGTTTTGAGGAACAAAGCACCTAGCACACTGCCTGATAAAAAACAGCCACGCAGAAAGTGGTAGCTATTATTATGTATTATAATACGGTTGTTTAAAAAAATCAAATATGCCAGAGAGTGATAGGTAGAAGTTTAAATACATATCACAGTTTCTGGGCAATATAACACTTTATGAAAAAGAAATCAACCTATGATACTATTTTAGTGAATAATAAAGACGCTCCCGAGGACTTCTTTCTTCTCTGGACATTTATTTTGTTCATTATCGGAATTTAGCACTTACACCATCTTGTTTTGAATTACTTGCAATTGTGTCTGTTTTGCTTCCTGTTTCCCACTTAAGATTATAGCTTGGTTGAAATCATGGGCTTTCTGACTTTGTATATGAATTCTGCCATTTACTAGCTATATGAACTTGGGCAAGTTACTTAGGCTAACCAATTCTCGTTTTTTTCTTCATCTGAAAATTGGAGATAATACTCTGAACTGAAATACATACTGTGAGTATTAAATGAGACGAACATACATAAAGCACTCTGTGGAATGTTTGAGATCTGGTAAATGTCCAGTAAATAGTAGGAATTATTGTGGAGTAGAGACACCAACCTGATCCCTGGAATTCAGGAAACTTCTAGCAGAAGCTTCCACCTAACTGTCCATCTCACCTTTTAGAAATTAACTCCTGGAAGCTTCGGCCTAATTGCCAATCATACCTTTTAGAAACTAACTAATGAAATGCTAGAACAGAAAAACGAATATTTGAGGATGATGCCTGTGCAGATAAATCAGAAAGTGCCAGAAGGGCCCAACAGTTACCCCCGCCTTATTATAATGTTAAAATACCCCTCCCTCTGGACTGTCATCCCAAACCCTAAGAAAAGGATCCTGCTTTCCCCTGTTGGGGGAGTCATGGCTTTGGACATTATTCCCCCATAATCTCCTTCTTTGTACAGTTAAACTCCACCTGGTATAGTCTATGTCTACAGCTCACCAAGGAGCAGACCCACTCTGGTCGACCCAGTAATGTAATTGATCTTCTTGCTCCTTTGGAATAATTACACTTTCCCTAGATCACGGTCAATAAGTTATGGGTAAATGGCTCTAAACCAGGGGCAATGCCAACAATAAATTATGGGTACATAATAACCAGGGCAACGCCAACACTAAAACCAGGGGCAATATTTTGTAAACACATAGTGGTCATACTGTACAGTCTGGGAGACAGCTACTGAATAAAGGTCAAGAACGATAAATGAAGAACTCTTCTCTCTCAAATGACAACAGCACCTGCTGGAGTCCAAGTACAATTTATAAGTGGCTGAGTAGCTCTAAATGTTAACCAAGTTTAAATCATTTCCTTTATTTTTCTGGTGACATATTTAGTTGGGAAACTTGAGTAGTGGCTATAGACTGGCCTGAAATGACAACTGTTGAGTAACAACTACATACTTAAGATTCATTTCTCCCCCCTCTGGATGACAAAAAGAAACATTCAAAGTTAATGAGTTTTACTGTATTCTAGATGTTCCCTCCTGAGTGTCAACCTCGCCGTTTATAAGTCATTATTTTATAGGCAATTTACAAACCTGACCATTTATTTCTAGACTTTAAAATATGTACCTTTTCCTTTCATTCAACAGTTACTGTTTTGGACAGCTATCATGAACAGGCTCTCAGGGAGACACAGAGAATTTAGCAGAGAAAATGGCAACTACTGTCTCTGATCTCGGAGCCGAAAGGCAAGTGAGGGAGAAGATTAAACAAGGAAATACCCAGACATTGAGTGAGAAAGGCACAAGTTCTTATCGGAACATATAGGAAAGAGCTGAAAATAGTGCTGAAGTCAGAGCCGGTTACTCCTGAGGGAGTGATGTTTAAACTACGGACAGTGAGAAGATGTTATTCAGGCAAAAAATGGAAAAGATGTTTCAGGCACAGAAAAGAGCACATCAAAAGCCCCAGCTGTGATAGAGTCTGGATCACTGAGGGCACTGACTGAAGGTCACCGTTGCTGCAGCACAGAATTCAGGAGTGCAAGGGGCAAGAGGAGGAGACAGAAGTAGACAAGGAACCGATAAATGGATGCTCAAGTTTGGTCTTTATCCTAAAAGTAAAGAAGTACTTTGGAATGGTGGTAAGCAATGTTCAGATTTTTTGTTTGCACCAAAACAAAACAAAACCAAGCAAAACCACATCAGATGTTTTACTTGTTTGTAATTTCAGCAAAAAGTTTTAGGCGAGTGTTCGATTCTGGTTGGAGTGTTTTAATTACTTGTGGATTTTAATTAACCCATATTCTTCCTGATCTCCTTAATTATGGCTAATTGAAAACTGGCTGAACTAAAGATACACTGTGAGAGAACTTCATAAAATGAGGTATCTAACAGATGAGATCCTGATTTGTACTGAAAACCGAAGAACATATAAGTAACAGGCATTTTGATTTCTGATGGGAAATGGAGAGGCCCTGGTAAATATCAGTCATCCAGAGCAGCTATTTTGCTTAATCCCGTAAACTAGTTGCAGATGTTGGCTCAAACAGCTAGGCTTTGCATCTGTAATTTTAAAATTGTCTCATATTTCTAAACCTGACTCTGTATGCACCGGAAATCAGTGACATGAATTATGAACTTCAGGAAGAGGAGAAGTACAAGAAATGCCAGAAGTGATAGGAGATAATATTCGGAGCAGTGGTCAAGCTATGTGCACAGGATAAGTGAAGGATGACACGGTTCCTTCCTCCAGGACGTGGATCCTGCAACCAGGCGTTTGAAAATGAAACCCTCCGAGTGGATGTACCAAACAAGAGGAAGTCATTTATAGATAGTTGAGTTCTCAAAAACAAATCCTCCTTTTCCTTTTCCCCTCCTCCTCTTCGCAGCAGGTCAACAGGAAGACCGGACTTGCTGGAGAAGTTAAAGATTTTTGAAGAGAAAAAAAAAAAAAACTGAGAACACAAATGCACAGTAAAACTTTTCTTACCTTAATTAAGATCATTTTTAGCAGACTGGGGCAGGAAACAAGCAAGTGACTTACTCTTATACTCATGTTTTATTTATGTTAGTGCTTACTCAGAAAAGACAATTATAAAAAGTCAATAAGGACTTGAATTAAAACTTAGAAAAGGAGCTGGAGGTGGCCGAACGCCACAGATAAAGAATTCATCCTATGCTGCAAAGAATAATCAAAGGCGTTAGAAAGAACTTAAATTATGATGATGACTGAATTTCACATTCATATATATATTGCCCAAGCTCAGTTTTATTTATGTGCACCCTTCCCAAGGAGTGCTCCATTCGGGCAATATAAAAGGCAGGGCATCAAATAATCTACCCCCAGGAGCATACATTGCCAGCTAAGAGTGTAAATTACCTCACCAGAAATCAGGACAAAAACTTCAGCCAGTTATTTGGTGAGACGAAAGCATAATACAAAGCTTTGAGGAATTCAGGTTCAATTATGAAACTAGGACACTCATTTTGTGGAGAGGGAACATTCATCCTGTAGAATTCAGCCTAGGCAGGGAGTGGGTTGGTTGCTGAATCAAAAAAATTTCATAGTAACTTCAGAGGTAAGACATTTTATTTCCCGGTTTCGCTAAAATTCTCTACATCTACATTTTGTTTAAGAGATCACCTCTGAGCGGCACCTGGGTGGCTCAGTCGGTTAACTGTCTGCCTTCGGCTTAGGTCATGATCCTGGGGCCCTGGTATCAAGCCCTGCATTGGGCTCCCTGGTCAGCAGGGAGCCTGCTTCTCCCTCTCCCTCTGCCGCTCCCCCTGCTTGTGCTCACTCATGCTCGCTCTTGCCCTCTCTCTCTGTCTCATCAAATAAATAAATAAAATCTTAAAAGAGAGAGAGACTGCCTCTGAAAAGTCTTTTCTGCATTTAAATAATTAGGGAATATATAGTGCTAGGCAAATAAACCATACTGGTCTTTCCAGGATTTTTCAGATAAATTTGAGACTAGCATTAACACTTTCAAGCTATTAGGACTACTGCAATTAAATCACAAGGACAATAGATAGTATTAGGAATTACTATTAATTTTCTCAGGTGAGAAAATGGTGCTGTGGACATAAAGCAAAATGACCTTTTTCTTAAGAAATGCAGCTGAAGTATTTAGCGATGAACTGTCACGATGCTTGCAACTTACTTTCAAATAGTAAGCACACACACACACACACACACACATACACGACATACACACACAGATACAGCAAAAATGACCAAAAGTTAATGCTGCCAAATCTAGAGATAGTAAGCTCTTCTGTATATTTGGCAATTTTCATAATACAACGTCAGAGTAAAAACCCAGCCCCATCACTTGCAATGAAGTATCCTTGTGAAAGTCACTTAAAGACCATGACTCTCCATTAGTCATCCATCAAATGGGAATAATGATAACCAAACTTTCATAAAGCTCTTGAAAGTATTAGATGAGACAATCTATGTAGAAACCTTGGTTTTAGGGGTGCCTGGGTGGCTCGGTGGGTTAAAGCCTCTGCCTTCGGCTCAGGCCATGATCTCAGAGTCCTGGGATAGAGCCCCGCATCAGGCTCTCTGCTTAGCAGGGAGCCTGCTTCCCCTTCTCTCTCTGCTTGCCTCTCTGTCTACTTGTGATCTCTCTCTCTGTCAAATAAATAAAATCTTTGAAAAAAAAAAAGAAACCTTGGTTTTAATGCTTGGCCCCTAAAAGCCCTCGATAAATGTTAAATATTAGCATCATTAGAAGACAGTGAACTGAAAGACTCCTTGTTCTTTAAACACATAAACAAAAAAAGTTATGACATGTTCATGTTCAAAATTGCTCTGGCCTTTCACATAATACTAACTACAGATGAGAGACCAACGTGTACTATTAAACCTATGTCCACTGACTTCATGTAAAGATGAAATTTCAGTATGAAAAAAAATCACAATCACATGCAAACTACTCCAAAGGGAAAGTTAGGATGATTCCACGGAAGCTATGAGAGACCTGGTCAATGAAATATATGTCTGCAGAAAGACGATCAAGAGGGACTCCATGAAGGGATGAGGGATCTATGGCGAACAGAATCTTGAACTGACATGTATAGTTACAATCTGGGAAATCTGGGGCACCTGGGTGGCTCAGTGGGTTAAAGCCTCTGCCTTCGGCTCAGATCATGATCTCAGGGTCCTGGGATTGAGCCCCGCATCCGGCTCTCTGCTCAGCGGGGAGCCTGCTTCCCCCTCTCTCTCTGCCTGCCTCTCTGCTACTTGTGATCTCTCTCTCTGTCAAATAAATAAATGAAAAATTTTTAAAAAAACAAAACAAAACAAAACAAAAACAATCTGGGAAATCTAAGACCCTAAGCTTAGAATATATACTTTTTGAGGACAAAAAAAAAATAAAACTCTTCTCAAATGGGATTATCCCATTACAAAACAAAATTTTAAAAAGTAATGATAACATGTCCTGGCAATTTACACTAATGCAGGGACTGATGCTCTGATGTTTAGATGCCTTGACAATGAGGCTCAAGATAAAGCTTATCTGGAGTGATGCCTAGAAGAGAGCCCACAGGCTGACCATCAAATCCTCCCCTACCTTATGGACATGGTCAATATGAGCCTTCTTTTCTATCTGTATATATCTCAGCATTCTCTTGGGTGAAATATCTTAGGAATGTAGAGATGTCTCTGTATTTTGAGGATCCCGGGCTAAACATTCTAGTGAGATATCTTAAGAATGTAAAGATGTCTCTGTATTTTGAGGATCCTGGGCTAAACATTCTGATCCAGAAAAAGTTCTGAAATGTTATGCACTGAGTATGAAAAGATTTGTGCTTTAGGGACAGAAACCCCAATCTACCTCGGTTATGGAGAATTGAGGACGTACTTATGTTGTGTGGATTTGATATCAATATGGGAAGCAATGAACAAAAATAACAAAAGAGCTCTATCGGAAATAGATACAAAAATTTCTCAGCTTCCTTTTCTATTTTCACTGTAATAGTGAACCAGAGACATCCTTTCAAAAGGACCTTCAGCTATAGAACTTGGACTTCATCACTAACAAAAAAATATCCCACGACACCTCTTGTAGTCACTGAAGTTGTCTAATTTGTCCTTTGCTAATCTCTTAATTTGCTAAATTGAAGGAACTGAGGTTCTCTCAGTATAGCGAATAGAGAATTTAGCATCTCTATACAAGAGTCTCAGCATGTAAACTGGCCAAGAGCTGAAAGCCCTTTTGCTTCTCTTAACAATTGCACTTGGTAACGACACTGAATTTCACCATCTCCTTAAGGGTCCCATGTAACTCCCACTCCCAGGTGGTCAGCAAACACCCCAGCGTCCTGTTTTATCAAGCAAATTGAGATGATCAGGAATAAGACATATAATATCCTTTACTCTTCAATGTCTGTGACATTTTTCTTTCAGTAGGAATTTCAATAGTATTGCATATTCATTTATCTTCTATTTCCTTAATTTATAAATATATTCATTTATTTTTATATAGAAAAATTTTATGTCACAAGCAAAATAAACTAATCTTCAATTAAATAACAGGAAAACTAATTCAATGGCAAAAGAATTACACCCTAATGACCAAATAGGATTTATAATAGAAAAGCAAAGATGGTTGGTAAACCTATATACATAACAAATTACATAATTTGTTCAATCTGTAAGCGTATAATCATCTCAAATGCTCATGTCTGAGACAGAATGTCAGATACAGAAGAACAGACTAACTTATTTCTTTATCACAATAAATATATTTTAAACTAAAAGCCAAAATTAAATGGTAATAAACATTCATTCCTATTAAATACAACATTCCCATTAATAAAACATTCCCATTAAATAAAAACATTCTCATTACAAACAGGTAAGATAAAAATTATAATTAAATGAAAAATTATTAGAGAAACCAGTCAATTCCACTAATACAAAATAAGTGCTTAAAAATAAAAAGTTTCACATTGTAATAAATAATTGTAATAAAGTATACTTAAAAAACACCCCTTTGGGGCACCTGGGTGGCTCAGTTGCTGGGCATCTGCCTACGGCTCGGGTCATGGTCCCAGGGTCCTGGGATCCAGCCCCATGTCGGGCTCTCTGCTCAGCAGGAAGCCTGCTTCTCCCTCTCCCACTCCCCCTGCTTGTATTCCCTCTCTTGCTGTCTCTTTCTCTGTCGAATAAATAAATAAATAAAATACCTCTTTCATAATTACATTGTAAGGGTATTTCCAAGTTATTTTATATTTTAATAATAAATGCGAATTTACTTATATTAAGAGAAAAATAGAAAACTATAATAAATGGAAGAAATCACCGTCTGATTGGATGGAATAAAAGAATGTGGAAAAAAATACGACTTCTTCCCATATTAATTTATAGGCTTTACAAATATGTTATCAAAATTCAAATAGAATTATAGTTGGTAAATGACAAGATTTTAATCTTCAGCTGAAAGAATGAGTAATCTACAAAAGCTAAATACATTTTTGAAAAAGAGGAGTAATGAAAGGAAATGACCTAGCAGACATTAAAATGTATTAGACAGCTGCAATAATTTAAAAGTGGGTCACTGTACAGAAATCAGCAAATGTTGGAACAGGATACAAAACCCAGATACAGATCCTAGGATAAGAGTTCATCTATGACCTGGACTGAAGTCAGGATTCTGCCATTTATCTGCTATATGACCTAGGGTGGACTAGTTAACTTTTCTGAGCTACAGTTACATCATTTATAAAATGGAACAAAGAATGGAACAGACTTTATAGAGTTGTTATAGAAATGTAAGGAAGGCACTTAGCGTAGTGCCTAGCCACAGAGTAAGCTTTCAAGAAATATGAGCTGCTATGATTATTGTTGACATTATTATATGATCAAGAAAGTGCCAATCAACAGTGATGGGATGGATCATTCAAACAATTATATTTGGACATTTGCTCCTCTGGCATAAAATTCTAACAATAATTATTTATTATTATTGTCATTGTCAATAATCACTGTTCTCAGTGCTTTACATACACAAATGCATTTAACCACATTACTTGTAAGAGGTAGATGCAATAATCACATCCCTTTTGCAAATGAGGAAACTAAGGCACAGAGCCATCGAGTCACTTGCCCATGGCTGGCAAGTGGCAGAGTCAAATATGGAAGCCTGACAGTCAGACTTCAGAATCTATATGCTCTTAACATCTACGTTCTCTGGTCCCCAAGTTGGTGCCTTACCTTCTGCTATGATAAATCCCAAATGGATTACAGAGACAAATGTCAACAATGGCTTCATAAAAATGCTATAAATATATGGGTGAATATTTAATTGTTCTTGAGGTGGACACCACCTTCCTAAACATAAATGCAGTAGAAAAAAATTAGAGAAAAAGAGAAATAGATATTACTACAGAATACATTTTAAAACTTTACCTCAAAAACCTTGTAAATAAAATTAAAACCTAACAAAAGTTAATAGGAAAAACACTTGTTAACAAAACAACAAATGATGGGTATCAAAATTACATAAAAATTCTGTTATGAATCATAAAAAGTATAAAAAATTCAAAGAGAATATAAGCAAAGGCATGAACAGTTCATTCAGAAAAAAGAATACTAGTGGTAAATACATGAAAAATATTTCTCTCACTAGTAAATTATGGACATAAATGACTGAGGCTTAAGGGAGAGAAGTATGTGAACAGCAGGAAAATAATTTTCATATAGCTAAATATAAAGATCTATAAAACTATCAGAAGATAATATAAGCGAAGTAAAATATAAGTTTTGCAAAAATTGAAGAATTTGTCTAGATCAAAGTTATAACATTTGGTTTTGCAATATACAATAAAGTTAAAGTCAGGTAACAAACAAGCAGAAAATACTCACACTATATATAATATACAATATTCAGACGATTAAAAAAAAAACCTAAAGCCAATAAGAAAATAATGTAACAGTCCCTTCAAAATGGGCAAAGAGACACAATCAGATATTTCATAGGAGAAAGGATACAAGTGTCTCTTAAATATTTCATTTACTTTTTTTTAAAAAAAAGATTTTATTTATTTATTTGATAGAGAGAGAGCAGGGGAGCACAGCAGGGGGAGTGGCAGAGGGAGGAGCAGGCTCCTCGCTGAGCAGGGAACCTGATATGGGGCCCCATCCCACAACCCTGGGATCATGACCTGAGCCGAAGGCAGCCACTTAACTGACTTGAGCCACCCAGGTGCCTGAGATTTTTTATTTTTAAGTAATGTCTACACCTAACGTGGGGCTCAAACTCACAATTCCAAGATCACGAGTCACACACTCTCCCAAATGAGCCAGCCAGCTCTTCACCCCATCTCTTAAATATTTTAAAGTCTGTATAAATAACAAGTGAAATGCAAACCATAGCAATATATTATTGTTTTCATCAAATTATCCAAAATTATATAAATTATAATTAAGCACTGCTAGAAATTCAGGTTCTCACATATGTAGTTGTAGTGTCTATAAACTGGTTTAGCTGTTTTAGGAAAAACTGGAATCTTCAGGAGGATCCTTAAATTAACAATGGCACACCTACACTGTGCAATATACAATAACACTACAATTGCTTCTCAGCCTTTTGGCTAAGATCTAGTGTACAATAACACTATATGCCAGTAAAAGAAGTTTAGTTGTCTTCTCTCTGTATTTACATGGAAAAATCTCTAAGACATATCAGTAAGTGGATAAAGTAAGTTCAAATATATTTGCTAAGCATCTACTATACAGCAGGTTCTAAGTGTTACAGATCCATCAATGAACAAAAGAGACAAAAGTCCTTGCCTTTGTGGAGCTTGTAACTATAGTATAAAATATGCAAAATATTTGTGATCACTTTTTCTAAATCACAAACTATGTGCGTGTGTGAGTGTATGTGTGTGTGTTTGGGTGTGTATTTATGTATAAATAATTGTACTCTAAAATGATAAAAGAGGCTACATCTATGGAGGTAAGTAGGATGGGGTGAGAATCAAGGATATATCTACTTGATCAGCATTACTTACTTAATCTTTTCACAATGAAAATGTGTTCATATATTTCTTGTGTAAAAAATTATGGCTTCAAAATCAAATGCTCCATTGAAACTTTGTGCTAAATTAGCTATAGGGGAACCTGGGCGCCTCAGTCGGTTAAGAATCCAACTCTTGATTCCAGCTCAGGTCATGATCCTGGGGTCCCGAGATCGAGCCTCATGTTGGGCTCCACACTCAGCGCGCAGTCTGCTTGAGAATCTCTCTCACCCACTCCCTTGGCCCCTCCCCTGCACACACTCTCTGTCTCAAATAAATATTAAAAAAAATAAATTAGCTATATACTGCATATAAGGGAAGTCTTGAACAACAACGGGAAAAAAAAAAAAAACACTTGAGGAGCAATTCTTCTGCCTTTTTCGAGTAATAGCTCTATCCTGTCAAACTACTTAAGAAGTCACTGTGGCCAAGGGACCAGATGATGAACTAAGCGGTGAGAAGTGGGGCTGTGAGCAAGCTTACTGCAATGAAGCTGCAGTAGATGGGGGTGAGGCATCAGGAGCTGAGCACTGATGCTCCCCAGGCCTAGAAGAGGGAGCAGGAAGGGATGGAACATGGGAGGGCAGTGCGGCCAGTGCGGGGCTACCATAGACTCGGCTGAGGAAGAAAACCAGCAATTTCTGGTATTGGCTGAAGTAGCAACCCTTGTAGGATCCCTCTACCACTCAGGTGCCGATGTAGGAAAATAAAGTGGAAACTTCTCTGAGACGTGGAATGGAGATTAAAGAAGTGGAAATGAAAACAGTGAGAGCTATTCATTCAGAACCAAGGAAATGATACAATCCCAATGTCCATAAACATTGAAAATAGTCATAAACAGGAAGACACTAAGATGTCATTTATCTGTTAATTCAGGGGAACATTCAGATCCAAAATTATGGTAGCTAATGAAATAATAGGGACAGAAAATAAAATGTCTAAATGTTATAAAAATTCCAGAGAATTCAAATCAACCAGGCATTTAACTTACTGGGAAGCAAACACATCATGCTTTGTTTGAAAAAAGAGGGGGAGGGATAGAGAAAGGCAGAGGAAAAAACAGACGGAGGGAAAAAGGAGAAGCAGGGAGGAAAGGGGAGCCATGAGACAGCTAACGAGAGAGAGGAAGGAGGAGAAGCACGTAGTTTGCTCAGGTGCCATTTTCCCTGGAGAAACAAGACCAAACCTCTCCTCCCCCAAGAAAAAGACCCCAGCTGAAATGTGGGGCTAGATTCTGCCCATTAAAGGCATTTTTCAAGGTAATTTTGAGTAGATAGGTTTTTCTCCTCACCAATTTTAAGCCCTAACCCTTCAATTAAGATGTAACTTGGCTGTAAAAATACAGTAAGGACATCTGTGTATTTTCTGGAAAAAATTATGAGGCATTTATTAAATGCTATTCCAAATAGAAGTCTAGATTTTAAAAGATGCAGAACAAATTAGCAGATCGTACATTTCACTGAGTGTGGCTTTCACAGATTCCATTCTCTATTTTATTAAAATAAAAATTATTATATTTTATAAGCTAGTCATTGGCCCCTCTGAAGGTATTTTCATTGAACTGAAGGAAAAGAAGAAACATTCTAAAAGCTATTATAGGTTCTCATTGTTAATCAGTGCTATGAAGTAAACACGAGTATTCTCCCAAAATACATATATTGAAACTGTAGCCTCTGATGGGATGGTATTAGGAAGTGAGCCCTTTAAGAGGTAATTTGGGTTAGAAGAGGTCATGAGTGTGGAGCTCCCATGATGGTATTAACACTTTTATAAAAAGCAGAGAACAGGGCACCTGGCTGCCTCAGTTAGTAGAGGATGTGACTCTTGATCTCAGGGCCATAAGTTCAAACCCAATGTTAGACATGGATCCTACTTAAAAAAAAAAAAAAGAGGAGGAGACAAAGGATCTATCCATCTCCCTTCCTATCTCAAGAAAGGGCGTGTGAGAACATAACCAAGAAGTGGGGGCTCACCAAGAACTCAACCGCAATGGCACCTTGGCCTCAGAATTCTAGCCTCCAGAACTATGAAAAATAAATGTTTGCTGTTTAAGTCACCCAGTCTATGGTAATTTGTTACAGCAGCCCAAACTGACTACCATAATCAGATTAATTTATACAAACCTAAGTTCACTCTATTCAGGACCAATCATCTTCGGATTAAGATCAAATTTAAGGAACAAATAAAGAGTGAATGGATTTAAGTGATGTGACTTGCTTTAACTGAGACTGAGTGAGATTCTTGATGCAATTTATAACGTGTTAGAAGCAGTGGATAAACACTACAATGAAGAGAACAAAGACTAGAATCAAATCGCTGGACCTGAATCCTGATACTGTCATTTAGAAACTCTAAGACTGGACACATTACTTGGCCTTTCCCTGCCTCAGCTTCCTTATCTGCAAAACGGAGATTGAAACAAATAATACACTCTATGTTAATATTTAAATAAAAAAGAAAAGAAAAAAATATATAAAAAATAAATAAATAAAACGGAGATAATCAGAGCACTTACCTCACAGGGTTGTTGGGAGAAGTTAATGAGTTAATGGGTGAAGTACCTAAAACCAATCCTGAAACACTGTATCTAGTCCATGTTAACTACCAAGATTTCTACAGAACTGATAAGGAGTGGACAGCCATTCCTCCCTTTACTTTTTTTTTAGTAAATACAACTTTCCTACTTGATAGGTTTTGAAAATGCAAATTCCCGAATCTTAAGATGTAATTATAACTCCACGCCTTATTAGTCTGTCTCTCAGTCTGTGGGTTTCCTCTCTGCCCTTCCCTTCCCCCCACTCCTGCCCTCTCTTGAGGGGTCAGGGGTAAGACTGGGGAGAAGATTAGCCGAGGCAGAACATGAAATGAGGAAAAAGGGAGTTTGTGTATTATCACTTAAAAGTGTGCGATGTTTCCTTTTGTTTCCCCTCATTATGAATTATTTGTATGCCACAAACTTTAGAGAAAAATAGATAAAATTCTCAAGAAGCAATCCTAAAAAAAAAGCCCAATTAATCAAAATGATATTTTAATGGCACCATGCAGAAGGATAGAATAGCACTGCTTTATCTCAATAATACAAGATTATTATTTTCTCAAAACAGAATAATAAAGAAAATAGCTTTTAAAGCTTCATTGGTCCAGTTTATAAATTCTTAGTTTAATATAAACCACTAAAGTGCATTAGCATACTGTATAGCTAAATCCCAGGTAAAATCTTATTACAACAAGCCATTTAAAAAAAAAAAAAGAAAGAAAAGAAAATCTGCAAGTGGCCAAAGTGTAGCAAGTTGAATACTGTATCCCAAAATTCACATCCATCTGGGAACCTTGGAGTGTGACTTTATTTGGAAATAGGGTCTTTGCAGATGTAATTAGTTAAGGTGAGGTCATACTGAACTAGAGTGGGTCCAGATGCAATGACTGGTATCCCTAGAAGAAGAGGAGGGGACACATAAATAGACACATACAGGGGGTTAGAAGCCATAAGAAGATGGCGGCACAGACTGGAGTCCTGCTGCCATAAGCCAAGGACGGCCAGGAGCTGCCAGCAGCCAGGAAGAGTCAAAAAAGATTCTCTAGAACCTTCACAGAGCACACGACCCTAAAGACACTTTGATTTCAGATGTCTAGCCTTCTAGAACTATGAGAGAACAGAATACATTTCTCTTGTTTTCAGTCGCTCAGTTCGTGGTACTTTGTTACAGCAGCCCTAGAAAACTAATACACCAAAGAAAATGGCAGCCTCAGAATTAGTGTATAAGCTTAAAAATTTAAATATCAGACTAACTGGCAAAAAACAACACTTTGTTCTCCTGACAGGAAAGAAACACAGCTAGTAACAACAGATCTCATTTTACACATATGATACATGCTAAAACAGTTGTGATATATGCATGTATTGGTATGACAAGTTATATTCCCACTGACTTGAATTGCACAATTTTAGATATTTCCTAAAATGCAATCCACTCTATCTAATAAAAATTATATTTATATTTCTTTGCTGATAAGGGGCATCTATGTAATGTATAATAAATACAGATAAGCATCATACATTCTTAAAGGTATATATTCTATCTTGCCACAAATCTTTGATAATTATTAATTATTGAGTTATTTCTTCTAAATAAGCAACAATGAAGCACTAAAATACCAGTATAACATTGCCAGTTTTCATTAAAACTGGCCACCTTGAAGATCAATAGAACAAAAATTCATTTCTTCCTACAATGTTTTTTTTTTTAAAGATTTTTATTTATTCATTTAACAGAGAGAGAGAACACAAGCAGGCAGAGAGGCAGGCAGAGGCAGAGAGAGGAGCAGGCTCCCCGCAGAGCAAGGATCCCGATGCGGGACTCAATCCCAAGACGCTGGGATCATGACCTGAGCCAAAGGCAGCTGCTCAACCAACTGAGCCACCCAGGCGTCCCCCTACAATGTTTTTTAATGTACTTTCAGTTGAAAGAACTTGATAAAGAAGTGCCAAATGGTTCTAAAAATTTATAATACCTATTTAAAAATACTTTAAACTGCTTATTACAATATTGGGGTGGAGGGTATTTTTCTTCTTCTGTACTCAGAAAGCTGTCCTCAAAAATTAATTCATGAACCATTATGGATATGCAGAATTCACTGTTGCTTTGTTAGCAATTTTCCCTGCTTCCCAGGGAGCAGAAGGCTCAATTAGAAAATAAAAGCAACTATTTTACTATCTTTCTTGAAAACTAACAGAGTAATACAGCAACAACAATAATAATAACATGCACTTTATATAGGGCTTACTATTAGCCAAGCCCTGTGGTAGGTACCCAACTTGTATTATTTCATTTAATACTTACAAAAACTTCATGAAGCAGTTCTTATTTTTATCACCTTATTTAGAAACACGAGCAACAGGAAGTTTAATAATTTGCTCCTGGCCACAGCGTGGCTTCAGAGTTACAGTTCTGAAGAACCACTACACTGTACTACCTCTCAACTGGATATAGTCCACAGAAATGTTTTTGTTCGTTTTGTTTGTTTATTTTAGAAAGAAAGAAAGAGGAAGATGAAGGGGAGAGAAAGTCAGAGGATGAGCTGGAAAAAAATCATTAATCATTAATCACTAATGAACCATAGGGTTTTAATAACACGGTGCTACATTTCTTTAAGAAGACGATATACCTGGGATGCCTGGGTGGCTCAGTGGGTTAAGGCCTCTGCCTTTGGCTCAGGTCACGATCTCAGGGTCCTGGAATCAAGCCCCACATCAGACTCTCTGCTCAGCAGGGAGCCTGCATCACCCCCCGCCCCCACCTGCCTCTCTGCCTACTTGTGATCTCTCTCTCTGTGTCAAGTAAATGAATAAAATCTTTAAAAATAAATAAAATTCTGCATTTCTCATATTTAACCTTACAAAAAAAAGAAGACAATATACCTAAGAATCCTATTATCCAAATTAAATTGTGGTGAAGACAAACAATGCTCAACGGAGTACCTGTAGCCATCACCTCTGACACACATCCTCCAGGGTCTACTCTGGCTTCTTCCAACAGCTCTGTGACTGTTGTCACAGGAGCTCAGCCCAGCCCACTTCTCAGCCCATGTGATCTGACCTAAGCCAATCAGAACACTTCATTCTCTGGCCACAGTAATTGGCTCAGGAATGAGCACAGATCCAAGCCTGTTCAATAGGAGTGAACCTCGGGAGTTTTTCTGAAACCTCGGGGAGGAAGATTCATTTATTTCTGCTGGATTCAAAGTAGGAAATCCCCTAGGGGCCGATAGCTGTCATATTGCAGTCCTGTGGGGCCCCAAGAGCAGAGCCAACAGCAAAGAAGCAGAAGAAAAAAATGGAAAGGGTTCATCCAGTTCGTCATGGCTCATGAAACCAGTTCATTCTGACATTGTTTAAACCATAGCTTAAATAGTACTTAACTTTATTTCCGAAATATTCAAACATGTAAATTAATTAATTTAGTTTTTTCCAAGGTCATGTAAATTAAGTTTTTCTGAAATGTATACCTGGAAGAATCCTGATCTAGACATTAATACTGGAAAGTCAGATGAGGATAAGAGTTGAATGGCAGACCCTGAAAGGTAAATTAGCTGAACAGAGGGAGGAGGTGGGCTGGGCTACAGGTTCTGCTGTAGCCTAGAAAGTTGGTAATCTTTCTTAACCAGCTATAAATTAGCTGAGCAAACTCTCACCTCTTTCAACATTGGTCTCAAAATATGTACTTACAGAGGTTGAATAACTACGGGACTTGATAGGCAAATTTTAGGATGCTGTGATGTTGATAACTTTTTGAGATCTGAAGGGGGTCCTACAGAAAAGAGACTAGCTTTCAAGAAAGCAGGGTAGGGACAAAACCGTGTTCTGATAAGAAAGGTCTTTTCTGCTTATAGCTAACAATTCAGGAAGTTTGGGAATCCAGTTATCTGGAGACCTGTAAGTTTGGGAAAGCTGAATTTCAGACTCCAATTTAAAGTTAGCAGTAGAAGGCACATTGGTGGAAAACAAAACAGATAAGAAGCCCAGGACTGGGAGGTATCCTGCTATCCAGACTCCCGCACGCACCTGCTCTGCTCCCTGCCTAAAGCAGAGTTCTTCCTAATTGTACAATTCTTCCTAGGTATTTCCTAACTGGATGCAGTCTGGGCCGATAAGCATGTCAGCTGTGTCTTCCTGCCCTAGATTCTTATGACTAAAGGAATGGATTATCAGCCATGTAATCCTCCTGGCTTCCAAATATCCTAGATATATCCTTAAATCCAGGAATTATCATCCCCGTTTCTCTTCAGCCACCCACACCTTCTGAGGACAAACAATGTTCTACAAATATCCGGAGTTATCATTTGTCATTCCCCCCCTCCAGTGTTTCTTCTTATAGTAATAACCTCTCTCACCTCCAGGTGGCATTGTCTTGCCCACCTTGAGATACAACATCCCACTGACTGATTTCAATCTCCAACCCTAACACTTTTTCCCCCTTCATCCTGGTATGTTAAGTCCTCTCTTCGCTGAGGTTTCACTTTCTGTGGTTTAGGTTACCCGCTGTCAACTGCAGGCCAGAAGCAGATGATCCTCCTGACTTATCATCACAAGGTCGGCAGTAGCCCAACGCCACACCCTAGTGCCTGTGTTGTTCACCTCACTTCTCATCACGTGGGCCTTTTCTCATCCCACGTCGGCTTGAGGATGACTATAGTAGAAGATATTCTGAGAGACAGAGACAACTTTTATTATAGTATATTGCTATAATTATTCTAGTTTGTTATCAGTTATTATTGTTAATCTCTTGTTGTGCCTAATTTATAAATTAAACTTTATCACAGGTATGTGCGTATAAGAAAAAACATATATGTAGGGTCTGGTACTACCCATAATTTCAGGCATTCACTGGGGGGCTTGGAATGTATCCCCCACAGATAAAAGGGGACTACTGTGTACTTTTTATCCAATTTCAGTAAACTCCCCAGTACTCTGGTTGCTCATTTCCTTTCAATTTTCAGTCAACACCATCTTCTGTCTTGTCTTTACCCTGGACACAAGTTCAGATTATATTTTTCTGTTTCCCCTGTAGTTAGGTGAGGCCGAATGACTGAATTCTGGTCAGTCAGTGGAATGGGAATGCAAAACACGTGTGACACTTCCAGGCTGGTCCTTAAAAACTTTCCTCACTCAGACTTCTTTCTCTTTTGCATCGACTGGAAGAATAAAGAAGGTTCTAAGGTCCATGACTGACCACATAAAACAAGGACGTTCCCCACCCCTGCCACCATCATCTCAATGACCTTCACTGGAATGACTTCATTTAATTAAATTGTTATTACACTAAGATACTGAAATTCCGGTTGTTACTTGGATGACATGTCCTAATGTCCTAATACATCAATCAAAACTATTGATATGAGATTATAGAATCCTTTATTTCAGCCTCTCTTTCAAAACTTTAATTCTTCTCTTCTCTTGATTTTATTTGCTGCTTTCCTGGAAAAAAATCCACCTTAGGATATCAATTCCATGGTCTGGTTTCTCAGCTTTATGCTACCTTTTAGCTGTAAGGTACAAAAGTAATGCTACCTTTCAGCTGTAGAGTAAAAGAGTAATTCACAAGACCAAAAGGACTGGTACAGCCTCAGGTGATCCCCCATACTGAACTGGACCTCCTACCAGTCCACCTATTTTGACAACTTCCCCAATGCTTCTGGAACTCTAAGAAACATCTATTACTAATTGGCCATTCTCTCCTTGAAACAATCTCTTCCCTTGGCTCATTGTACTGCTCTCCAAGTTTTCCTACCTCTCTTTCACTTTGTAGACTCCTTTTCAGTTCCTCATTCTGCCCCAACTCTTATTTCTCCATTATCCTTTAAATGCCATATTTTCTTCCATGCTTTTATCCATTGGAGGCAATTTCACCTACTCCCTTGACTTCAAATACCATGTATACATTGACAAATGTAAAATATATCTGTGGTCTAGACAAGTCTTGAACCTCAATCCTACTGACGTCTCAATAGAAAGAACAACAGCAAAACGTATCTGTAACTGAAATCACCACCTTCTCCTATATCCTCTGAAATCTGCTTCTCCTTCCTCTGCATTCCTTTTGTCAGTGGATCCCCTTAACCATAGCCTTGAAAGATAACTCCCTCCTCTCAACTCCACAACTGTTTAGAACTCTTCCAACCCTCTAAATGTATTTTGGATCTGTCCCTTCTACATACCTATTGCTACCAACATTTGTATTTTACCTGAATTATTTCAAAAACATCACCAATTTCCACATCTCTAGTTTTGCTCCTCCAAATCCTCCCATGTGACTGACACAGAGATCTTTCCACCATACAAATCAGACGATATCCCTTCCCTATTGGAAATCCTTCAATGGCTCCATACTACCTTTGGGATAAATAGTTCTGTCTCTTCTCAACTCTGGACACTTTTATCCAATATCCCTCTGGACATTTTTACTCTTGTCTCCCACGGTGCCTCATATGCAACGTATCTACCCTTCCTAACTCTGAATCCAAATCTGAGTTTCTCACTATGTTTCTTTCTCCATGAAAAGCACCACTATTTCACCTGTGCCTAAATCAGGTATCTAAATAGCATCGCTGGTGATGCCCAGCCCTCTCCCCAACATCCAATTCATCACAAATCCTCCTGAATGCATCAGCTTCTCCTCAAATCCAGCACAAATAGCGAGCCCAGATCACCATAATCTCTTGTTTGCAATAGCCTCCTAACTCGTCTCCTTTTTCTAACCTCGCCCCCCCTTCAAAACCTTTCATGTATAGGTAGAATGATCTTGTTAAAATGTTCTAATTGTGCTTAAAACCTTACAATGATACTCACACACACAAAAATAGTTTAATGGAGCTTAGGTCCTAGTGAAGGAAGATGAAAAAATAAACAAGATAAGAAGATAATAATGTCAAGACACTAGGGAGGGAAGGTGATTTTAGATCTGATGGTCAGGGCCAGACTATTCCAGAAGTGACATTTCAGGGAGATCTAAAGGATCACAAGGAGCTGCCTCCTTGAAAAAGAAGGCAGACTTCAGTTTGCTTACTTACCATCATCCCTACTGGGCTGTGAGGTCCCCGAGGACAAGACCCATGATTTATTCATCATTCTGTACTAAACATCTACCACAGTTTTTCATACTCTTACGGTTTGATGAGTGAAGGGATGAATGAAGGTTACGTTTAAATTATTGGGCAATGCAACTTTAAGCTAATGGTATGCTCACGTTTTTTTATACAAATGTTGACCTCAGCTTGTGGAACTTTCAAGGTGACAAATCTCTAGGCAGCCAAAAATGAATGGGATTGTCTTTAAGGAGTTTTGCTTTCCCGAATTCCTTCTAAAATATTTCAGAGCAGACTCTGTAGAGCAGAATCTCTTACAACCAGGAGCCCTAAAGGAATATCAGAATGGATGAACCACCTGTAGGATAGCACCGTATTTGAGTCCGACCAACCATAAAAGCCAGCATCAGTTAACAGACTGAGCTCCAAGGGTCCCCGGCTTTGAGCTTCTTAATAGGCAAAGACTTTTTATACAAATTCAAATCAACTTCAGACATTCAGGTTCATAAAGAAAATGATTTCAAGTAATTATAGTTCATTTCTGCTAAGCAGTAAGTAAATAAATCTCTAAAATATACTATATTGCATGTAATTACTGAATTTGATCCTAGATTATAAGATATTCAGGTTCATAACCTCTTACTTGCAAAGTAAAAGGTTTTTGTTTTAAAACAAATAGAGCACCTGCGTGGCTCAGCCGGTTAAGTGGCCAACTCTTGATTTCGGCTCAGGTCATGATCTCAGGGTCATGAGACTGAGCCCTGAGTCAGGCTCTGTGCTGAGCATGGAACCTGCTTAAGATTCTCTCCCTCTCCCTCTGGTCCTCCCTCACCTCTCTCTCTCCCTCTCTAAAAAATTTAAAACTAAATAAATAAAACAAAAATTTAGCAGCAAAAATCTAACCATGAAAATGTTTATCTCTCATTGAATCGTTGTCTGACTGTTCGTTTCTTTTACTGCAGAAACATAATGTGTTTAATTAAAGGGGGCTGCCTCTGACCTCACAGGAATACTGGGTAATATATGATATATGCACTATACTTTTGTCCTCAAAATCCAAAAAGTTCTGACATTAAAGGCACATCTGGCCCCAAGGGTTTTGGGTAGGGATCTGTATTCTATTATGAGACTCACCCAATTCTATTATCTTGAATTTTAAGACTTCCATAATGTATGGGCTTTGAAGTACTCAGAGGAAGTAAAGCCACAGAAACACACATTATTTCAGCATTTGGAAGCAATATATAATTGAAAACTGTTCTGAATTTCCTTTCGATCTGATTTAAAATATGGATTTATGCCACTATACTATTGCTTTTCCAATTAGTATAAATTTCTATGAGCTAGAGCTTCTGATCATGAGGAAAGTTTTATAGATAAATCCTTTACACATCAAGCCTTAATGTGGGCATTGCAATCTTTAGAATAATTTGCCATAGCTCCTAATTTTCCCAAATGTTTCATTGTTCTCATTTTGTAACTTTAGTCATTTTCTTACATTTTATATTTTTTTCTCCCCAAAGTTTCAAGAACAGCACCTACCTGCTGAGAGCAAGGTAAATGCTGTTTGCAAATGACACATCCAGTAACCAGCTGTAAACATCATTATGTAAATTACTTCTGATTCTCACAATCATCCTATGGATATATTTTCATTCTTCTCAACACACAACTGAGCAAACTCAGGTTCAATTTGTCTCAGACCACATGGCTACTAAATGACAGAGCATAATTTGAACCCAGGAATGTCTAGTTTCAAAGACTGTTTCTTCCAAAACATCATGAGGCAAATAATTGGCCTCACGCTCCAATCTCATTCTTAACTTGAGCACAATTGGAAGACTTTAAGGCTGTGGTAAAAACGAGACTGTAATGTTTTTTGTTTTTTGGGGGGTGTTGTTTTTTTTTAATGCCTATGCCAGGAATTTGACAGTATCTTTACACTTCCATAAAGTGAAGATATATTATCTAGTTTTAAAAAATTTAACTTTAAAGCCATGTACAATAGTAATTGATGTCATTTGGGTTTTGTTTTATTTTTTAAAAAATACAAATAATTGTAATTGAGTAGGCTTATCAACAAATACATCAAAGTCAGATGTTTAATATTCACCCACCTTTTAGAAGCACCAACCACATTTATTGGAAATATTATCACACAAGTAATAGAGAAAGGCTTACATCTCGTAACAACATAGCATAAAGGGACAGAGATGAAGATCATTAATGATTTTAATTATTTTAAGGCCCATTAAAATTAGAGAAATATCAAAGCACCCACAGTGTTAAGGGTTTATTATTACAGCATTTTAGAGTTTACTAGTTCATACCTTTCAATCACAGCAAGTTATTAGCAGTGAAGGGATGAACCCTCTTAAGAGGATTTTTATTTCAACAATACAGTGTTACGGACAAGACAACCTAAGTTTAAAAAAATTAGTAGCAAGCGCTAGTTGAGTTAATCAGTTAAAGACAAACTGTGCCCTTGGGAAGCTAAATGAAAAAGCAACAGTAAAGCTTACAGAACTTAGCTCGTACAATTTGCCTTGAAGGCGGAAGATTGGTTCCCTGAAATAGCAAAGAATTATATGCTTTAGTTCAGAAAAAAGTTTTTAAAATAAAGTCTGTTATTACCTCTTCTCCTTTCAAAACAATGGAAAAATTTCTAGAGCAGAGGTTTCAATTTGTTCAATAATTGTACCTCTGAATTAAAAAAAAAAAACCTATAAAATCATCATTGTTTTGAGTTGAAAAGAAATAACAATGCAAATATTCATTATCACATAAAACATAAAAGAAACAGCAAACTGTCAGAGTTAATGCAATCTCTGCAGAGCGCTATTAGTCAGAGACAGCCGTTCAGCCCAAAACACAAAAACTCAAAAGATCAGATCTTCTTAGGAATTAACATCTTCATTAACCAACAGGAATTTGGTGTGGCAGAGAGTAAATCCGACAACTGCCTTCTTTATGAGCTGTCCCTTCACTGTTACCAAGCTGTGCAAATGTGTGAACTAGTCAGCAGCCACAGAAGCTCATGCAACGACTCACCATATTTTAACCTTGAACCGACTCACCATGTTAAATCAAATTTAGGGGTAACATAAGCAAGCAAAGTAGGACACAAGGAGTCAATTTTGAAAAGCAGAGCAAATAGCAGGCAAGTTATTTAAAATAAATCAATAAAGTTAAATGCGTAAAAATAGCAAAAAATAAAAAATTGCAATGCACTCCAAAAACCTTACAAGCAAAAGGAAAACAAAACAAAAAGCTGCATTTTTAGCAAAAATTTGCACATGATTAATTTGCATTAAAAAAATAATCAAGCGACCGAGTTCAAATTCTTTGGGGCACGCATGCACTGATTATTTTAAAAATGCCTACCTGATTTCCAATTGTGTTTTTCTTGTGAACCTGACTGCTCCTCTGCTGAGCACTGAGAAAAGCAAAGGAGACCAGCACTGAAGAAACTCGTAAGACTTTTTTGGGAACAAGTAGCACATATTAAACTATACAGGCTTTCAAAATGTATCGACAACTGAGGCAGAGCAAATACCAAGAATCCAGGCCAGTTTAATTCTGGAAGCAAAACCAACTCAGGGGAATTAGTACCAACTAACCATCCCAAACCAGAAACATAACATCACGGGCTATAAAGCTGTATTGCTACATTAATCACATGAGTCTGTGCATGTGTTTGTGATGTCCTAATAGACCTACAGAACAGTTGCACTGAAAATTAACAGTTAGCATTTACTGAGTATATGCACTCAGAAGTGTTTTACAGGTATTAGTGATTTTGATTTAAATTTTCACTTTAACTCCATGAGCTAGTTACTATTATTCTTATCCTTTTATAGGCAGATAGAACGAGTCACAGAGAAGCAAGGTGGCTTTCCCAAAGTTACTCAGCTAGTAAGTGGTGGTACCAAGCAGTCTGATTCCAGATCCCAAGCTCTTCATGATATTAACCAATCTCATTGCTTTGAATTCTACTACATTCTGACAACTCCTAGAGTGATCTCCAGTTTGGACCTATCTCCCCAACCCCAGATTCAAATGTTTGACAACTCACCCTCTCCACTTGGATGTCTAATGCGCAGCTCAAACTTACTATGCCAAAACTGAACTTCTGATCTCCTCCCTAAAACCTGCTCTACCACAGTTTTCCCCTCCTTTAATTGTGGCAATTCCATATTTCTAAGGGCTTAAGCCAAAATCCTTGATTCCTCTCTCTCACGCTCCATACCCAATCATGAGTAAATGTTATTGACTCTACTTTTTAAGATGTATTTAAAATTTGGGGCACCTGGGTGCCTCAGTCAGTTAAGTATCTGACTCTTGGTTTTGGCTCAGGTCATGATCTCGGGGTGGTGAGATCGAGCCCCACACCAGGCTCCATGCTCAGAGGGGAGTCTGCTGGAGATTCTCTCTCTTTCTCTTCCTCTCCCTCTCTCTCAAATAAATAAATCTTTAAAATAAAATAAAATGTATTTAAAATTCAACATCTTAGAAGCCTGGCTGGCTCAGTCAGTGGAGCATGCAACTCTTGATCTCGGGAATATAGGTTCAAGCTGCATGCATCTTAAGTAATTAAGAAATTACTTAAAGATAAAATCTTTTTAAAAAATACATTAATTAATTTAGTTAAATAAAATTCAACATCTTTGTACCACCCCCCTTGGCTACCACATTGGTCCAAGCCATGGTTATCTCTTTATTTGTATTGTTATCACTTAATCTTGTCTCTGCTTCTACACTTGTCCCCTAACATCAATTCTCAACACAGATACCAAAGTGATCCTTTTATAAAGGGGATCCTTGCCATTCTTCTGCTCAAAACATTCTATTCTACTATATAATACCATTCTACTCAAGGTAAAAGTCCTTACAATGGTCCATAGGCCCTACTCAACTGACCCTCAACCTCTGTCTCTTTGAATCATCTACTCTCCCCACTTTGCTCATTGGAGAGGTTCAGCCACAATGACTCCCCCCTTTTTTTTTTCAAACCTACCAAGCACAATCCCGGCACAAAGCCTTTATGCTGTCTTTATTTAGTAGATAATAAATAAATAAATTAAATAAATAAATAAATAAAAATCTTTTTTAAAGATACTTATCCCCCATACAACTGCATGGCTCTCAACATCACCTTCCTCAAGTGTTTGCTCAAATTTATCTTTTCAACGAGACCTACCATGATGACCCTATTGAAAATTACATCCCTCCCTTCCTCCAGCACTCTCATCCTCTTTATACTATTCTATCTTTCTCTATGGCACTTTAAACCTTCAAACATACTATATAGTTTACTGACTTTTGTGTATATCTATTCTCTTTCTTCTTCCATTAGAAAATAAGCTCCTTGTGAGCAGAGGTTTTTGACTGTTCCATGGCCCCAGTGCCTAGAAACTACTCGGCACATAGTTGGCTTCAACGAGTACCTGTTGAATGGAAAGTCCAATGAGATTGATATCATTATAACATGAGCACAGAGGGATTAAGAGCCAGATATGACCCCAACAATTTAACTCTGGAGCCCAGATATTTATGTGCTATTTTACTCTATCTCTCAAAAGGATGAAGGCTTTCTTTCAGTGAATCCATGAGGAAACACCTATTGATACAAGAAAGTCCAAGTCATTGTGGCAATTCTGAACCTTCATCGCTAGTTGTTTAATAGTTTGTAGAAGCTGTTTTAGAAATTGATGAAATAGTCTCACATAGAGAAAACATAGATTAAAGTAATCAATCAACCATTTAAAGTGATGGGATAGTGTGATTCAGTAGCACATCACAAATCACACATTTAGAACAGCTGTTCAAAATAGCAATCTTTTATAATCTACCGTGATGTATTTAAGGTGCTTCTCATCATTCAATCTCAGGAAGAAACATACACTACCTTCAAATGAGGTTGGAGAAGGCATGAGTGGTAAAAGGACACACAGTATTTGATTGGTAAAGATATTTTGTGTATTTTGTTTTTGTTTTTCAATTTGCTAATTTCAGGGTTTGAACTTCTTTCCTCACTGTTTGTTATTTTTCTAGTTTTTAGCTGAATGCTTGCCTCCCTAATCACTATGAAATTCATTTCTCTCCAACCATTCCTCTACATAAGCCAAATCTACATAATTCAGGTTTTTGTGGTGAGGTTGTAAATGAGATAAAGTTTACGTCAGGCTGTGGCCAGGGGTCTGATGTGCCCACACTGCCCTCTGGCTGCCCACCAGCCTGTGAACCATGAAGTGTATCTAAAGTATTTCTCCTCTGGGGCTTCAGATCTTGGCCATCCTTTCTTTCTCCAGGCCATGCAGGTTCCCCCTGTTCAGGGAAGAACTGGGACCAGCTACCATTGCCCTGCGATCATGCCTCCTTAATCGCTATGGTCATCCTTTCCAAGCACCATAATTGTTGTTTAGGGTTTTCTTAAGGGGAAATGTTTTAAAGTAAAGCACTGACTAGTAGTGATAATTTCAAACTATGGTAGACCCACAGGTGTTTAAAGCAGGCAAACTACTGGGAACCCTTGAATTATGTGTATACCCCTTAAAATCACAAGAGAAAAAGAGCAGAACATAAAGCAGAAGACATGGATTGATGATGGGTCCCTGTGCTACCTTACGCAAAGAATATGGCCCATAGAGACCTCAGTGCCTTATCTATAAAGTCTGTGTGTGTGTGTGTGTGTGTGTGTGTGTGTGTGTGTGTGTGTAGACAGAGACAAGGGGTGGATGACTAGACTAGCTGTTTCTTAGGTTTCACTTAGATCTAAGATTCCTTGAGATGCAAAGTTATTCTCAGAAGCTTATGACCTATACTATGTAGAGAGATTTTCCACTGACAGAATCTTTATCTACTAAATAATCATATTTAGGATCTGCCATAGTCTAAGAATGTGCAGGAAGAAAAAGATTTATTTTATAATCCAATATCAAGTATTAGTGTTAAAACAAATACTATGGGGCACCTGGGTGGCACAGTCAGTTGAGTGTCCAACTCTTGGTTTCACCTCAGGTCATGATCTCAAGTTTGTGAGACCAAGCCCCATGTTGGACTCTGCACTCAGCACAGACTAGGCTTCAGATTCTCTCTCTCTCTCCCTCATCCTCTGCCCTTCTGCTCATGCACTCTCTCTCAAATAAATAATAAATAAATCTTTTTTAAAAACCCAAATACTAAATTAACTTTGCTTTTGACCAAAAGAATCATCTTTTCATAGCAACTGGCCCCATAAAGAAAAGGATAATTTTTTTAAAAGATTCTATTTCTTTATTTGACAGAGGGAGACACAGTGAGAGAAGGAACACAAGCAGGAGAGTGGGAAAGGAAAAAGCAGGCTCCCTGCCAAGCCGGGAGTCCATGGAGGGCACAATCCCAGGACCCCAGGATTGTGACCTGAGCAGAAGGCAGACACTCAACCCACTGAGCCACGAGGGCACTTGAGACAAGAATACTTATTAAAGATGTATTTAGATACTTGAAGTTACTACATAAGCAACATAATAAAAAATAAACTTCTAGTTAGAAAGCATTCTTTTTAAAAAAAAAAAAAAGATTTTATCTATTTATTTGACAGAGAGATCACAAGTAGGCAGAGAGGCAAGCAGAGAGAGAGAGAGGGGAAGCAGGCTCCCCACCAAGCAGAGAGCCCGATGCGGGGCTTGATCCCAGGACCCTGAGATCATGACCTGAGCCAAAGGCAGAGGCTTTAACCCACTGAGCCACCCAGGCACCCCTAGAAAACATTCTTTATCATAGTTCTTCTATATCCAATGATGACTGAACTAAAAGTATTTTAAAATATTTATTTAAAAATGGAAGGACTTCTAGGAAGATAACAGAATAGGAGACTCCTAAGCTCACTTAGTTCAATGAACATACCTGGATAATAGCCACATCAGTGCAAAAGCAGAAAATGACCCAAAGACTCATAGAATAGACCTTCCACAGTTAATCATACAGAGGAGGTTACATCAAAAAAGGTCAGAGGAGCAAAGGTGGAAGGAAACCAAACTCCTGGTGAGACCAAACACAAATGGGAGGGACCCCACAAGCGTGGAGAAGACTGCATATCAGGCACCCCAGGCACAGGGGACCTGCCCTAGGAATACAAGTCCCCAGAACATTTGGCTTTGAAAACCCATGGAGCTTAACTTTGTGAGTTTTTTACAACCCGTGGGGCTTAACTCTGGTACTTTAAAAATTGGCAGGCTCAACTCTGGGAGATGTGGAGAGGGACAAGAAATTGAGTCTCTGCCCTTAACAAGACAGTACAGCAAACAGTCCCACCTAGGTATAGCGCCGAAGCAGCAGTTTGAAAAGCACATGTGCTATATGGGAAGGAGATTTATTTACTAATTTCAGAATGCATGCTAGAGGGGAAAAGATCATTAGGAGAATTCTCCAAGAATAAAAGAGCTGGCAAATGCCGTTTCTTCCCATGCACCCACCTCCACCCCAAGCCTCGATAGCCAGATACCTGCAGGAAGCAGCGTCAATACCCTCTACCTATCTTGTCACACTGTGTATTCCACCCCTACACTCTCCTGGGAATTCACTCCACCCAACCTGCCCCACTCTGCAGGAGTCCCACTTTGAGTGGCTCCTATTGTATCTCATCCTGCAAGCAGCCCCAATTGGGACTGACACCACTCCAGAGGGACTCCTGCCCTGAATAGAGGGGAAAATAACCACACACAGCAATTCGACTGCATCCCCAGCAGCCAGGCCTTAAAACTGGCAATGCAGAGAGTGTGCCCTGCTGATCAGCGCATTTGCAGCCTCAGGAGACAGTATGGGGACAGGTATCTTGGTCTAATTGCCAGCCCTGCCCATCAACAAAAACCTCCCGGGAGTCAGCACAGAGAGAGAACCCTGCAGTTTGGGCTCACTTTGCAGCCCTGACAAATAGGCTGTGGGCAGGCCTCTAGTCTGACTGTCCCATTACCCAACTACAAGCCCACAGAGGCCCCTGGCTGGTCCCTTAACAGCACAGGGACTAAATCTTGCCCACAACAGGTAAAGTGAGCCATTGCAGCTGACTGGACTAAAGGCAAAGAAGGTGTAGGCACATTAGTAGGGTACATAAAACCCATACATGAGATACCCCTGAAGTGCCTGGTTCTGGTGAACAGAGGACCTTGTGCTACAGGGCACCACAAGACCTCTTCCTCATAAAACCACTACTTGCAAGATTCAGGAGACATAACTGCTTTTCCTAATGCATAGAAATAAACACAGACAAAATGAGGAGACAGAGGAATATGACACAAATTGAAGAAGAGGACAAAACCACAGCAACAGAGCTAAATGAAACTAAGACAAGAATATGCCTGACTTAGAAAAATCAAAGTAATGGTCATAAAGATACTAACTGGACTTGAGAAAAGAATGGAGGATCTCAGCGAGACCTTCAACAAAAAGATAGAAAATATAAAAAAGAACCAATCAGAGATGAAGAACTTAATAAATGAAATTAAAAATACACTAGCGGAATCAATAGTAGATTTGAGGAGGCAGAAGAATGGATCAGCAAGCTGGAAGGTAGAGTACTGGAAAGAAACCAAACTGAACAGCAAAAAAAAAAAATGTAATTAAAAATTGAGGATACATTAAGGGAATTCAACACCATCATCAAGCATAACATCTGCATTATAGGCATCCCAGAAGGAAAAGAAAAGAGGACAAAAAATTTATCTGAGGAAATAATAGCTAAAAACTTCCCTTATCTGTGGAAGGAAACAGGTATCTGATTCCAGGAGGCACAGAGAGCGTCCAACAAAATCAACCCAAGAAGGGCCATACCAAGGCAAAAAGTAGTAATAAAGAGGGAAATTTAAAAGCAGCAAAAGAAAACAGTTACATGCGAGGGAAACCCCATAAGTCTATGAACTGATTTTTCAGCAGAAATGTTGCAGGCCAGAAGAAAGTGGCATGATATATTCAAAGTGCTGAAAGGAAAAACCCTGCAACCAAACATACTCTACTCAGCAAGGCTATCATTCAGGATAGGAGAGATAAAGAATTTCCCAGAAAACAAAAGTTAAAGGAGTTCATCACAACTAAACCAGCCTTACAAGAAACATTAAAGGGTACCTTTTGAGTTGAAAGAAAAGGCCATACTCAGGAGTAAGAAAACGGTGAAAGAAAAAAATTTCACGGTTAAATACAAACATAATAAAAGTATTAGATTGATCACTTATAAAACCAGTATGGCAGTTAAAGCACAAAGGTGGTAAAATCAGTTATATCTAAAAAATCAGTCAAGAGATTCACGAAGTAAGAGGATGTAAAATATGACATCATATACATGAAAACATGGGGGGGGGGAATTTAATGCTTTTAGAATGGGTTCAAACTTAGGTGAACACCAACTTAATATAGACTGCTATATGCATAAGATGTTATATATAAGACTAAGGGCAACCACAAATTAAAAACCTGTAATAGATATGCAAAAAATGAGAAGGCAATCCAAGCATATCACTAAAGAGAGAAATAAAACCATAAGGGAAGACAGCAAGAGAAGTAAGGAATAGGGAGGAACTACAAAAACAACCATAAAACAAGTTAAAAAAATGGTAGTAAATGCATACCAATCAATATTACTTTGAATGCAAATAGACTAAATGCTCCAATCAAAAGACATTGGGTAACTGATGGATAAAAAGAAAAAACAAGACCCATCTATGGAGTACCTACAAGAAACTCACTTCAGACCTAAGGATACATGTAAATTGAAAGTGAAGGGATGGGGGCGCCTGGGTGGCTCAGTGGGTTAAAGTCTCTGCCTTCAGCTTAGGTCATGATCTCAGGGTCCTGGGATTGAGCCCTGCATCAGGCTCTCTGCTCAGCAGGGAGCCTTCTTCCTCCTCTCTCTCTGCCTACTTGTGATCTCTTTCTCTGTGTAAAATCTTTAAAAAAGAAAGAAAGAAAGAAAGTGAAGGGATAGAAAAGCATTTACTATGCAAATGTTAACAAAAAGAAAGCTGAGGTAGAAACATTTTTATCAGACAATATAGACTTTAAAACAGAGACTAAATAAGAGACAAAGAAGAACACTACGTAATGATAAAGGCAACAATCTAACAAGAGGATATAACAGTTGTAAATATTTGTAGGCCCAATATAGGAACAACTAAATACGTAAAGCAACCATTAACAGACATAAAGGAAGAAACTGACGGTAATAAAAAAAAAAAATAGTAGTGAACTTTAACACCCCACTAACATCAATGGATAGATTTTCCAGGCAGAACATCAAAAAGGAAACAGTATCTTTGAGTAACATAGTAAACCAAATTATCTAACAGGTGAATACATTTTAATCCAAAAGCAGTGGAATACATAATCTTTTCAAGTGTACATGAAACACTCTCTAGAACAGATCACATATTAGGCCAAAAAACAAGGCTCAACAAATTCAAAAACACTGAAATCATATCAAGGGTCTTTTCTAATCACAATGTTATAAAACTAGAAGCCATTCACAAGAAAGAAAAGTGGAAAGAACACAAATACGAGGAGGCTAAATAACATGCTACTAAACAATGAATGTGTCAACTAAGAAATCAAAGAGGAAATAAAAAATATATGGAGAGAAATGAAAATGAAAACGTAATGGTCCAAAATCTCTGGGATGCAGCATAAGCTGTTAAGAGAGGGATGATTATAGCAATACAGGCCTTCCTTAAGAAGCAAGAAAAATCTCACATAAGCAAACTAACCTTACACTTATAGGAGCTAGAAAAAGGAAGACAGAGTCCAAAGCCAGTGGAAGGAAGAAAATAATAAAAAGTAGAGCAGGAACAAATGAAATAGAGACTTAAAAAAAAAAAAAAGATTAATGAAACCAGAGCTGGTTCTTGGAAAAAAATCAACAAAATTCTTTATCTTTAGCCAGATTCATCAAAAAAGAGAGAAGTCTCAAACAAATAAAATAAGAAATGAAGGAGGAGAAATAACAAACCATACCACATAAATAGAAAGGATTATAAGAGAATATTATGAAAAATTATATGCCAACAAATTGGACAACCTAAAAGAAATGGATAAATTCCTGGAAACATATAACCTTCCAAAAGTGAATCAGGAAGAAACGAAATTAGAACAGATCCATTACCAGCAGTGAAATTGAATCAGTAATAAAAAAAAAACTCCAAACAAACATAGTGCAAGACCAGACAGCTTCACAGGCAAATTCTCCCAAACATTTAAAGTAGAGTTAATACACATTCTTCTTAAAATATTCCAAATAATGGAAGAGGAAGGCGATTAGCATTACCCTGATACTAAAACCAGATAAAGATACTGCAAAAAAGGAAAACCGTAGGCCAATATCTCTGATGAACATAGATGCAGAAATCTTCAACAAAACCTTAGCAAAACAAATCTAACAAACAAACAAAAAACAAATCTAACAAAACATTAAGAGATCATTCACCATAATCAAATGAGATTTATTCTAGGGATGCAAGAGTGGTTCAGTATTCGCAAATCCATCAACACCGTATATCACATTGATAAGAGAAAAGAGACAAATCATAAAATCGCCTCACTAGATCCAAGAAAAGCATCTGACAAACTACAACATCCATTCATGAAAAAAACTCTCAATACAGTAGATCTAGAGGGAACATACCCCAACATAATAAAGGCCTTATATGAAAAATCATAGTCAGTGGTGAAACATCATAGTCAGTGGTGAAAAAACAAGAGCTTTCCCTTTAAGAATAGGAACAAAATTAAGATCTCCACTTTCACCACTTTTGTTCAACATAGTACTGGGACATTCTAGCCACAGCAATCAGACAAGAAAAGGCAATAAAAGGCATCCAGATTGGTAAGGAAGAAGTAAAAATCACTATTTGCAGATGACATGATGCTTTATATAGAAAACCTGAAAGAATCCACCAAAAAAACTACTAGAACTAATATATGAATTCAATAGTCTCAGGATACAAAATTAATATGTGTAAATCTGTTGGATTTCTTTAGGCTAATAATGAAATAGCAAAAAGACAAATTAAGAAAACAAGCCCAGGGGTGCCTGGGTGGCTCAGTTGGTTGAACTGCTACCTTCGGCTCAGGTCATGACCTCGGAGTCCTGGGATCGAGCCCCGCATCGGGCTCTCTGCTCAGCGGGGAGCCTGCTTCCTCCTCTCTCTCTGCCTGCCTCTCTGCTTACTTGTGATCTCTTTCTCTGTATCAAATAAATAAATAAAATCTTAAAAAAAAAAAGAAGAAAACAAGCCCATTTACAATTGCTCCAAAAAGAATAAAATACTGAGGCACCTTGGTGGCTCAGTTGGTTAAGCTTCTGACTCTTGATTTCAGCTCAGGTCACGATCTCACGGTGGCATGGAGCTTGCCTAAGATTCTTTCTTTCCCACTGCCCCACCCACTCCCCTCAAAAATTAAAAAATGAAATTAAATACCCTAAAAATAAACTTAAACAAGGTGATGCTCATGGATTGGAAGAACCAATACTGTTAAAATGTCCATACCACCCAAAGCAATCTACAGATTTCATTCAATCTCTATCAAAATACTAACAGCATTTTTCACAGAACTAGAACAAATGATACTAACATTTGTACGAAATCACAAAGACCCCAAATAGCCAAAGTAATATTCAGAAAGAAAAACAAAGCTAGAGACATCACAAGCCTAGGTTTGAAGATAATAAAGTTGTAGTAATCAAAGCTGTATAATCAAAACAGTATGGTACATGCACAAAAACAGACACATAGATCAATGGAAGAGAGCCCAGAAATAAACCCATGCTTTTATGGTCAATTAATCTATAACAAAGGAGGAAAGAATATGTAATGGGAAAAAAATCGTTTCTTTAACAAATGGCATTGGGTAAACTAGAGAGCTACATATAAAAGAATGAAACTGTACTATTTTCTTACATCATACACCAAAATAAACTCAAAATGGTTTAAAGACCTAAATGTGAGACCTAAAACCATAAAATTCCTATAAAAAATAGGCAATAATTTCTTTGATATTACAAAAGTAAACTATTAGGACTCTCCACAGCAAAAGAAACCATCAACAAAACGAAAGAAAAACTACTAATGGGAGGAGATATTGCAAATGATTTATCTGATAAGGGGTACATATACAAAGTATATAAAGAACTTATATAACTCAATACCTGATAACCAAATAATCAAACTTAAAAATGGACAGAAGACCTGATTAGACATTTTTCCAAAGAAGACATACAGATAAGTGACACATGAAAATATGCTCAACATCACTAATCATCAGGTAAATGCAAATCAAAACCACAATTGGATATCACCTCATACCTGTCAGAATGGCTAAAATCAGAAACAAAAGAAATAACAAGTGCTGGCAAAGATGAAGAGAAAAAGGAAACCTCAGGACTGTCGATGGAAACGCAACCCGGTACAGTCACTGAGGAAAACAGTATGGAGATTCCTCAAAAAATTTAAAATGAATCACCATATGATCCAGTAATTCCACAAAAGGGTATTTACCCAACAAAAATGAAAACACAATCTGAAAAGACATATGCACTTTCATGTTTATTTCAGCATTCTTTACAATAGCCAAAATATGCAAGCAGCTCACCTGTCCAGAGATAGATGAATGGATAATGAAGATGTAATATACAATATATACAATATATAGTATAACTATATGTATTATATGATAATATATTATATATTATTATAGTATAGTATAATATACACACTATGAATTATTACTTTGCCATTAAAAAGAATGAAATCTTGCCATTTGCAACAACACGGATGGACCTAGAAAGTTACTACACTAACTGAAATAAGTCAGTCAGAGAAAGACAATACCATATGATTTCACTCATATGTGGAATTTAAGAAACAAATGAACAAAGATAAAAGAGACAAACAATAAAAAACATTCTTAAATAAAGAGAACCAACTGGTGGTTGCCAGAGGGGAGGTTGGTGGGCGGGATGAGTAAAAAAGATAAAGGGGATAAAGAGTACACTTATTTTGATGAGCATTGAAAAGTGTATAGAATTGTGGAATCATTATACTGTATACCTGAAATGAACAGAACACTGTATGCTAATTATACTTGAATTTAAAAAATTAACTTAATTTAATTAAAAAATATAAATAAATAAAAATTAAAATGTATTCATGGGAAAGGACTTGCAAGTTAATTTGAGCCTTTGGACATTTTCCTGGAGATAGGTACCTAGTTGGTTATATCTGCAATATTGAAAACATACCTATATATAATGCTTTAATTTGACATAAGTCAAAAATTTTAGTGGACCAGTTATCTGCAAGGTATAAACACAAATAAGTATAATCCTTGCAATCAGAAGCCTCCAAATTACCTAGTGTGGACAGTGAAATACACAAAACACAAATAATATAGAAAAAATAAACCTCATAAGAATAAATAAGTGAAGATGTAATAGAAAGCTAAAAAATAAAGTGCTTCTGTTCCAAATGTAGGGTACAATTACCTTATATATTCTTATTTTATATTAATTATATAAATTCCTACTACACACAAGTCACTGTGGAAGGCTTTGCCAAAGCACTAACACACATAAGACCAAATTAGGTTTATTTAGTTTAATTTTCTGAGACCTAATGATTTTTTTAATATTTTTTTTTAAGATTTAGTTTATTTGAGAGAGAGAGAGAGACAGAGAGAGGGAGAGAGAGAGATTGAGAAAGCACATGAGAGGAGAGAAGGTCTGAGAGAAGAGCAGACTCCCCAGGGAGCTGGGAGCCTGATGTGGGACTCGATCCCAGGACTCCAGGATCATGACCTGAGCCAAAGGCAGTCGCCCAACCAACAGAGCCACCCAGGCACCCGAGACCTAATGATTTTAAAAGTATATAATGAGAGGCTTAAATTTTTTTAAAGATTTTATTTATTTATTTGATAGAGAGATCGATCATAAGTAGGCAGACAAGCAGGCAGAGAGAGAGGGAAGCAGACTCCTTGCTGAGCAGAGAGCCCAATGCGGGGCTCGATCCCAGGACCCTGAGATCATAACCTGAGCCGAAGGCAGAGGCTTTAACCCACTGAGCCACCCAGGCACCCCGAGGCTTAAATTTTTGTAAAAAGAAGAACACAATGGAATTCTTTCGATGAAAAAAACAGAGTATCTTTTAGCTCAAATTATTTTTTGCATATTCGTTTCTATCCTTGTCCATGTGCACATATAATAAAAGATTCAAATGACAAACAAGACGGTATGTGACCATTTTCCAAATAAGACCTATGCATAGCAACTGGTCCGAATGTTCAGAGTAAAAAGATTATTTTGGTCTGATATGATCTAAGATTTTCACAGAAAACTTGAAAAGAGGTTAAAGTTTAACAAAGGAAGACAAGCAACTGCATTCCAAGAGAACGGAGTAGTATTAGCAAAGCCAGAAGGTACAAAAATCAGGCATGTAGGGAAGTTGTGGAAAGTAAAACTATTATGGCAAAATTATATAATCATAGACTCAGGTTTGTAAAATGACCTTAAAAGACATGTAGTACAATAATTGTATGTTGAAGCCAATTATGAACAATTTGGCCACTATATTAGAGGCAGCAAAAAGTATTCAAGGTTTCTGAGCCAGCACACGGCATGATCAAAGCAGACTTTTAGTAAAATTACCTCCCTGAAATGGATAGTATTGACTCTGAAGCAGGGGAAACAGGAAACGGTCAGCCTTAGACCCCTTCCTTCTGACAGCGGAGTCCTGCCCAGCCTTCAAAGTCAATCGAGTATCATTTCTGGATTATGCCTTCTTAGAACCTCCAGTTATCTCTCTTCCCTACGGACTTCCCAACCTCTTGGTCTGTGCCTGGAATATACAACCAGGACTGTGTTATAGGCTGATCTCTAACTCTAACTCCCCTCCAGTTTGCTCCTTGACCGCTGATGGCGTGTTGCATTAAACTGGGTATCTTTACCTCTCTCACTGCTGGTATTATCTAGCACAGTGTTAAGAGTAGTTTCTTAAGAAATATTTATGAAATCATATTTTGATACCAAGGTTATTTTTAACTAGATTATTAATGTTTACCTGCAATAGGAAGTTTAAATAATTTGAAGACAGGTGCTGCAGCCAGAGTAGGGTACATGCAAAGTATGTGCAAAGTATGCGAGAGTATGTACATGGTACAGGGATCCAAAAGTGGTCCGTCTGGCCAGAGCACAGGGCTAGGGGATGGGAGAGGCAGAAATAGTGACAACGAAATAGCTGACAAGGTAAGCAGAAGATGGATTCTACAGAACCTTGGAAACCATACTAATGAGTTTAGACTTTACTCTCAAAGTAACAGGGAACCCGGGACAGAATGAAAATGAACATGACAAGAGGCAGGGAGACTATTGTAGTAATTCAGGCAAGAAAAGACTAACTTTAGTAGTAATAATAGGAAGATATAGACAAGTTCAAAAAATATTACAGAGGCAGAATGAAATGGACTTGATAAAGACGGAGGGAAGCAAAGATGGGGGGAAAAAGGAGTAGAGAATGATGCTTGGGTTTCTGGTTTGAGCAACTGGGAGCTCCCATCCACAGAGAGAGGGAACAATGGAGAGGAGTAAATTCTAAGATGACACGATGAGTTTAATTTAGGAATACTTGGTTGCGGCTTCGGTAAGATATACAAGTAGAGATGCCTAGTATGTAGTGGAATGTGGTACACAGTCCAGGAAAAAGTTCTGGAATGGAGGTCTAGATGTAGAGTCATCAGATAAAGGTGGTAGCTGCAACCACTGCAGTGGGAGGTATTGGTCAGGGATAGTGCAGTAAGCGAGAACAGAAGAGGATCTATGAAAGAATCATGATAAAACACAGTTGTTAGGCCATGATCAGAGGATAAAGAGCTCCAAATTAAAACAATAAGGTGCGGCTAGAACAGAAAGAGGAGAACCAGGAGACAGTGGAGGGTACTGAAGCAAAGGAACAGATCTCAACAGGAAATGGTTATGGTGGAAAATGAAAGACTCAGAATTGCCCATTGGATTAGCTGTTCTGTCTCGTTAGAGTAGTAGTAGAAGAAACAAGACTGCAGTGGACTGGACACCTGGGGGGCTCAGTCAGTTAACCGTCTGCCTTCGCTAAGGTCATGATCCCAGGGTCCTGGGATCCAGTCCCGCATTGGGCTCCCTGCTCCACAGGGAGTCTGCTTCTTCCTCTGCCCCTCTTCCCACTCGTTCTCTCAATCTCTCTCTCAAATAATAAATAAATAAAATCTTAAAAAAAAAAAAAGGCTGCAGTGGGCTGAAAAGTGAAAGACAAATGAGAAAGAAAAAAAGGGGAGTCTAAGTCTAAGGCTGACTCTAAGTCAACCCATAAATGGCTCAAGTGAATCAAGAAAATGGGAGTCCCTCAAGGATACAGATCCCATGGCAAATGTTAGGGTGCACCTCTCCCTCCACCACTATGTTTAGTTCATAGAGGAGATATGGAATTAAATGAAACTTTAGTAGTAACCATGATAGAGAAAATAACAGCAAAATGGCAACATACACACGAAGGCAGTATAAGGAAAAGGCCCACTTGGGCCTTTTGGTGACAGAGCATTTAAAGAGTTGGATGCACATTCCTAAGACTTGGGATTCTTTTAGCAGCAACTAACAAACTTATCTCCTTTTTCTCTTCTAGTAGCTACCACTGCAGGTTACCACCAAGCTGCCGGTAAAGTATGGCTCACCAATGAAGGATTCAGAGAAATCAGCTGGACTCACCATACTCTAGAACTATGCTGTCCAATACAGTTGCAAGTAGCCAGATGTAGCTATTTAAATCAAAAACTTAATTAATTAAGATTTAATTTAACTTTCATTTATTTTGTTTTGCTAGCCACATTTAAGCTATTCAATAGGTACATGTGGCTAGAGGCTATCGTACTGGACAGCACAGATTATAAAATTACTCCCATCCCTTCAGAAAGTTCTGTTGGGCAGCACTGCCCTGGAGTTAAGAAGCTCTGTCAGAATGTTCTCTTATATTAGCCCAAGAAGACTATGAGCACCCGCCGAGAGTCCCAAGGGTGAAGCTTATCACATGCCGGCTTGGCTCCATCCAATCAGATTGAAGCCCAAAGGGGAAGAAAACTACACGATGTCAATTCCCCCTGCAAGATCTTTAGTGAAGTCACAGGCTAAATATTATGCAAGAAAACCCTCCAGAACTTGGGGGCCTATCAAAGAAGGAAGACTCACCTCCTAAGATCCATTTTAAGGATGAAAATAATGTTGAATATAATAGATTTGAGAATGAATGAGAAAAGCAGAAGTCTGCTTATTTTTAAAATGGTGCTTGAAACATTAGAATTCATAACTTATTGGAATAGGTGATACTAATTATGCCCTATGGTTCACCCCTATATTTCTACCCGATACTAGTCCCAGTAAGCAATCAAGCATTTAATTCCTGAATTTGCATATAAGTCAAAAGAATAATCTTGTTATAATACCTAATATTTGATTCCACAAGAGAGAACATTCTCATGTAAAAATAGGAACTAGAAACACTATTATAATAAAATATAATATGTATTAGGCAAAAAAAAAGGAGAATGCAAAGGGAGAAACCAACATTACTCTAGAATTTGGTGCCAAGGTTCACACTTCCCATATACCACCTTCCATAAAATGGCAACAAAGGCATTCCAGGGGATCAGGAAAGAGATACAGTGAATATTACAACCAATAGAATTTTCCTGGTATTCATATAACAAAAACTGAAATCTGCACACTGTATCATTTCAACTATGAGAAAACAGGTGTTGAGAACAACCCAGCCAATTAAAAAATGGACCTTGGTCTGCTGCTCATGGCACAGAGATATTACTCTAATGGTCTATATCTGGCGCCTATTTTTCTCTTAAACCACTGGACTACATAAGTCATAGACAGAAAGCAAATTGTGCCCATGGAACAAATGAAGAAGAGCACAAGAATGTGAAAGTTCACTTCCCAAGGCATTCAGCTAACAAGCCTGCCTTTCTGTTCAAATATAGCATGATTATAGGGAAAGAGGGGATGTGAATACAAGAATAATTGGACTAGCTTTTGTTTTCTTACATAACAAAAACTAGTATTGTGCAAAAAAAAAAATAGAATGTAGCATTGTTTTTTTCAACAGAGAAGAATGATAAATTAGAATCCTGAAGTCATGAGGAAAGTTGACATTTTCTTCTGAAATTCTGGGCTTTTAGATTCAGAAACTATGTTATAGTTGAAAGATCAAGCTTTCAGAAATCAGGAAATTCCAAAGCAAGCCTACAGCAGTGCTTTCTTGGACATACTACATGTGGTACATATTTTACGGTCCATGTTTAACAAATAGCTGGGAGTTAAAAAAAAATTTCCACACATTCATCATGGTGGAATATGTTCTACAACAGAAAGGGGATAAGTTTGAGATGTCCTGACACTACCCTGAGAATTAATATTCTGGTAATCTAATTTTAGCAATTTGTTTTCTTTTATTTCTTTTTTTATTTTTTAGAACAAAAGTTATCCTAGTTGAAAAAAATATACATGTGTGTGAAATGCTATGTCCATCACTATCCTATAAATCTGAAAAGTGGTCCTCCTCTTTTGGCAACTCTCTAAAAATCTCATGAAATAAATGCTTATTTTCCTCAACTCCAGATCTTAATTTTCTATCTTTGGAACTTAAAAATACTTACATAATTGTCTTCAAATATGGCTTGACTTTTCTTCTTTGATGGAAACAGCATTCCTGCCAACTTTAAAATTTATAGCTACAACCATATTTTTTTAATTTTTAAAAGCACAAAAAAATACCACAACCCCTTAAGTGATTTTGAAACGAACATTTCTTCATATTCATAATTGTCCCATGTCACACTGAAATGCACTCCAACTCAGCATACAAAGGGAAAGAACATTCACCTCTGAGTCTCATTTAGAGACAATGTCAGCAACTAAAAGAATATTCCAGTGGCAATCATACTCCAGTCATCGTAAATTTCATAACAAAGTAAAATGGTGCATCTAGTAATCAAATTCCTCTGTGTATCTGTGTGTGTGTGTGTGTGTGTGTGTGTGTGTGGCACTTTCTCACTTTTACAGTCTACACCTCAGTTTGCAAAAGCACTTTCCCATAACTTCATTAATGTGATCTTCCAACAATCCTGAATGGTACACAAGACAGGGATTATTTATTATTCCATTTGATAGAGCAGTAAACTGAGATACAGAAAGGCTAAATGACTTGCCAAAACCCAAAGCTCACCAGTGACAAATGCTGGAAAAAATATCCAGACTGCTGACTCCCAGGCCAATCCTTTGAAAGAAAGTTTGGGTGTGCAGTTTCAATTCGATGAAAAATGTGCATAGTTGCTAGGTTTCTAAAGCACTTTGAACAATGCTTCTTTTTTCTCCCCCAACATCATAAAGCTTCGTAGTCTTATCTCACTGCTGGAAAAATGGGACAGTCACCTGGATTACAGAGAGACTGCATCAAAAAGCTGAGTTTGAAAGTATTTATATTTGCAAAATTATATGCCTTTGGAAACCTACTCAATATAATACTGTAGTTGAACAGTTTCTGAGGAAAAAAAAATAATGAAACTCTGGACTACTTATCTTTAAAAATAAATAAGTGTAAGGGGCGCCTGGGTGGTGTCGCTGGTTGAATGTTCAACTCTTGGTCTCGGCTCAGGTCACGATCTGAGGGTCATGAGGTTGAGCCCCACGTGAGGCTCCATGTTCAGTGGGGAGTCTGCTTGAGATTCTCTCTCTCCCTCTCCCCCAACCCTATCCTCCACCCCCACACTCATGCACGCTCTCTCTCTCTCTCTCAAATAGATAAATCTTTATAAATAAATAATTAATCAAGGGTAAAATGTTTCAAGAAGACTACAGAGGTGAGATTAAATTGCAGCACTGAGGGGCACCTGGGTGGCTCAGTGGGTTAAAGCCTCTGCCTTCAGCTCAGGTCATGATCTCAGGGTCCTGGTATCGAGCCCCGCATCGGGCTCTCTGCCCAGCAGGGAGCCTGCTTCCCCCTCTCTCTCTCTGCCTGCTTCTCTGCCTACTTGTGATCTCTCTGTCAAATAAATAAATAAAATATTTTTTAAAAAATTGCAGCATTGATTATAAAATTTGTTCAAAAAAACACAAACTTTCCAAACTTCTTATGATTCTTTTGTTTCTTCCTTGAATCAGGTACCACAAAGGGGCAATGTTGCAACATCCTTTTCACTTTAAAGTTATAGTGTCAAGTTTACATCTACATCTGCTACGTTTTTATAAGAACCTAACTGGCATTTGTAACCAATAAAAATCAACATTAAAGGCAACATTCCTGTTATTTCAAATGACTCAAGGATTTGTTGTTCTTTTAAATTCCTCAAAGAAGCAAGTGAAGTAAATGGAGAATGTGTCAGCTTAACTTTTTACATGTGTTTCTCTCTACTTTTCAATTATTAGGCAAGCGCCTAAAGACAAAAATATTTTTTTTCTTTTTCTTATATATTTTCCCCCATAGCAACTAGTGTAGTGCTTGGCACCAGCACAGAGTTCACTGACTATGCTGGAAACTGGGCAGAAATTCTCAGGTCCCCCACTTCCAAGTCTAGGGATAGAGAGGCATATCAGAGTCTAGGTTTCTTCCTACTGCTGATTTTGCAGAAGAAAAGAAATGAGCAGTGCAGATGGTGAGAGCCAGAGGCTAAAAGAGAGGGGGGCAGGTCTATGTGAAATGCTTATGGAAAAAAGACCTATCTAGAAGCTGGAGTGGGTAGTGTGGCTAAAAATGCAATTGACCAAAGGGGCACACTCATCACTGAGTTCTAACAACTTTACACATAGGTCACAAACAGAAAATAGTTGAGAAAAACTAATCTACCACACAATGGATGCAAAATATACCTAACACCCTTGGTTAAGCCATCCCAACAATAGCCACGCTTAGAATGAGACAATTTTCCATTGGATAATTGGCCCTTTGCTCCCTAACACATGCCTAGAAATTCCTTAGATCACTGTGTAGTTTCACTGACATGATCTACATATGTATTGCTTCTAAGTCGGAGTATAATTAAATAAAATTATTATACATTTTGTTTTTTATATATTTTTTTACTTGTCCCTGTTTTTGAATATGCAGTTCAAGTAATGGTACGTGACCCCTTTAGTTTATATTTTATAGAAAATAGACTATGCTATATATACTTGAAGTTGGAACCATGTACATGCCACAAATATATTTTAGAGTTAGAATCAAAATTCCTTAAAAGCAAACGAAAACTGGTTCCTCTAAAGGGCAGGAAAAAATGGTGAATTCAGAGTCTTGAAAATGTCACATGATGAGTAACCAACCCTGAATAACTAAGCATATTCACATGAGAGTATCTTTGAATAAAGCAATAGAATATTAGAATATAACAGAATACGTGCATGATAGAATAGCAATATATAGGGCGCCTGGGTGGCTCAGTGGGTTAAAGCCTCTGCCTTTGGCTCAGGTCATGGTCTCGGGGTCCTGGGATCAAGCCCCGCATCAGGCTCTCTGCTCAGCGGGGAGCCTGCTTCCCTCTCTCTCTGCCTGCCTCTCCGCCTACTTGTGATCTCTCCTTCTGTCAAATAAATAAATAAAATCTTAAAAAAAAATAGCAATACATAGACAAGCTTATATGAAGTATAAACATGCTGTAGAAAGGAGAATGTTCATCCAAAAAGATCCCGTCTAGGTTTACAAAGGATAGTTTAAAAAAAAAAATAGACCTCTATATTCTTATTTAGGGATATTAAAATAGCTTGTATCATGTGAATTGCATTTGTTTCTTCAAATTTATGTGAGAAAGTGTTCCCAAACATATTGTAAATGTGCATCTGTTACTGCTTATCTATGAGAGTTCAAGTACAAACTGCAGCTCATCATCCAAAAACAATGAATATCTAAGACACATATGACTTCGTATGCTGCACACTGGAAGAGCCCACTACTTTATCAAGAAAACATGGCCTCATGGCCGTGAGCTTCAGACCTCCTACATGGTCGACTCAGAGTTAATCCTGACACAGAATGTGCTCTCAAACGTAGTAGGGTTGTGGCAGCAATTCACGATGTGTATTCTGACCAAACCAGCAGGAGGAATGCTTGTGGCAATCAAGTGTTTCACGTACTTTGCAAACCCAATGAAATCTTCATGGTTGGTGTTGATGTAGGAGACTTGGATGTCAATCAGTAGTAGCACCTGTAAGTCAAAGAGAAATACTTCAGTGGAAATTCATCGTGAACATTCTCAAATACAAGACTCAGTAATTGCCTACAAATTACTTATCTCCATCTGATTTTTAAAAAGATACTTCAGTTAAAATGAAAAGCTGCATTAATTTTTTTTCATTGGACTCTCGTAATTTTTACTGTAAATTCAGAAATTAAAAACCTACATCAGAAGTTTGAGTGCCACAAGAAGACAACAGGATTATAGTTCACAGGCATGTACGCTTTGTCTATTTAACACAGAACCTAGAATTATTCTGGTCTTCTAAAATGGAGGCATAATGTTCGAAAGGACATGTGTGGACCAGTGAGGGGCAGCTCCCTACAGTGTCCTGGAGACACTGTCAATTAGCCATGAAATAACAATATTATCTCTTGTTTTTCCTCTTCTCTTCTACCTCTTTAAGCTCCTTCTAGGCAAGCAGAAGAAACAGCTCATCAACCAAATCAAAAAGGCAACATTCAAATAAAAAGAAAATGTCCTTGAGATCACCAGGCTTCATTATCAATGCAAAACTTTCGGTCAGGTCTCTGCTGAAAGATCACCTCCTCGGAGGGATCCTCCCTGCTCATTCTATCCAAACTAGCACTCTCTTTATATCCTATTACTCTGCCTTACTTTCCTTTGTAGCACCACCACTAGCTGACATAGTAAGTTTCTACATATTCCGTATATTACAGACCCCATCTGCCGTATCCACTGCTCTATCCTCAGTGCCTAGAACATCATGCATGTTCAATCAAGATGTGTCAAGGAATGAATTGAATGCATGTTCCAGTAAACATGAAACATGAAAACGTTCGAATCGCAAGATACTTCAAATCTCTAAGTCAGAGATTTGGAAAGTCCCTCTGCAGAAAATATTCTTCAATAGGAGACAAGAGGGCTTAGAATGAGAGAGGGTGGAGCAACCAACCAGAAAACATAAGAGACTTTTATTCCAGAGATATTCAAAACTGAGCTCCTCTTCCTGTTTCCTTTTGTTCTCTCAACTGCGCGCCTTGTTTTTCTAGAATGTGGAGAGTTGTTAATAGAAAAAAATACTGAAGAATCCCTGCCTGCAGGGGTGCCTGAGTGGCTCAGTCGGTTAATCAGCTGCCTTCGCCTCATGTCATGATCCCGGGGTCCTGGAATCGAGCTTTGTGTTGTCATGGTGGGGCTCCCTGCTCAGCAGGAAGTCGGCTTCTCCTTCTTCCTCTCCCTGTGCCCTCCCTCGACCCCCACTCATGCTCACTCTCTCTCAAATATATAAAATCTTAAAAAAAAAAAATCCCTGCCCCCATACCTCCAGAGCTCTGCACTTTGACTCTGTTGAATGAACGTCTGATAAACACAGTAGGCACATTCACGCCACCTCCCTCCACTGAAGATGCTATTTGAGTGCATCGGTGAACTCATAATAACGGTTCACTGACATGGTCTGTATGATGTTTCCCAGAGAGTACTTGCCCAGGAAAGCCTTCTCAGATCCTCAACCTCTACCCTCACCCCAAACCAGATTGGATCAAGCTATTACTGCCATATAGACTATAGGTCATATTATATTTCATATGTATGTTGCATCTTAAACTTTTCATTTGTTGTATATACCACAAATGTAACTAATTGTTTGTATATATTTCGTTGGATGTTTTGCTTCCCTGCAAGAGGGCAACAAAGCCCCATGGAAGCAAGAATTATACCTGTCTTGTTCACCACTTTATACCCATGATACAGCATGGTACACACAGTAGGTGCCCAGTAAGTATTTGTGGCTATGAATTTATAACTTCTACCACCCTTGAAGAAGCCTTTGCTTTAAAGGGAGCAATTTATTACCGTATAATTAGTACACGGCCACTTATTGTCTCTCACTACCCAGTGCTATGAGCTCTACGGCTTTGCTTTCATGGCTAATCCCAGCTGGTCATCTGACCAAATCTTGCTGTGAGTCCCAAGGGGACCTGCCAGAAAGAACAAATGGATCGCCCCAAATCCATCCCTACTACCAGTCATAATGTTTAAGCACAAATAAATTGTTGCCACCATAAAGAGCAAAATATCTACGTAACTCCCAACACTGCCCAAGGTTGTCGTGAATATCTTGGCCGTTCATGCACATTCACTTGGACTGCGGTATAGGAAAAAAGTAGGAAAAAAAATAAAAACTATGGCTTCTCTCATTCACATTCCTGGAAACTGGGAGTCTGTGTTCATCCTAGGAAAAGAGCCAGGTCGCATGTGGGGGATGAAAAGGAAAACAGTACATTTTTTTCTCCCTTTTTCACTTTCTCAGAGTTTCTCACTGCCTTTTTACCCCGAGCTCTTGAATATTTAGTTAAGAAAAGCAAAGCTACCCCTGCTAGCAGGAGTGGCCCACGAAGTCAGCCACGTTCACACACAATGACACGTTTGGAAGCACCTGGGAGAAGAGCAGGCGCACACAGATGTTTGAAAAAACTGTTTAGGAAAAAAATTCACAGATTTACGGTTTTTCCCCATATGTCTTTTTTTTTAATTTGGAAGACTTTCACCCCCACACAAAGCCTCCAGAGCAGAGGCTGGTAATAATTTCTTAAAAATCTTTGAAAACTGGAAACTAACTGCAAGAACAGTTCAAAGCATTTCTGATACAGAGGCTGGAGGAAATGGGTCACTCTCTGACCAGCAACTTCGGAAGCATCCTATGACCCGAAGCAACACAGAGTTCAGAACTCATACATGAGATCTATACAAACTGATATATTCCCACTACCAAGAACATGCATGTTTTTACTATGCTACACAGGCCCATATCACAGGTGTCAATATGTACACTTCTTCAAGTGGTTAATTGATTAACTGTCAGATCAGGCCATCTGAGACGGTCCCTTAGGAGAGACACACCTGCTCCATCCCTTAGCGCCCACTTGGGGAGTGAATTCATCATTACCTCAGAGTTGCAGATGGAAGACAATTTCTCTTGAAATCAGAAAAGGCAATTCTTTCTCACAGATACTATGTGTCATAGCTTTTGAGGAAAAACAGTGAAAGCCACTAAAATTAATGAAGAACTAAGAGCCGTACGTGGATTGCTTCATTTCATCCTCACAAAATGCCTCTGAGTTAACTGACATTATTACCCCACTTTAAGATGAGGAAACTGAAGCATAAGATGTCGAGTATCTTATTATTGACACAGAAATTATGGGAGCGCTCACATTCGAACTCAGGCAGTCTGAACCGGAAGCCCACAATCTTAACAACAACACTGCTGAGAATATTTCGACGCTGTTTGAAAATATTAAAAACTCTAAAACATGAAACATGAAGAAGTTAACAGTTGCTTATAATTAAGATAATAATTTTCTTCAATATTGTTTTTACATAGGATTCCTAAGAGTTAAGTAGGGTATACTATCCCTTGAATTTTATAAAGATACTAAAGTAAAATGGTTATCTTATTGACTTAAAGTCAGGAGTATGGCTGATAGTAGAACTTAAGTTTCCTTGGTCCAACAACAGCCATGATGCGGGGGAACTTCTGGCAGCGGGATTTTGTATCTGGCCCTCGGCTTCATTTCATTGGTTCATGAGTTAACATTAGTTTGTTTATCTCCACTAAGTCACAAAGCTTATTTTTTCCCCTTTTGGCTATTGTAGCTATCCAAGGGTGTGGAAGCTGGAACACAAGTGAAAACTATAAATAATGGATTAATTAACTTTCAAAGCACAATGATAAAAAGTAGTAGCAATGAATCCCATAGCTCAAGCAGAGAGCAAGGTGTTACTGAGTCAAATATCCCAACCTACTAGGCCTCCATCCTTCGGTCTCTTCACTTTCTCCTGCCACCCCTCCCCCCACAAGCCCTTGCACCCCTTCAGGCACTCTCTGTGGCAGGTTGCCTGCATCCCTCTCCCTGCAGTTTGCCTTGCTCTTCTATTTTGCCTCCCTCCTTCTTTCCCCTGGCTGTCCCTCTCCACCTTTCCAAATCACCTAAGAAGCACAACAATCTTGGAATTCGAACTTATAGAGACTTCTGAGATCATACGGACCAACATCCCAATGTTGTATATGAGAAAACAACAGTCCTAAAAAGTGATTTTCACAAGAACATGCTGTTATTTTGTGGAGAACCCATGGCCTGGGTCCAGTGTCCTCTCCGTGCTGTCACAGCTGTGTCCTGGAATCCAAGAGCACTTGAAAACCTCCATGCTGCCCATTATAATGTTTTCTAAATAACTAAGAAAAAATCCACCTAAATTTAAAAAGCTTTTATTATTTTTACACAGTTCTTAGCTTTTTTTTTTCTTCTTTTTTTAATGAACTGTCTTCCCTAAAATAATCTTTTGAATTTACGGAGCTAAATAGGATTAGAAGGTAACTTTTAGGTCATACCTACCAAGTCATATGCATTTACTAAACAGAAATGTTTAAAAGAGTTGTTCTTAAACATTTTGTTTTCCAATCATAGGTTCCTTGGATAAGCACCACACGAAAGAAGTCACAAACACCAAACATTGTGTATAACATTTTTGGAATTTATGAATAGCCTGATATCCATCTGTGGGCCCATTAAAGGTTAAGAACCCCAGCTTAAAGAAAAAATGTGGTATGTTTCTGGATTCTTGGTTTTCAAAGTGGGGTGCACACATGCTAGGGGTACACATGATGATCCATGGAGCACTGAGGGAAAAAAATAATGGAACTCCTATTACTGCTTTCAAAATGTCACCCTTCTCAAGTTTTTATACTTGTTTATATTTTTAACATACACAAGATGTTAGCATAGCAACACAGGGATAAAATTCATAAATAAGTACAAATAAACATATGTGGTTGTGTTCTCAGCTCCTTTTTTTCCATTCAGAGACAGGCCAACTGTTGGAGACCACCAGACAGCCCTGCAGAGAGACCTTCCACTCCCCACAAGGACCCTGCCCGCCAAGGAAGCCTCCCCTCACCTGGTCCTTTGTCTTCCCTTCTCGTTCACGAATGTGGTTGGCAACGATCCTTTCTGTTTCCTCGCAGAGTCTGGGGAAGTTGGCCAGCTGTTAAGAGAAACAGATCTGAGTGTTAATACTCAGAAAGTTATGCTTTGAAAAAAGAAGCAAAGATGAATTGTTTTCTCTTACAGAAGGTACATATTGCAAATCTGGAAGCAAAAGTAAAATATCCTAAAGAACAATGGCAGAGTGACAGGAGGGGTTCCACAAACTATAATCAAAATAACTACGTTATCTGATAGGAAACACTTGAAAATCAGTAGAGAAATTCCCTGAAAAACAAAAACAGCAACAACGCAGAAACCCTAATACCATCTACTACTATCCTCTACAGAGTTGGCACTTAAGAAAGTTCAAAGATAAAGAAGATGGAAGTCAGGATGAAAAGGAGAATAATAACTCACACTTACAGAGTACTTACCATGTTCTAGGCTGTGTGCTAACCATCTCATGAATTATCTCATTCAAAATTCACAATAATCATAAAAGACAGATTCTGTTATAAACCCCACTTTACAAAGGAAAAAAGTGAAGCACAGAGAAGTTAAGTAACTTGCCCAAGAGTAAACAGCTCAGAATTGGTGGGTCCAGGATTCCCACTCAAGTCCTCAGACTCCAGAGCCCATTGTCTTGTCCACTACTCTTTGAGAATGATTCATTCCATGAACCACAAAGATATTTTTTAAATTCTTTCCTAACAGATGTGTTTGTGTGTATACAAATAACTCATTTCAAGCATTCATCCCATGTAAATTACACAGGTGATTGTCAAAAATTTATTTTAGAAAAGGGAATGAATTAATCATAGTTATTTTCAATGTAAGGAAGAAGAAGAATGGGATCCTATGAAGATGTTTAAGGAGGCCTAACCTAGAGGGACTCAGTCAGGTAAAGTTGTGTAGGAACAGTTGCGGGGAAAATGGAGCTCTCCAAGCAGAGGAACATGTGTGAAGACAATGTGGGACAGGGACAATGAGTGATAAAAGAAGTAAAGGAAGATCAGAATACAGACAGAAGAAGATGATCTGACTGCAAAGCTAGAAAGAGAAACAGGGGTCAGATCAGGGGGATCCTTGCAGACCTCCTATGAATAACACTAATATAAAAACAGACAAAAAAAAAACAAAGACTATGATTTTATTAAAAAAGAAATGTAATGATCAATAAGCAGAAGAAAAATATTAAACTGCACAAATGATCAAAGTAATGCAATAAAATAACCACCATCTTGTCAAACTGCTATAAATATTTTCATGATCCTTAATACAGATGAAGGTATACCAAAACTAGCACAGTTTAAACATGCTGAAGAAGTGACAATGAGAATAATCTTTCTGGAAAGCAACTTGGCAATATGTATCAAAAAATCTCAAAGCCATCCATTTATATATCTGTTGACCTAATTATTTCACATGATTCTGAGATAAAATAATTAGGACATTCATCACAGCATTAGTGAAATAGCAACAATAAGACAAATGAATAAACAATATTCTTTAAACCACCTGAGTCTCTAACTCTAATGATATTAACTAAGTTAAGGTAGACCCACTTATGGGATATAATTAGCCACTCCAAATAATATTCAATACCTAATTTTTTATTCTATCCAATTCCTAAATATTATCTAATAACATGATAAAGGGTTTATAATATGACACTAAGTGAAGAAGATCAGGTTACTAATTGTATAATGTGATTACACATGAGCATACACATACATACACATAGTCACAGGCCACCATATACCTTGATATCCTTCAAGGGTATAGCTTAAGACCTAACAAATCCCAAAATTCTTGAGTAATGCAGTAGCACCAAATATTCTCCTAACTTTAAGCAATTAGAACTAGGTCTCCCTGAGCCATGGCTGCTCCATGGTCAAACAAGGTCACTGTACACACTAACTTTATAGTATACAATATGCACACAGACTCTTAGCTAGACAACAAACCGTAATTCTTCATGGAACCATCATAATCACAAATCACAAATAAATATTAAACCTCCTGAAGATGTATATCTATTGTCTATACACAGAAAAAGATCTATACAAATACTACAAAATGTTAATAGGCATAACATTGAATGATGGGATTACGCATAATTTGCATTTTTTTCTATATACATCCCCATATTCTCCAAATTTTTCTACAGCGACCCTAGAGTGCTTGTATAACATCATAATAAAAGCATAGAAATCTGGCTGCCTTGGTTACCTCAAAAATCACTGCCCCGTGTCTCTTCATGAGATCACCAAACCATCACCCTGAGACCCCAAGCTGAATCCAGAGATGTATGGTCATCTGGGAGCTTATTTCATGAATAATTGCAGGATACAAATGGAGTTTCCTCTTCAAGTTTTGGAAGCATTCTCCAAGTTCTACCATCCCAGAAGCCTTTTTATATTCTGAGAATATTATAAGTTCTTTTTTGTGAGGCCTATACAAAGTTGTAGGTCTAGAAGAGATAGCCAATCAACACCAGTCATTATTCCTGACCAGTGCAAACCTGGGTGGTATATCTGACCCTAACCACTAACCTGGCCGAGGCCACCAGGGCAGCTGCCTCCCCTCTGCATCCCAAGCTAACAATGCATCTTTGCTTTTTGACAACAGCCACGCAAACATAGAATCGCACTCCTGCAGAAAAATGGCTGCACAGTGACAGTGGTCTTCTGAGGAGAACAGGCATGCCTTCTACAGCATTTAGAAAATGGATGATAGCATAAGGTTATTTTTAAAACACCAAAGAGTGGCACTATAAATATTTATTCACAAAAGAAAGTATTGGATAGCTGAAGGACCCCAGGCTGGTAGGCAGCCATCATTAAGTCAGGCAAAGACCAAAATGGCAAGAATATCCCAAGAAGTAGAATCACCCAAGAACCCTCCCATCTACTGGCCTTGGCAGGAGGTTTGATCTTGTGTTTGTATGTGTGTGTGTGTGTGTGTGTGTGTGTGTGTGTGTGTGTCTCCTGACCTTTCCAAGCTTACTACCCATGGGCTTAATTTCACCAGGAGAGGAGCCCACCAGAGCCATAACTTTGTACCTATAACTGAGACAACTGGAAAGTAAATGAGTCTAAATTCTAAGCAGAATAAAAGGGAAAGAGAAGACACTGGAAGAACTGCCCTCATGGAGGCAAAGGAAGAGAAATATTGAAGGGGACACTAACCAGTGCAGGGCCAAGGCATTGCCGAAAGGCAGTAATGCAGCTGGTATGGCTCCTATCTAGCTGCTTGATCTGGAAAGACTGTAGAAGTGTAAAAATTAAAACGTTGGCTTGAATTGCTGGCTCTCAAATGTAACACTCCAGTCCCAATTCTTCTCACAATATATATAAGAAGAAGGCAAACGTCCCACTCACATTCTGAATGATCTCTGATCAGGCTTCCTGCCACTCATTTCATTAGCTCATTCAGTGGGAGTTCCTGATCAGTTTGCATGACCCTTTTCTTTGTTTTAAAAAATACTTGACTCTGATTGCTCAGTTCAATTCCTTGTCTCTCTTGCTTGTTTTTTACTTAAGGCACAATCAGTTTCCTCAACCATTTTTAACCATTATAATTTCTGATCTCTTTTGCTCTGAATACCAAATTGAAAGGCTGCAGTTCTAAGAATATACTTACTTTGTCAAAATCATCAAAATTATAATCATGTATGCCAAAGTAATATTGATCTAGAAGATACCATCTTTAGACATTTATTCTCCTATTAACCATTTAAATATCCTAGAAATTGATTTATATAGAATCAAGGAATTAAGATTTTGCTATTGGTTATATTAATTTTATATTCCTAAATTCATTTCATGACCATCATTCATTTAACAAAGATTCGTTGGGCAACTTCCATAAGCCAGCCTGATGCTCTGTTTTCGTCAAACTACCTGATATTAAAAACCAGTCTTGTGGGACACATGGGTCAGTTGAAGTGGCTGCCTTGGGCTCAAGTCATGATCCCAGGGTCCTGGATTGAGCCCTGAGTCGGGCTCCCTGCTCAGTGGGGAGCCTGCTTCTCCCTCTCCCTCTGCCTGTGGCTCTGCCTACTTGTTCTCTCTATCTCTCTGTCAAATAAATAAATAAAATCTTTAAAAAAAAAAACGGTCTTGAGTGGCAGGTTGACTATACATATAAGTCGTCATACCAGAGAGAAATATTTTCTAAAAATCAAGGGAAAACACACAAAAAACAAATGGCTAAACCTGCTCTGAAAAAGCCTCAGAAGATTCAACGCTGAAATCATGACAGTGAAACTTCCAGACAGAGCTGGACATCGATCAAAGGACAAATTACTTCTAAACAGTGTATTGTTAAAATTACACTGAATACTCTTAAGTAATAAGGAATATTCAATGTAGAAAGAATGCAGTACATATGACATCAGGAAGCAAAACTTTAAATATACAATTCTGAGAGAAAAATTTAATTATGGTCTGAGAGAAAGTAGTATCAAATATTTTTAATACAAAAAATGTTTTAATAAAAGCCAATACTTTAAGTGTTATTTAGGGTAGTGTTTAATTATTTTGGTGGTACCTCAATATAAAAATCTACTTTTTAAGCAAGGACCACATTTTTTCCTAGGGGGAAAAATAACACTTGAATGGCCTCTCTAGCCAATAAAACAAAAATTATACACTTATAAAAGTCACTAACCATTGATTAATCAGATCACGAGAGCCATGCCATTAGGTTTCTCTTGGAACAAACACAAGATGAGGCAAGATTTCCACACCTTCAAGAGTAACTGGTTCACTGCCTTAAGCAAAGACTCGGATTATTAGGTACCATCTGTTCATAGTTCCATACCAAACATAAATGGAGAAAAATCAACCAAAGACCAGAACAAAATTTTTTTATGCACATGAGTTGATTGGTTTGGCTAACCTAAAGGTATGGGCTCTGTTTTGATCCAAAAGTCATAAACTTCCCAATATTGGCCACTCACTACAAACTGAGTAGCAATAATGATTTTACTGCTCATTAAAGCATATAATAATTTTGTTCCATTTTTGTGAATTAAAACCTGCCCACAAATCCTAGTAATCCTTTATTTATATACAGCATAACGCTGGATTCATTCAGGAAATGAGAAAATATTTATTTATTATTATGAAATAATCACATTTATTATGAAAAAAAGGAAAAACAGAACATTCATAATTATAAGTTGTGATCAAAGATGAGAAATAATTCTAGAATAAAGAGGTCAAGAAAGTGCATGAGGGAAAATTTTTTTATCAAGTGTTCTGTATTTTAGGAGTGGTATATGACAAGTCTCAGAAGACCTAATTGAAGCTGGTAGAAGGAGAAGGGAGCCAGGTTCCATTGAGGTAGCCTTGGGTAAGTGTTCGGGGAGAGAGAAATATGTTAGCCCTCCTTTTCCAAGCAGGCAAATCCCAAATCTCTACACCCTGAATATTTTCTACAAAGGACAAAGTATATGATGGAAGATATGTATGGTATGTTGGCAGGTTCTCACCATAACATTTCTTCTAAGCAGAGAAATGGGAACTCTAGTGTAAGTTGGCAAATGCTAAGGAATAAAAATAAAAGTCCAACCTTGGGTGAAATAAAGCTAAAAGGTAATCACAAGAGACAGCCTCACTAAGTAATTCAGAGCACACCCAAACAGGAGGCCAGCGGTGGGCTTGATACTGTCTCAAAAGAACACCTGCAGATAATAATCAGATTTCATTTCCTTTCAAGTTTATCTCTGGTAGACATTAATGAGCAGTTTAAAAAGAAAAATCAAAACAGAAGGTAAGGGGAAAAGTGGAGGGCGAGGGAAATTACAAATTAAGAATGAATTATAAAGATCATAAATTTTTAGTGAATTAGGAGATGAAAAGTTGAAAATTCTGGAATATTATTCAGCCATTAAAAAGAAGGAAATCCCATCCATGGTGACAACATGGATAGAACTCAAGGGCAGGGGCTAAGGGAGATACGTCAGGCAGAGAAAGACCAATCCGCATAATCGCACTTAGAGAATCTTCTGGAATCCAAGAAGCAATAACAACAATTGAGCTCAGACACTGAGAACAGATTGGTGGTTGCCAGGGTCCTAGTTGGGTGAGATGGGTGAAGCGGGCCAAAAGGTACAGACTTACAATTACAAAATAAGTAAGTCCTGGGGATATAATGTATGTATAGGATGGTGACCACAGTTAACATATTTGAAAGTTGCTGAGAATAGGTCTTTAGAGTTCTCATCACAAGAAAACATGTTTGTAACTCTGTGTGGTGATGGCTAACTAGGCCCATTGTGGTGATTATTTCACAGTATCTGCAAATATTGAATCATTTTGTGATACATCTGGAACTAATATAATATTATAAATAAATTATACTCAATAAAAAAAAGTGGGGGTCGGGGTTAAAAACAAGTAACAGTAACAAAAAGGTGAAATTCCTATCCCTTAAAAGCCAAGTCCCAGGCCTGAATTCTCTATAACATCCAATAAAAGGTTCAAACTTTAATAATCAACCTGATTTGAAACTTGAGTTATCTAAGGCATCTATTGCATGCAAAACACAGCACAGTCTGTTAGACTGGACAGCTAGCCATCGGAGGAGGTGAAATGGGAGTCTTTTTGTACAGAGTAGAAACTACAGCAGATCTACCCAGACCTAAATGAGAGCCCCATTTGAGCAGGATGCTTTGCAGCTCTACCACAGACTCTCATGGAAGGTAATCAAGTGGCTACTTCAGTCAAACTGATCATCACCCACCACATCAATGAGACAGGATTCACTTATCCTTTCAAGTAGTCAGCCAACAATTAGTATTGAAAATCTGGCTGTTGTAGGGTTGCGAATACAGTGTTGAACAAATCAAGTCCCTATTCCCATGGAGCTTATATTCTCCAAGTTCCTTTATGGTCCAACAAGAAAAACAAAAGACATACATGGTATAACCCATGTGGTCGTATGTGCCACAAAGAAAAACAAAGTATGGTAAGTAGATGCAGAGCGATACGTGTGCGTGTGTTTGAAAGGATGCAGGTATAACTGTAGACAGAAAAGTCAGAGAAGGACTCAGATTCTGTGGCTTTGGAGGAGGGACTTGAAAAGAGGCAAGGGTGTGATCCACACAAATGAAGGGTTTTCCCAACATTGAGAATGAGAAGGACAAAGGCCCTACCATCTTCTCTCCTTGACCTGTTGAAGAAACAAGGAGACCAGAGTCACAGGAATGGACCAGGGGCAAGTGGGAGGAGCCTAGAGATGAGAGGTGGGAGGAGCCTAGAGATGAGAGGTGGTAAGATCATGTAGGCCCTTGAAAACCTCGCTGAGGGGCGCCTGGGTGGCTCAGTTGGTTGAGCGACTGCCTTCGGCTAGGGTCATGGTCCCGGAGTCCCGGGATCGAGTCCCATATCGGACTCCCGGCTCTGCGGGAAGTCTGCTTCTCCCTCTGACCTTCTCCCTTCTCATTCTCAGTCTCTCTCTCTCTCTAATAAATAAAAAAAAAACACAAAAAAAACCTCGCTGAGGACTTCAGATTCACTTGTTTAGTGTGTGTACTCAGAACAAGGAATTTACTCACTTAACATGCCACAGATTTCAACATTTCTTCGAACAGCACTTTTTAATGAAAAATTTTCCTTGTATTTCTTACAGCCAACTAAGGCATCTTTTCTATTTCCTTGCAAAGCTTTTTTTTTTTTTTTCCTTTTTCTGAGCAGGGTAAAAAAAAAAAATCAATTAATTGGTATGACGGCAATCCAAGAATGTGGTTTCCCAAGAGGCCAATAAATGGCACGGTTGCTAAACTGTGGTTAAAAAAACAAGATGTCCCTCAATGCTTCCTGAGAGAACCTCAGGACCCCGCGACAGTGCACTGGAGAACTGGGAGTAGAGAAAAGCAGCTGAGAGCCAATGCCCACCAGAAAAATTCTGCAACTGACATGTCCCTGGAGTGAAGCCAAACAGCTCATAAAGCTCATGTTCTTGTCTTGTCCTCCAGTGCCCCAGAGACAACAGTGAGAAAATATCCGAGAGGATTGCATTCCCCCAGGTTAGAAGCCTAGCTTTGTGCTTTGTTACTTGAACAAACATAAATCCCATGTTTTTCACTGATGTTTGTTTATGTGGCTTAAGGGGAAAAAATTAAATATTTTACACATAAGACATTCAACATGAGAAATATTGTAAGTTAAAATACTGTTTTAAGAATATGTGTGTATGTGTATCTATCTATCTATCTATCTATCTATCTATCTATATATATATTTTTTTTCCACAATAGAGCTAAAGTAACTATGCCTTTCAGATTGCCTGGGGTAGCCTTTCTTTCCTCCTACTATTCCAGTGAACATATTAATAGCTCCCCCTTTCAATCTCAAAAGAGTCCTATGTTGGATGATAAATTACATAATCATGTTATCTATGGCTCATATGCAAAATGGGCCAAGTTATAAAGTCCTGGTACAATCAACTTTAATTAAGATTATTTTGCTTTGCAAGAGATTTTAATTGACCAGGTTTAAAGTAAAAGAACTTGGAGGTAGACATAATGGGCAAAAGTCAAGAACACCAAAATGAGAAAATAAGAAAAATTATAGAAAAGAAAACCTGCCCAAATTTTATTATTTTAAAAGGAATGACCAAAATATTCTTTTTTTGCCCCAAAATATTCTTTTTAAAACCAAGTACAGATTTCTTTAGCATCAGGGTAATTTTAGAATATCTAAATTGTTAATAAGTATTCGTAGAATGCCTCTGCTGTAGGGTTAGTCATTATGTTAGATGCCAAGAATAAGAAGATAAAAGACACAGATTTTTTTTAAAGGAGACATTTAACCAAAAAAAATCAACAAGAGGAGACATTCACCTAAACAAATAAATTACAAACAAACCACAGTGTAGGATCATAAATGTTGTGATAGAAGTAAACAGAGGGTGCCAACTAAAGCACTGAAAAGGGAGTAAGGAGAGAGATCAGGAGAGGACTCACAGAGGCCCCACAGGAAGATTTCTTAGGAGAATGATGATGATTGAGCTGGATCATAAAAAATGAGAGGGGATGGCAGTGAAGACAAGAGGAAGAGGAAACATTCTAAACAAAGAGAATCATGTGTGCGAATGGTAAAGGCATGAAAATTCCATGAGGATGGTGCAAATCACTTGGAATGGCTGAAGCAAGCACAAAGTGACAATATATGTAGCTAAAGAAGTATATTCAGGAATCACATGTGAAACTAAAAGCAACTGTAAATGATTTGTACCTTACTCTCAAGATACGAGGAGCCATTGCATAATTTTGAGGGAATAGGCAAAATACATGTCTGTATTTTAGAAGGGCCACTTTGACAGCAGTGGGGAGGACGAATTTGATGGTGGCTAGATGGGAGGCAGAAAAACCAGTTAGGAGGCCACGGGAGTTATTTAGTTTTAAAAAAACCAAACTGTTCAGGGCCTAAGTTAGAAGAGAATAATGGCAGTAGATTGTGGAATAGACTATTTAGTAAAGAGGTTTGAGCTGGTGCTGTGGATTTGAGAATCAACCACATTTTAAGTGGTAGCTGAGCTATGGCAGATATGATCCGGCAGGGAGAAAGGACAGTAAGAAGAGAAGAAAACTGGGAGAAAGCTCGGTGTGATTCTGGTATTCAGAGGCAAGAAAGGTGGATAAACTCTTAAAAGAGACAGAGGAGGGAATCATGAGAAAGATCATGAGAAAGATGGGAGAGAAGCCAAGAGAGGGGGGTGTCAGCTTCAAAAAGAGAGTGCTCTACAGCCTCAGGAATGAGTGTGTGTTATGTTTAGTGATCAGGTTTCTGGTCGACCTTTACCATAATTGCTCAATAGAGTAGTGGTGTAGAAGCCACATTTCAGAAGAGTTACAGGTTAACTGGAGATAAGAAAGACAGCAAGTGTAAACTACTTTTTTCCCAAGAAGTTTTCACATGAAGAAAAGGAGAAGAATAAGCTAATAGATAGGTTTTTGTTATTGTTGTTACTGCTTTTAAGTTAGGAGAGTTTTGTGTTTTTTTTTAATGGGATGGAGAAAGTGATGATTTAAGAAATAGAAGAATCAAAAGAATAAGTTCCTTAAGAGGGTGAGAGTACGGATAGGAGCCCAGCCCCGGGTCAGGGAAATCACCTCAACAGAGATAGAGGGAAGGAAGAGCAGGACTGGGAATACCAGTAAGTTTGGGAAATTAATGTTCCCATTTATGGCCGCTATTTTCTCTGTGAAATCATTACTAAAAATAAGAATGAAATTGACAAGCAGAGAGTGGTTACAAAGAGAGCAAAGGAGAGAAAACTGGAAGGGTAGGAGCTTGTGACAGAATATTAGGCCTAGGGAAGAAGTGTTCCCTCACCTCCTCCACAGCACCCTTCACACCTCACTAATAAAGGAGGAACTTTCATCAACACTTCTGCCCTCTTGGGGAAGTCCTATGGAAGAAACTTCTACTATTTTCTCCAGCTCACAGAAAAAAGGGGCGTGGGGAAGACATGTTGACTGGTAAGACGGTGAGAGCCTGACATACATCAGTCCTCAGTTCTCGGTTGGGTAGGGTGGGTACAGTAAGTAATTGCTCACATGTAGTTCTCTGACTCTTAGTGGTTTACATTTTACATTCCTGCAGATGTAAGGCAAGCCAAAATACTCTGTATTTCTTATGGGCGCACATCTAACTCTCCCCACCACCCTGGCCTTTAAGGTTTGCTGTTGGAAGAGGAAGTAACAGGAAGCTCCCACTTCAGCAGCAAGTCACAGACACACGTTCCAATCTAGATTTATCAGCAGCAAAGTGGATACTAAATTTCAATCCTCCTCTAAGCTTTTCTCCTGATTTTCTAACTGACTTAAAACCTAAAGAAGTTAGGAGGGGTGATCAGCATTCTGAAAACCTTAGATTTACAGTTTGAAATTTTTGAAGACTCTCCTAGTAGAATATCTGTCAACGATGACAAGGACCACAAGAGGTCATGTGGAAGTATCATACTAGTGTGGAATGAATGGAGAGGTCATGGAAGTATCGTACTAGTGTGGAATGAATGGAGAGGTCACGGAAGTATCGTACTAGTGGAGAACGGAGAGACACTGGAGTCAAAGATCTCAAAGAACAATAGCTATTGGGTATTGGACACGATCTCTACATGGATCTCTACTGAAATCATCCAAGTTGCAGGTGAACTTATCATGAAGAGGAAAAAAGTAAGTGAGGTTCTAAATATCCCGACAAACGCAAGGGAGTGACTAGAATGTGAATGGTGACAGTGACTAGAGGAGAAAAGTGGAGTTGGTACCATTAGGGCCTTTACTGAAGAACTTTACAGGACATTGAAGGCATAATGTTTGGAAGCCACAAAAGAAGAAGGAGACAGATGTCAAGCCTGATGTAGGCCCTTAGATTCTTCGGGTTTGAGCCAATAAGTATTCTTGAGTGAAGAGAGATGCAGGGTAAGCAATAATCTCAGGGAGAAAGCAAGGTTTTATCTAAGACAAAATATACAGTGTTTTGAGAAGACTACAAATATACAACTACCATTGATCCAGAGAGCATAATGGAAAGGGAGGTTCAAAGGGTGGAGAGCAAAAGAATAGAAGCCAAAAAGTGTCCAGGAACAAGCTGTCTCTTCCCATGCCATCAGGACTGACTGTTGGTTTTCCTGCAAGTTGGATACAATGGGAAATGACAAAAAAAAAATGATTCATACATACCATAAACACTCTATATAACTTAAAACATAAATGTACACACATGTGCCAATCTTCTGATGTAAGGCCAAGGCCTGTTCTCTGCATATGGGTCTGCTGATTGGAGTTATGCATCTTCTGTCTTACATAAACCACATCCTTCATCTATGATTTCCAGTTTGGCTTTCTTTAAAGTCGAGGGAGAACCTGAAGACACTTGTGAAATAATCTGAATGCAGAACCCATCTAGATTTTTATCATGCTCCCCACCTCCTTTCAGCGTTGTCCTGCCTACACCTCATCAACAGCAAAGCTTTTATAGCTAACGTTTATCGAGTCTTTCCAAAGCTGTGTTTACGGAAACAAAGCTCAAAGTGCTTTTCTGTGTTTGATCAGTTCACTTGCTCTTCACTTCAATTACATGATTAAAATAAGAAATCCAACTGGCTCACCAGGCTTGAGGACAAACACAACACAAGGGGGGAAAAGACAGCTTTCCTGGTGGGAACAGGAGCACATGGGCCATCTCAAGGGAAGCTTTGGGCTGAAAACATCCATGTGCTGAGCGCGGTGATCATGAGGCCAGTGAGGAGAGGTCTGACTATACAGAGGGCAAGAGTGACTGCACGTTGAGCTACAGGCAAGGACAAATAGGATTGGGAAGTATTATCAAGGGGCTGCGAGTTTTCAAATGGAGAGCTGGTGTAAAGATTGGTTTTTTTTTCTTCTCCACGTGCATCCTCTTCCCTTTCCTCAGTCCCTTAACTCTTATAGCTTTTCTCATTTTGGAGGAAAGAAACTAGGACATTAAGGAACAAGGTAGACGAAGAATAAGGGGTCTAGAGAAAAAGTCTGAAGCTCCAGAGCCACTCTGGGCCCCAAGCTATTACCCCCTTATCTCCTTGTCTTTTAGCATTGGCATCTAGGGATTTAGCTGGCTCTCCTCTCTCACCACTTACATCTTTCTTCGTCTGAGTTTTTCTGCCAGGTAACTGGAAATCAAATTCATATTCATCTACGTTATCTTTCTTACTTCACACTGGTTCTTCAGGGAGGTTACTTATAGTAACCATACAGAAAGAGAAGGGTAACAAAACCTACAAAACCAGAACAATCTCTACTTTCAAGAAATTAAGTACCAGTGTTGACTGCCATGGGGCTAGGCCTGCCCTACCCTAAATATCATCACTAATTTCCTTCTTACAGTTTCTAACAAAGAGTATCCCCTTTCATGACCCCAAACAATGGATAGAATCCAGCACAATTCTTCCATGTTCTTCAGTGAGGAGTCCCCCAAAGGGAAAGTCTCTCCCCAACTACTCTATTTCATAGATACAACCAATGTCACAAAGTAGAGTATTGATGCTACTAAAATGGCCATTTACAGACTAGTGACCACTTCCTGAGCACTTGCTATGGTTAATCAATGTGTTAGGTGCCCCATGGGTTTGAGGCACCATCTTGTTTAATTCTCACGGAGGTAGTATTGTTATTATCATCTTCTTTTCACAAAGAAATTTACAAGACTATAAGGGATTGAGTATGACACTCAAGGTCACACAGAAAGTAAGTAGCTGAGCCAGGATTTGAATCTAGGTAACTGGACCTCAGAGCCTGGGGTCTTTATTACTACATTACACTGCTGCTTCCCAAAATGTCCAGGATCAAATGAAATTCACTAAAAGTTCAGAAGAATTTTTTTTACTGATATACACAATGTCGATGATTCCCTCCCCCTGACAGTTATCCCGATCCATACACCATAAGAAAAATTAGTTTAGGGCATTTACCTAATTGTTCTAAAGTGATATTTACCTGTTTAAGGCAATAAGGAAAAAAGTTAGCTGACTAAAATATACTCTTTCTGGTTTAAGCAAGCGTATTTGGCACTGGGTGATAGACGACAATATCCCTGCCCAACTACCATAAAGGCAATTCCTTCTCAACACTTGTCACAATCCTTCCCCTTGGGCAAACATACTACCGTTTAGAGTGAAGTAAGGGGTCAGGGAAAGAGAGGCATGTAGCAGGGTAGGAAAGATGGGTAAACCAAAAAGCGAATTGTTGGAAAGTTAAATGATTCAAACTTACTTTTTTGGTACACTTCTTGACAGTGTTGATTAATTCTTGTATTACCAGATCTACACTCTTCAAGGAAGGTCCTTTCAGCTTTACGATTTGCTTTTTGACTATTGCTTCAAAGGCCATGTCTGGAGTAAACAACCCTGTCCTGAAATACAAGAAAGAAAGCAGGACATTTGATTTTTTAAAATTAAGTAATATCCAATACTTTTTTGAAAAAGGTTTTAAGTGACATGCCACCTAAAGCATGTAATACCCGTTTAAACGTTACATAGTGATTTATTCTATCAACAGTATCATCCATTGTTACAAAGGTACAAAGGACAATATTTTCACTACTACTATTCCCTAACAAATCTCATTCTACGGATGATTAGCATTACCTAAAAACAGTTCCCAAAAGGTTTTCATGGACTGGGATAATATAATTTGCAACTAATGTTTAACTATAATTCATCTCATCTCACTGTTTCACAGCAGTAAAAAGCAATGCTACGATAAAAATGGTGTCCTGAATTTCCATTTCTATACCTAAAGTGTTCCAAAAGTAACCTCCTCTTGTCCTTCATAGAGCAGAAAATAATCCTCATTTTGTCAACACTGAAAGAGTAGTGTTCCTGACTATGCAATCTATTCTTTCCAGGAGAGCTGTATTATAGTGAGCTCAGTGGTTCCTGGTCCGAGGTCCTGGGGTGCCAGAGGAAAAAGACAGTTAAGTGGAACTAGCTTGGGACCCAGGATGCCTAAATTGTGAGTTTACAACAATAACCAATGATAACCAAAATTGCAAGTATCTTTTCACTTGGCTAGAATTAATTCAAATTGGTATCATAACCACACTTTTCTCACACTGGGCAGGAGCTCAGGAAAGCAGGGATGTGTGTGTGTGTGTGTGTGTGTGTATGATAAAAAGTGAGAAAATGATTACATCTAAATACAAGGCCGGTGGAGAAAAGCTACCATAAGAGGGACCATGAACCCCGAGTATCATCACGCCCAAAGCCCAGTAGGCCCCAGATGCTGGTGCCTGATCTTCCCCGCTCCTAGGCCCTTCTCCCTCTCTCTTCTCACTTATCATGCTTTGATTAACTTCTCCTCCTTCACCACCGAACTCTGTGGTGCTTCTTTTGGGAAACTTCTTTCATACTTCTCTTACAGCAGCTTTATTCTGGTCCCTTCTAATCATTTACTTTAGCATCCTACCCTCGCATCTCTTTCTAACTGCAGCGATTATACTATAACTTGACGTTTCTCCATACTGGAGGCAGAATAAAAGCCACACCATTTGGTCTAACATTAAAAATTTCCCTGTCTGAACCCTAATCTCCCATTCCAGTTATTTGCCTCCTCCCTTTCAGGCACCCTAAGTTTCAGCCAAACCCAACCATTGGCCTTTTTCCACAAACTCACTCGAACTAACGTTTTCTGTCTTTGCCTCCGTCCATGAGGTTCAGTGTACCCTCCCCACACTCTCAGCCCGTCCAAGTACCACCTGCGCTTCAAAGCCCAGATCAAAAGCAACCACTTCCTCCAACTCGCCTTCTCCAGTCCTGCCACAGACAAGGTCTTCCTTCTCTGAACCCTATCTATTTTGCACTGCAGTGGTCTGAGCATTGCAGAATCCATTACTACCCTGGTAGAAAGGTCATTGCTGTATTTATCTTTGTTTGCCCCACAAGGACTGTCTTCCTCCCTTGCTCCTCATTGGCACCCAGTGCCTACAGAACAAAGGACGATTAGATCTGCAGTGGACAAAGATGGCTTCTGTTATTCAAATATCTAACAATCAGCTGGAAACAAAACTTTTCATATTAAGTCTTTAAGAGCCTAAGCAATCATGCCATGAGTATGTCTTATGCTCAGGACACTGTGCCCTTCTCATCATCTTACAGGCAAATTAATTCCAGAGTAATAAATAACAACCCATCTCTTCTTTTGGTTTGCATGTAAATGAGAAATCTTCAGAATTGAATTACTGAGCTTTTGCAGTTACATTCAGCAAAAATTATGTGATAAGAAGTTTTAAAAGCCAAGTAAAAGTACTGTATTTTACTTTTACAGTAAAGTAAGTACATAAAAAATGCCTCCTGACTCCAAAAGTGTGATTTGGTTTCACTGCACTTATCAGATTGACATGTTCGAATACTAGCCCCACCCAGCTCAAGAGCAAAACACAGTTTCTACACCGAATGTATCCTAGATTTGGGGGAGACAGAATAGAATTAATAGGGAACCTAGAAATCCTACTGACAGTCAGAAAAAGACTGGATTGTTTTCAATCCAGTATTGGATTGAAATGGAATGTTTTCTCCCTCTGACTTTGTGAGTGCATATTTACCTATCCTATTTGCAACTTGCAGAGCAGGCTGTCTGAATGTTAAAAGGATAGAGCATTCAAATGTCATAACTCCTATCACATGTACACTCAGTGTCAAACTTTGACCTCTCAGGCTCTGCTCCCAAAATAGTCTCATCTTGACCTGTGGTAGAAGCCAAGGTACAGTGGCCAACAGACAGGGACACCTCCTTCACCTGAGATCATCTATGAAGTAGGCAACCTAAGCTCAGTATCTTAAATTCAGGGCATTCAATACAAGCTCCATTAGATTCTGTACAAAAGCTCAAGAAATGTGTGTCTTAAATTCATTTTTTTCTTGCCATAGCGCTTTAAAGAAAGTAAATGAGCACTGGGTGTTATACGCCAACACTGAATCATGGAATCCTACATCAAAACCTAATGATGTACTGTATGGTGACTAACGTAATATAATACTAAAAAAAAAAATGAAATGAGAATAACCCCATTTTGTACAAGGGAAAATTCCACACGAACTTCCACACAAAGGACAAGCTCCCTTCGCAGCCTCAAGTCCCGCTGCTCTCCTGTCCAGTCAAAATGCATGACTCCCCGCTCCACGAGTCCCCGACGCCTTTATTCACACTACTCTTTCCACTTGAAGCCCTTTCTCTTATCCTCTTGCCTCAACAATGCCCAGCCTCTCATGTCTCGCACACACGCACGCATGCGTAAACACACAGCACACCGTCGCCTGCTGAAATCCTTCTTGTTCTCTCTCCAGGCGAGGTTCGACTCAAAAGTCACCACCTTCATTCATCTTTCCCAATCTTCCTCCACAGCTGCAGCCGAAATTCTCTGTCTCTTAAGGAAGGATTCCTTCCGAGCAGGTCAGGCCTCCATCCCTAAAATGCAAGGCTCTGGAGAACAAGGTCTTGCTCGCTGGCAAATCCCTAATTGTGCAGAGCACAGTGCTGCAAGTGCAGAAAGTGTTTCTGCCTTTTTGGAATTGAAAAGTTTTCTTTTGCGAGTGTGACAATACAGGAAATTACCATTAAACTCAAGCAAGAGTCTCCTGTTTCTTCCTCCCACCTCTGTACTCTCCTCTGCTCCGATGATGAAAGGCTACTTCACTAGCCATTTATAAACATTAATTTTCTTTTAGTAGCTTGAACCGAGACAAGGAAAATGTGAATCACTTGCCTGATACCATGTATGTTTTTGATTGCATAGCTTATTTCTCTTCGCAATTCCTTCTCGTTGAACTCCATCTGCAGATACAAAAGAAGCCACAGTTGTGACGCTTGATTCCTCTGAATAATAATATTGTTGAATATTAAAAAATGAGAAGAACTTGACTTCATTATTAACAAATGGATACTCATGTCTTTCCTAACCTAAACCCAGATGGTCAAAACATCTGTTTATATAAAGTTCAAGGCAACACAGAACATCGGGGATTTCTGGGAGTTTTAGTGTAGTGGATTTTAACTCCATTACCGATAGGAGTGCTGTGCATAAAGGATGCCTTCTGGACATAAATCTGGCCATTCATCTGAAATACACAATTCTCCATTCTTTTGCTGCCATGTAGTAAATGTATTCACAGACAAATGCATAAATAAGAGTGTCACCTGACATGGCAACCGCGGTCCAGCTGTGCTCAGATTAACAATGGCTGTCTTTTCTCCCCGGCCATTTTAACCACCTGCATTCAAGGCCTCTTTACGAGAGGAAATTAATAATATTTTACCAGTCCAACGCAGGATGGATGACTGCATAAAAATTTCCCAGAAGTTCTAGGTACTTTAAATTTCTTTGGAATTAGGATCAAAGTGTCATGGAGTTTAGACCTAAAAGGCCCTATCAAGAGCACATTTGGTTCAGCCCCCAACTTCTGAGATTTGGCCTCTCCAGTCTCACGGTCTATCCGCTTCCCCCCTCACACTTTATACTGTAGAACAATGAATTGCTTTAGTTTCCTGCCCATACCCTGTGGGCCACAACTCAGCCTTTACTGTTCTTCCTCTCTATCTGGAACAACCCCAAGCCCCAACGCCCTCCTGCTTGACTATCTGCTCATCCTTCTAAACCTAGCTCAGAAGCCAGGCTCCCTCACGCACTCAGTCTGGGCTTTGGGTCCGTAGGCTTATTTCCCTAGCACCCTGGTGCTGATTTATCACTTTACTTAGCACATTTTAATGAAACTATCTATTTACCCATTTGCCTCCCACACCAAGACATAAGCACCCTCCTCTGTATGTGAAAGAAGTAGCAGAGCCCCTGATATTCCTTAGCTGCCTAATGGGCAAGCCAACCTAAGCAGAGCCAAAATAAAACTGTCGGTTCATACCTCTACACAAACTCAGCTTTTGCTCAGTTTCCCTCATCTAATGGTCACTAACATTTGCTGTTGTACAAGCCAAAGCCTTAGGAGTCATCTCGAATCTTCTTTCTTGCATCCCCCATATCAGTCCAAACCCTACTGACCCAGAGACCCATCCACTTTCTCCATCATCTCTTCTGGCGCATCCTTACTGTGAAGCTAAAGAAGATAAAGGTTCAGGGCTTCTCTCTTACATAAACACCTTCCAAGACCCTGTGACTAACTGTGTGTTTGTAATTTTGTGTTCTTCTTCTTTAAGTCTGCCCCTCCCAATTGTATAAACTTTAGGCCCTATGGAAAGTGGATTCATTCCTTCTCTGGCTCTACTGCTTAACTCACCTAACTTGTCTCCCTGAATCAACCCTTGCCCCTTTAGGATCCAGCCTGCAAAGTGTTCTTTTAAAATCATCCACCAAATCAGGTCACATCTTCTCTTAAAACTTTCCTCTAACTTCTCATGAGTAAGTGTAAACACCTCACGGCAACCTGCAAGGCCCTACATAAACTGGGCACTCCCTCCTCTGAATTCATGGCCCACCCCACTCCCCTTCATCAGCTCTGCACCAGTCTTCTCGGTTCTTTACCCACTGTACAGATGCTTGCTGTAGGGCCTCGCCCTTGGCTGCTTACCTTGAATGACCCTCTTTCCCAAGATCCTTACAGCTGACCTCTTCATGCCATTCTGGTCATGCTTTCAACGTCCCCTACTCAGGACCTTGCCTGGAACATTCCATCAAAAGTGGCTCACTTGGGGCACCTAGGTGGAGCATCTGACCCTTGGTTTCAGCTCAGGTCATGATCTCAGGGTCCTGGGATCAAGGCCTACATTGGGCTCTGCATTCAGCAGGGAGTCTGCTTGAGATTCTTTCTCTCCCTCTCCCTCTGCCCCCCTCCCCAAACAAATAAACCTTAAAAAAAAAAAAAGAAGTGGTTCACTCAACCCCTCTGGCTAACATTATGTTACATAATAACACTTCATATTTTTTTGCTTTGTCTATTTGTAAAATTCTCTGTCACCAGACAGTGCCTCTGTCTTGATCACTGGCACTTAGAAGTTTGGCACAGTACAGATACTCAAGAAAGACTTTCAAATTAATTAGACAACAAATAAACTCCATAGGAACTCAATTAGTATTTGCTGAAATAACTTGAAATGTTGTTAGATCCCACTACATAAAATCAGAACCATCAGTAAGAAAATACTTCTCTCCTATTCAAAAAAAAGAAAGAAAGAAAATACTTCTCTCATAATTCCACCACTTGAGTATGAAGACTTTTATTCAGAGATCTAGCTCAGTCCTACATCATTCCATAACATTTTATAAACAGTTATATAGAACAGGACATGGAAATGAAATGAAGAGAAAGAGGGGAAAAAATAACATTTGGTACAAACCTTTACTATTTCAAAAGGAAAGCGTTCGTGGAATATACGATTGATTTTAGCCCCTCCTGAGAGCTCCAGGGTATCTACTTGATCCCCTGACCCTTCAATTCTCTTCTCGAAGTCCACAGCAAACTGCTGAACCATCCTATAATTGTGAAAGAGAAGTGAATTCAAGTTACAGTTATAAGGCTTTGCATTTCTCATTTTAATTTACTACGTGTGCCCTTAGAATCCTTTTCCTAGTGTTCTTAGTGGCACCTACTGGCAGAATGAACGCTGCACTCCATTCACCACCCAAAAATGTAATTATATGACATCCATGTCATTGAGATTTATTTTAGGCAGTTAATTAAAATACGTATCATAAATATCTGTGTTATTTGGTGCATTCTGTCCATTTAGTTGAAACCGTAAAGTGGTATTTAAAAATACTTGAATTAGAAATGAAAGTGAAACAATAAAGCTTTACACAGAAGAGTCAAAATGCCCCTCAGTTCCTATAACGTCACACTCGCCTAGTGCTAACTGCTCCCTCCTACTATGATCTCCTCTCCTCCGCACCCCCCAGCATCACAGACAGTGCACACTGGGGACCCCATCCCCCTCTCAGGCCTTGTGTTTCAATGCTTTCCCACAACTGGACAATAAAATTAAAACTCCTTAACCCATCACACAAGATTCTCCAAGGTCTGGCCCTGGACGCTCCATCCCCCTCTACTAGCCCACTTTCACCTTCTAGGCCAACTAGAAAGAAGCCACTCGAAGTTCCCTACATGCACCACGTCTCTGTGCTTGTACACTAGTTTGCCCTTCTGCTCAAAAACCCTTCTTTCTCCCCCTTGCTTCCTTGCCTGGCTAATTTTTATGTGTACTTCAAGACTCATATCAAGCATTAGTTTTTCCAGGGAACTTTCCACAGTCCTGTCTGCCACCACTCCTCATTGCACCTTGTTTTTTGGCTTATTTCCTTTGTTCCTTCAGCTTATCTACAGCACAGCACTTAGCAGAGTCCATCACCCTTGTTCACCTGTTAGTCTCTCTCCTGAGGGCAAGGACCACACATTTTATTTATCTCCCACTGCCCAATACATGAGAGGTACTCAGTAACTTCAAAGAAGGAATGAGTTACCTTAAGGCGGTTGGTAGAAACCAAAGAAATACATTACAGGGAGAAAATAACAACCTCCTTGCGTCTTCGAGCGCTAGATGTAGAAATTCTAATTTTGGCATGCGGCTACTACTTTCGAATTCAAAATTTAACAGGAGAAAAGTTCAAACCCATCTACGGCTTGTATCTTTTATTCTCTTACTTGTATCTTTTATTCACCTTCATCAAAATCGTGGCTGAATTAAAACTGCAAACTGGGCCAGAAAATCCAGAATACAGTTTGATGCAGCTATGTTTATGCATATGCCCCTGTTCATCTAATTTGTAACCACCTGAGAAGGTATATGCATGAGAAAGCACCGAAACACTGGGAAATTTTAGGGAATTTACCTCCAGCCTACACTCCAGCCCTCTGCCCCACTAAAACAAGCTGTGAACAACCCCACATTATGCTCTTGTCCTCCTCTCCCACCTGAAAATCTCCCCCCATGCATTAGGTTCTCCTTAAAGTACCTTCTCTGTGAACCTTCCTCACCCGTAACCACTTCCTCTTCTGGGCTCCCTTAACACTTTATACTTACCAGAAACATAGCATTTATCAGATTTTAACACAGTTAGTTGCTTATCTGTCTGTCTCCCTTGCTCTACTGTGGCCTCTTCTTGAGGGCAAAAGTCTTAATCGCTGTTGAAGGTCCAGTGGATAGCACGAAGCCCGACACCAAGTCAAACACAAAGAGATGAGAGGAAGGCAAGAGGAGAGGCAGGCAGAAAAGGGGGGAGAAAGAAAAAAGAAAGGGAGGGAGGGAGGGAGGGAGGGAGGAAGGAGCTTATCAGCCCCCCTTACAAAGGAAGAATCCAGATGTGGAAAATTCTGTAAAATTTGAATCCAATGGAGCCACAGAGGCAAGCCCAGTATTTGTTAGGAGAGTAGTTTCGGTTGGATGTTAAGATGATAACCCAGGGCCTAAACAGAAATAGCTTTCTTTTCTCTGTAACTTGAAGAGTTTTTATAGGAGCTTAACAAAAGCCAAAAAGAAAAAAGAAAAGATAAGCTAGGAAAGAGTTGAATCCAAGAAAAAATTCTTTCCTTTGTATGAGTCCGTATTTTTAAATGGGAAACATAAGATGTTACATGAAATTTTTACTTAAATGATTTGAGCATTTAGAAATAGCTCCACAAAGAAAGGAATTTTGTCATGCATTTTGAACACCAAATTAAGGGCATCCTGACTGCAAGGCTGCCCAGGAAGAAAGGGATTGTAAGAGGTGGCAAGCATCACCTTTGGAAATAGACTCAGGGCACCCTGGAATATCAGCTGGGCAGAGGGTCTTCTGTTTGAGAGGGACCTGAGGTAAGTTGCAGCACAGGAACAAAAGGACAGATGAGGCTGGGAGGGGCCAAAAAACAGAAGAAAGATAAAGGACATGAGGAGCTGGCGTTCTCTAACAACTCTGCTGTCCTACCCAAGACCTCTCAGGGATAAACCTAGTAACCCAAGGATAAGATGGGAAGATCATGGAGGAGTAAAAAATACTTGGCAGTTTTCACATTTGTGTTTTAATAGAGTTACTCTATTAAAATGATTTAATAGAGTTTAATCATTACCAAAAAGGGTAAAATATACTTAAATGTGGCTTTACTGTCCATACTTTAATTATTAAAGCCTTGGTTCTCATTCTCCTGAAAAATGTACACAGATAAATCACATGAAATGACCGACGTAAGAAGATAATAAGTACGAGTGACGTTGGTAGAAACAGTTGTACAAGACAGACATTTTCGACGGGAGCTTTTTCCACTTCTAAAGACTAAGGGCAAAAACCCTGCTGAGTTACCACTACTGGTTTTACTCATTTACGGAATGCAATGATAAAAGCACAAGGAAACTGGGATTGCAGGTTGGGCAATTGGTTCAATCTCTAGTAAAAGAATAAGAACAACAAACGATTCCTCAAGAACACATAAAAACTGGAGGCTCATTGTATAACACACACAAAGTCTTGTACTCATTACTTGCTTCTTCTGTTAAACCTAGAAAACAGCACGACAAAGAGACTAAGGCAAAAGGAAGAAATTAGTTTCAAATGCCGAACAAGGGAAGGGTAAGGGGACTCACTGCAGCAATGCCTTGGTCTTCCTGGTGGGGTCTTCTGGCTTGAAGTTTTTGTAGGCTTCTACTTCATGTTCTATGGAGAGCAACTGTCCCTGTAGTTTGTTCCTGAAGTTTGGCAGGGTATCTCGGATGTGGTTGGTAAGTTGCTAAATAAAACAAAACAGAATCATATAGATATAACAGATTAAAGATTAACGCAGGAGACAAAAATTGACCTGCCTTGTTTTCCTAATAATTCAAAACTTAGAAGTCATATACGTAGACACATTTGAGAAGAACTATGTAGGTAAATCATGAGAAGGAGCACCGATTCTCTCCTGGCCTTAAGGAGATGCTCAAAATTTCTTCAACTGGAGTCCCTCGCTTGGGCTACCTCTTTATGCCTGGCTGGAAATACACTGTCAAAATGCATGTAATGTTACTCATAAGGCTGCCTAATAACACTAGAGCATGGATTGAGTTATCAGATCACCTAGATTGCAGAAAGGAGCCCTAAGTTAGAATGCGGTTAGAAATGAAGAAGTTGGACTTACAGGTGCTACTGGATGTTTCGGGACCTGAAACTAGTGGAACTTATAGGTACCTGGCAGCTGTTCACTTCCCCTCCATTCTGCAGCTCAGACAGGTGCCTCCTCTTGCCCTGCCCCTCGGCCCCAGTCCGGCGGTGGTGGTTCACTGGCTTATGCCTTCAGCAGCGTGCATTTGAAAGCTCCATCACCAGCAAAGGGTAGTGCTCGCTCGCTCTCTCGCTCTCTCTCTCTCTCTCACTCTCCTCTCTCTCTCTCTCTCTCTCTGCTGTGGACACCTCTACTTCACCCACCCACTTGGCAATTCCCCTGAGATATCTGCTGGCACCTCAAGCTCAGCGGGATGAAAAATTCTCCAAGAGACCGTCTACAAGTACACGATTAATTAAGAACAAAGGTGGGATATAAACCCAGATTGGTTAGCTCTCTGCCTTATTTTCTTTCTATCAGAATGCAGTTAAACAAAAGGCTGAATTAAAAGAGAAAAAGAAAGAAAGAATAAGAAAGATAATCTTCTTGAACTGGTTAAGGAATAAACTTGAATCAAAAGAAGGAGAACGTAGGGCGCCTGGGTGGCTCAGTTGGTTGGCCGACTGCCTCCGGCTCAGGTCATGGTCCCGGGGTTCCGGGACCGAGTCCCGCATCGGGCTCCTGGCTCCACCGGGAGTCTGCTTCTCCCTCTGACCTTCTCACCTCTCATGCTCTCTCTCTCTCTCTCTCTCAAATGAATAAATAAAATCTTTTAAATAAAAAAAAAAAGAAGGAGAACGTAAACTTCACAGAAATATGTGAGAAGGAATCATAAATTAAAAGGGGAATAAACACCCAGACTGACTGCAGAAATCACTTCCAAATCATTTTCATGTTTATCGGAGGTTCCCTGAATATATATCTATTCACTACAGTTATTTAAATGTTAATAGTGCATAACTATATTAGACCTTTGCCCACAGTTATGACTTACGTTATTTCCCAGCATGCTGTTGTTATGGCTGTGAAGCAGAAACAAAAGAATGGAGAGAAGTGCATTCCCAGTATCAACCTCACTAACCCCCAAGTCGAAGAGCAACAGTCACCATGAGAAACCAGTAGCTACCTGCTGCCAAGTGAGTGGTAAATGATAAAAACACACGGTTTCCACCTTTTGCTTCTCAATTATCTCAATGGCAAAGCAACACTGTGGACCACTCTTGGCTTTCTGAAACAGTTCTTTCCTTGGCTTTTGTGACCCTAGTTCCTCTTATTTCTCTCCTAACCTTTCGGATATACCTTCTAGATTTCTTTAGCCAAGTTGTCCCCATCCACCAGACCAGTAAATAACAATATTCCTCAAATCTGAGTCTTAACCTTCTTCTTCATTCACTTTCTGTTCCTCCTAAAGTAATCTTATTTCACTCATGACTTTAATATAAATATTCAAAGGCCTTTGGCTACCAACATGTTATCTACAGACCAGACTTCTAATCTTTGCAGCAGGCATATGTATTAGACCATGGACTTTACTTCTCTTAGATGTGCCAATGAAACCTCAACCTCAGCAAGTCTGAAATCAAACACCCAATCCTGCTTTCAGGGTTCTCCATCTCGGTGACTTCTTAACAATATGGGAATATGGAATGTATCCTTGACTTCACCTCTCCATCACCCATGAGAGCTAATCTACCACCAAGTTCTCAATTTTTCCTAAACATTTCTCAATTCTTCTTTTTTTTTCATCTTCACTGGCCCTAAACAAGAGCTACCATCATTTCTCACTTTGACTCCTACTTATGTCTACTCTTGATCTTCTTATCTGCAACCACCATGATCATTTTTAATCCACAAATATGATTGTGTAATTCCCTTACTCAGATGCCTTAAAAGACTCACTCCCCACTGCTCTTAGAATAAGAACAAAAATCTTTAACTTGCCTACAAACATTACAGGATCCAGCCTCTGCCTACTTCTCCAAATTTGTCTCTTATAACTCACTCCCTCCTTTTCTTCCCTCCAGCCATAATGACTCAAAAATGTCATGTTCTGTTCCAGTTTTCACCATAGAAACTGTCCCTCAGGGCCAGAGGTATTGGTGCACATTGAATCAACCATAAAAGTATCCTAGTTTCAAACAGTATGAAGATCCCTGAAGCAACAAAAAAGAAAATGATTATCCAAGAAATGAGAGATCTTCAGTACAAAATCCATTCAGTTTTCAATCAACCACAATCCAATTATGTCATAACTTAGGGGTCATTTGTATAACCAAATGGCCAATCATATTCTTTCAACTTTTCTAGATTTCACAACCTAATTTATTTCCAATTTCATCTTTCTAATCATCTTAGTGATTTGTGTCTAAGAATTTTTCAGTTTATGTTTTTCTTAGAACAATATAGGCATGAAAGCAGTAATCTAAGAAGTTTTACCAATACTAAATATATTGGTAGAATATTATGGTTTTTGCGTGGCAAACCAACGTTCCTTCTCTAAAATATATTCATGTTTGTTAAAGGACACTACCAAGCACCACCTCATGGCTTCTAAATACTCACCTACCCTCAATTAAAAGCACAAACTTCACAGAGTCTGTGTTATGTCACTTAAAATAGAAGTATACCACTGCTTTCTTATTTTCTCAAACTTCTTCAATTGTTCTGCCTAAAGGGTTCAGGTCCAATGTCACGAGTAGCCTGCTATTTTGTTAATCTCTACTGATAACTTCTAGGAGCAAACAGTCAGGACATTCAATAATGGTTTGATTGGTTGACTGCTAAAGTTCATAAATAAAAGTTAAAGCATATCTTATGATCCTATTTGCGAGAAAAGCTGCTTGCCACATGCGTCAATATAATCAAAACTCAGGGAGCGGACCTGCACACACTGAGGATGATGCTTAACTTCCCTAGAAGATGGAAAATATGTAATCAAGTAAGAGCACTGAGGTTTTATTCAAGAAGGATGAAAGTGCACAGAATGCGGGAAGATGGAGACCCAAGTCTATCTGTGCAGGGAAAGGGGTCATCTGGAAAACTTAGATGAATGGAGATCAATGATTGCTTATAAGGATTTCTTATTTTCAAGAATTTAAATGAAGGAACAAATCGATCCTAAACAAAACCATAAAGGAATTTTAAAAAAGAAATCTAACCTAACCATTACAGATTGACCTTTTCCAAATAGATCCCAAGAAATCAACCTTTCAGAGATGTACAACTTTAATTTCTTAAGATAACTACATCTTGGGAGTAAAATGGGTACTGAAATATATATATATATATATATATATATATATCAGTGTGTGTATATATATATATATATATATATATATATATATACACCCTTATTCGCTGCTCCTAAAGAAGTGTATTTCTGCTCTGAGCAGTGTACTTTCAATAACATTAAATAGATTCTACTCACTGAGAATAGTAACAGTGTGCAACTAAGTATTCATATTCATTTTTTAATCCCTGTCATTCATGCTGAATGTCTTAGTTTGGAAGAAATTAATATTAAAATGAGAAATATGAATTCCAATAGTCACTTTTATATTTCATAATTGCTCCTGTTGCTTGAGAAAACGTCTCTACCTGATTAAGGACCTTCTGCAGGTGTGGGGTCCCCATCCGATCAGCAATATGTCTGTAAGCCGGGTGCGAGAGAAAAAACTTCCTTTCGGCCAACATGGCAGCCTTAATGTCCTTCTTCCCATCTATATCCTTCTGGCTTCTGTTTACCACCCCCACGTAACCTGAAACAGAACACATACAATGTGCTTTGGGACACTTGTTGTTTATTCTGGGGAGGTTTCAAGGCTCTGAAACAGGCTGAATAAGAAAAGCAAAATTATTTTTAAGGGCTTAAGAACTGAACCCTTCACAAAACTCAATTTGAGACATCAGTATTTAACAAAGGCTGGCTGAAGTGGCTAATGATCCTTTTCTGACAGTAACAAAATAAGGTCTTTTGCCCTTAAAAGCTCTGTACATTTTAATATAGTGTGTCCCTTTGCAGTTTTGTTACATGGTGGACAAGTAAATAAGTCACACTTAACACAGCACAGTATATATTTATGCAGTCTATGATGAATATTTATACCCTCCCTTCAAACTCCTTCCTTTTCCTGTTTTTTTAATTCTGTTATTTTAAGGAATAGTTCTCCCTTTGGATCATTTTTAATATATCATTTGGGATGGGGAAGGAGACAAACCATAAGAGACTCCTAAACTCACGAAACAAACTGAGGGTGGCTGGGAGGTAAGGGGGGGAGGGATAGGGTGGCGGGGTTATGGACATTGGGGACATATGTGCTATGGTGAGTGCTGTGAAATGTGTAAGCCAGATGATTCACAGACCCTGGGGCAAATAATACATTATAAGTTAATAAAAAATAGAAGTTATTAAAAAAATCATAACAAAGAGAAAAAAATATATATATATATATCATTTGGGAACATGATGCCATTCCAGAAAAAGTATAACTAATCATAAATACATTCCTCACAACTGTGAAGGCATAAAACCAAGCTTCCCACCGGTTTCCCAATTGTTTCTCTGCCATATCACCAAAGGAAGTCCCGTCTAGGACACGGTACGTTACCCCTGCGAAGAGGCAGCAGCTTATTCTCTAGAACATCCCTGGCATCTGTCCCTTCATCCATAAGGTCCAATTTGGTGATGACTCCAATGGTTCTTAAACCTGCACCAAGAACAAACTCAGTATTACACAGCTTGTACAAGACTAACAAATTTTAGAGACATATATGTCCCAATGCTAAACGCAGGCACTCATATTTCTGGTCATTTTCCTGTTTCTCTCTGTCTTAGTTTGTTTTCTTATCCACTGCTACCTAGACTGGTGAATTTTGATGTGATGAGGAGAATTGTATAACCACCCATCCATAAGGTAACTTTCACTTCAAGAGAGAAAATAACAAACAGGTATATTACCACATTTATTTTTGTACCATGCCTACATGGAACTTATACACTTAAAATTTTCCTCCAAGGTACTGTACACAATGTAGGTGCTTTAATTTTTTTATGTATTACCTTACTGAAAATAAATAAACAAGTAAGACCAATGAAGAGAGTGTATCATAAACCAATGCTTATTATTGTTCCCGTTCTAAGCATTTGACAAACAAATAAGAAGAAGAAAATTAGGCATGGGATAGTGTCATCACCAAAAATAAAGTTTCAAGTCTCACAGCATTCACTGTTCATTAGAAAAAGATATATGACTTAATGGAAAGAAGACCAAACTAAGAACCCTGATGTTTGAATTCTAGTCTCGAGGCAAGTCACCTAACTCTCTTTCTCTGGGTCTCAGTTTTCCTATTTGTAATATAAAAAGTTGGAAACCATAATTGCCAAGGTATCTTTCGGCAATAAAACAATATAAAAACCCAGACATTTTATATAGCACATCAGATACCTCGCCTTTGCCCACTGTTTTCTTCACGAGATGAAATGAACAATACTTGCCTAGTGATTCATATTTTTAAGTGCATTTCTTCGGACATGATAAATTGAACACACACCTTTATCTTTTTACCTGAAACCACTCTAAAATGGCTAATATTTATTAGGCCAGATACGGTTTTGTATGCTTTACATGTCTTAAATCATTTACTCTTAAAAAGGTTAATTATTTACTCTTAAAAAGGACTCCAACTACTATTTTTTTCAGATGAGGAAACTAAGGCAGAGAGATTAAGTAGCTTTCCCAAGGTCATACAAGGGGTGGGTCTAGGCATCCAGAGCCCATGCTTTTAACCAATACACTGCTTCTTGCAATACAAAGAATTTTAAAAATAAAAAAGTCTAAACCAAGAAATTCAAAGAAAATGGGAGAGGATTGAAGAAAAACATTGAAACTGTAAACCCAGCAGGATAACTGCTCACTAACTTAATACACTACAGAAAGAGGAAAACTGCATTCAAGAAAGCCAACAACCAAAGCCCAGAAGCTAGATACTTTACATCAAAACCTCTTGGAAAGGTTCAGGGAGACCAATAGCTCTGACAATAATGGACGGTAGCGGGGGCAGTTAAGGCTGAAAACAAGATGGCTGGATGAAAGCAGTGAGATTTCCATGGATAACTTAGCTGGCAGTCACCCTGGCTCTACCGACAGGCAGGAGAGTGCAAGGTCTACTCTCTGGAAACACTGAACTATGGAAAACTGCACTAATCGGCACCTGGCCCAGTTAGAGGGCATCAGGTATTAAAAGAGGGTGATTAAGTGAAATTCCACACACTGAATGGCAAGACCTCGAAGCCCAGTCTAGTTTAAGAAAAAGCTGGCGGGTAAAATTTAACTTCCCAAGCAGGAGACTGGAAAAACTCTGGGGATATTAACCATTCTGAGAGGAAAACATAGATATTAAAATTCAGAGGAACTCCAATTAAGACAGCCCAATAAATCATCCTACTGTGAAGCCTATAACTCATTTAGTCAAGCACACCCACATAGAGTTTCCTATTAATATTTCACTTTTAAATATAAATCAATAAGTTTAGGTTACCAACTGTCATCATACAAAATTACTACAATATTAATATAACATTAATAAAGTATTATTGACTATATTCCTAAAAGTAACTTATTTATTTTAGTATTCCATGGTGTATATAATTGTAGAATCACTATGTTGTATACCTGAAGCTAATACAATATTGTGTGTCAACTACGCTTCAATAAAAAATTAAAATTAAAAAAAATTATTTTATTTTTTTAAAGATTTTATTTGACAGAGAGGAGAAAGATCACAAGTAGGCAGGGAGGCAGGCAGAGAGAGAGGAGGAAGCAGGCTCCCTGCTGAGCAGAGAGCCAGATGCGGGGCTCGATCCCAGGACCCTGAGATCATGACCCAGGCGCCCCTATTTCTCTAGTTTTAAGCAAGTTTTCCTTTTCTATGATTTACTTCTATTTCTTTTGTTTCCTGGAAGAGTTTCTGACTTTGTACTCTAACCATTCTAGTAACATTTTTAAAAAATTTCTACTCTCATACTTTGTTATTGGGAATTCCTTTTGTTCGAATGTTTCCTTTTATGACATTCTTTTCTTATTCTAGGATGCAGTGACCTCTTCTTTCTCTCTGAGGATATTAATAAAAATAATAAAGTTTTCTTGTATATTTTGTGTTATCTTTGTTTTCTTCTGTTTTACAATATTTTTTTTTGTTTTGGTCTCAGAGACATTCCTTGGCTATCCATTCACATTTAAAATAATTTTTTTAGGGGGCACCTGAGTGGCTCAGTGGGTTAAAGCCTCTGCCTTCAGCTCGGGTCATGATCTCAGGGTCCTGGGATCGAGCCCCGCATTGGGCTCTCTGCTCAGCAGGGAGCCTGCTTCCCCCCATCTCTCTGACTGCCTCTCTGCCTGCTTGTGATCTCTCTCTCTGTCAAATAAATAAATAAAATCTTAAAAAAAAAAAAACTAGAGAAATAGGGGCACCTGGGTAGCTCAGTGGGTTAAGCATCTGACTTTTGGTTTTGGCTTAGGTCATGACCTCAGGGTTGTGAGATCTAGCCCTGTGTTGGGCTCTGTGCCCAGTGCAAAGTCTACTTGAGATTCTGTTTCTCCCTATCCCTCTCCCCATCCCCTTCTTTATCTCTCACTCTCTTTCTCTCTCTCAAATAAATAAATCTTGAAAAAAAATAATAACTAGAATAATAATCTAGAATATCCCATATCTGAATAATTGGCATTCTAGAGAAATAGAAGGTGAAATAGAAATAGTTGGAGGGGCATACTATTCAAGAAAATATTCTATAAGTGCAAGATTAACTTATGTATTGAATAAACCCATCAGGTCTCCAACATAATATAAAACACACACACACACACACACACACACACACACACGCACACAATATGGCAATACCAGTATAAGATTTCAAAACACTGGGGACAAATAAAATATCCTAATAAGCTCCCAAAGAAGTTAAGGAAAGAAAGTGACCAAAAAAAAAAAAAAGTTTGGAAATCCTTATAGCTCAGTCTTCCCAGCAACAAACAACTAAAATTCAATACAGTGCTATTTTCAAACTTCTGAGGGAAAAAATTATTTCTAGTCTAGAATTCTAAATTATCGACAAATGTGACAGTAGAGAAATATTTTCACAGACTTGCAAAATCTCAAAATATTTTACCTCCTTTTCTCTTTCTTTGGAAACTACTAAAGGATGTGCTCCATCAAACATGGAAAGCAAACTAACAAGGAAGTAAAGAAGAGATCCAGAAAGAAAAAACTTAATATAACCAAAAAAAGAAAGGAATTTTCGGGATGGTGTAGATCCCAGTGCTAGGCCAGAAGAACGATAAATATCTATTTGAATGAGAAGACACAGATTAATGAAGAGATATATTTCCCCACTAAGAAAAAAAAAAAAGAAAGTGCTAGAACACCTAATGCCTAAGATTTTTGAAGGTATTAAAAGATTTCAACTCCTAGAGGAGAGGCTGGAATGCACTGGTGATGGAGATTTAGAAGACTATGCAAACAAACAAGAAGACAACTATCAACCACAGAGAAAGCAGTATCATGTAAGAAAGGAAATGTAATCATAATTTACACAGGGGTCAGCTGTGAATGATATTTTCAGAATCATAAATATTTAAATATAATTATGTTAGTAGAATGCAGGAGGGTAAGTGTATATATGTATGGTTAGTGTATGTGGGTATGGGAGACAGAAGACAGCTAAATTCTTCTCTACAGCAGGAGGTCAGAAGTGAAACTCTAAAAATAAAAAAATCAAGAAGTACTAATATGGACAGTTTACATAGAAATATGAAGATAAACATCAAAAGAAAGCCAAAAGTGATAGCCTCTGGAAATCAGTAATCAAGAGTCAGGAGGAATGGGCAAGGGACCGATAGTTTGTGGTAAAAGCTATCGGTCTTTGGGACTGATTTTTAAGCTATGTATGTTTATAATATTAATAACAATAAAAAGTTAAGCTTTAGAAGTATTTTTTAGACTGCTTCTTTATTTCTGCAAAGGCAGAGAAATCTATACTTTGTGGTATACCAGAAATACCAAAGGAGATTATTTTCTTTATATTACTTATATATTAATTATATATAATATAATATAAAATATATATATTCCCAATAACAAAATATGAGAGTACAAATTTTTAAAAAATATTAGTAGAATGGTTAGAGTACAAAGTTAGAATATAATATATATTACATATATATTAATTATACAAATAGGCAGCTTAAAGTAATCAATGAACTCCTGCTGCCATACTGGAGACCTACACTGACAAATCTCAAAAAGCCATTGCCAGAAGCAATTCAAAGGAAACATGTTTTTAAAGCCCTTCACTGCTAATCTAAAGACTGAGATAAAAATAATAATAGAGACCATGTATTGAGTCCTGATTAGGTACTGGTCATAGACTTGAAACAACTCTATCAGCTGGGTACTGTTATTTTCTCAATTACACAGATCAGGAAAATGAGATTTAGAGAGGAAAACCGTGCTTACCTGCTCACAGCCTGTAGGGTGTGGAATCCAGGCAACCTAATTCCATTTTTAATCACTAGATTTTTCTGCCACCCAATTCTTAGCTAGATTCTACAAGTGATTAGGTCTGTTATTTGACAAGTTAGTTATATCATCTGGGCCTCTTGATCTACATATAGAACCGAAAGATTAACTAGATGTCTCTTTCAAGCCCAGAATCCTAAAAAAGAAAACAACTTCCAGATTTAGAAGAGGTTATATACAATAATAAATAATAACTTAATTTTAAAATTCTTGTCCTCCAACTAAAAGGAAAACAAAAATACATTAAGAGCTAATAAATAGGGGCACCTGGGTGGCTGAGTGGGTTAAAGCCTCTGCCTTCAGCTCGGGTGATGATCTCAGGGTCCTAGGATCGAGCCCTAAATCAGGCTCTCACCTGCTTCCCCCCCGCCCCCGCCCCGGCCCCGGCTGCCTCTCTGCCTACTTGTGATCTCTCTCTGTCAAATAAATAAATAAAATCTTTAAAAAAGAGAGAGCTAATAAATAATGTATGATACTGTGTTTCAATTATGTTTCTTCAGTAAAGAATAGCCATAATGATGACTGCTGATGAATCCCAACAAAGACCTTGAAAAGACACATATGGCACTTCCAAACTGATTCTTATATAGCGTAGAGGCTAACAGCACTCACTCAAGGATCAGATTGTTTGGGTTCGAACCCATCAGTGCCCCTTATTAGCTCCAAGACATTAATTTCCTCATCAGGGGATGACAGGGTGGCTCAGTTGGTTAAGCAACTGCTTTTGGCTCAGGTCATGATCCCAGGTCCTGGGATGAGACTCACATTGGGCTCCTTGCTCAGCAGGGAACCTGCCTCTCCCTCTGCCTGTCACTCCCTGTACTTCTGCATTCTCTCTCTCTCTCTCTCTCTTTGACAAATAAATAAATAAAATCTTTAGTTTCCTCATCAGCTGTAACCACATCTATAGGGTAATCATCATCACAGTTTATATTTGATGTCTGGGATAATTATTCATTGCATCCCCTTTAACTCTCAAAAGACTTCCAGCAGAAGAACAAGTTATATGTTCACTTTAATTCATCAATACAATGAGAAAATAATAAACCTATGTTTTAAAATTAAGTAGCAGAACTTCCCTTTTCTGGTACAACATGTAAGATGATTTGAAGTTGCCTGTGTCTTAACGAGTGGACAACTGAAAAAATCAACAACCCTTCTTAGATTCTTGAGAGAAGTGCGGTGACGGAACAAACCACTGCTCCCCAAATTTGGAGAGGTAGATAGGTAAATACAAAGAATCGTAATTTATGAAGGCGGAAACACACAAGCAGGAATTCCTTTGGGAACCAGTGCCTGAGTAGGAAAACCTAAACTGTAATTGATGTATTTCTAGAAACTCAGTGAATTAAAAAGTCTAGGAGGCCCAAGTCATAGGGAGCATCCATTTTTTTATGGGTTTGGTCTCCAGGAGCTCACCTAGGTTCTCACAGTGAATATCTGAGAAAAATCCCTTTGTGCCTCAGACAGGGGGAGAAAACAAACAATCTGATTTAAAAAGGGGTAAAAGTCCTGAACAGGTACCTCACCAACCAAGATGTATAGATGGTAAGTATGCATATGAAAAGATGTTCTACATCATTGTTCAATAGGGAACTATAAATTAAAATAATAGTGAGGTATCACTGAACACCTATTAAAATTGCCAAAAGCCCAAACACTGACAACATCAAAGGCAGCGAGGTTATGAAGTACCAAGACAACCCATTCATTGCTATTGAGAATGCAAAATGGTACAGACATTTTGGAAAATAGTTTCATACAAAATTAAATATACTCTTACCATGTGATACAGTAATTGTACTCTTTGGTATTTACTCAAAGGAACTGAAAACATGTCCACACAAAAATTTGCACGCACTTGTTTACAGCAGATTTACTGTAGGTTACTAACTGTCATCATACAAAATTACTACAATAATTGTAGAATCAATTGCCAAAACTAGGAAGCAACCAAAATGTCCTTTTGTATATAAATAGATAAATAAAACTGTGGTACAACCGGACAATGGAATATTAGTGATGAAAAGTAATGAGCTGTCAAGCCATAAGAAGACAGGGAGGAACTTTAAATTCATATTGCTAAGTGAAAGAAGTCAATATTAAAAAAAGCTACAAAGTTTATGGTTTCAACCATATGACATTCTAGAAAAGGTAAAAGGCAAAAGGCAAAAATTGGAGACAGTAAAAAGCTTAGTGGTTGCCAGGGTTTAAGGAAAGCAAGGATTAAAAGGTGGAGTACAGAGCACTTTTAGGGCAGTGAAAACCATTCTATATGGTATTATAATGGTGGATACATAACATTCCACATTTGTCAAAGCCCACAGAATGTACCCCACCAAGAGTGAACCCTAATGTCAACTATGAACTTTGAGTAATAATGATACATCAGTTCTGGGTTCATTGATTGTAACAAATGTACCACTCTGGTGTGGGGTGTTAACAGTTGGGGAGGTTGTGCATGAGAATTTGGAATGTATACGGGAACTCTCTGTACTTTCCAGTTAAAATTGCTCTAAAAAATTAAAATCTATTAATTAAAGACAATTAAATAACATTATACATGTAAAGTACTTGGTACATAAAAAACACCCAGTAAATGAAAGTTGTGGAATCACTAGCTTTGATCCTCACCATGCTTCCCACTCTACTCCAAACCTAAACTCCAGTCACACCCAACAAGTTGCACTTCACGTGATTGTGCGTTCTTGGGCTCTTTATCTTTGTAACAATGCTGCTCAACTCTAAATATCCTTTCCTTCCTTTTTTTTTTTTTTTTTTTGATCAACTCAAATCCACTCTTCCTTTTTTTCATCATTTTATTTTATTTTCATCATGACAAGCATACTCTTTAATCCCATACCCTATTTCGCTCATCTCTCCACCCACTTCCCCTCTGGAAACCATCAGTTTGTTTTCTATAGATGAGTCTAGTTCTTGGTCTCTCTCTCTCTCTCTTTTTCCTTTGCTCATTTGTTTTGTTCCTTAAATTCCACATATGAGTGTGATTGTATGGCATTTGCCTTTCTCTGATTGACTTAATTCACTCAACATCATACTCTACCTTTATCCATGTTATTACAAGTGTCAAGAATGCATTCCTTTTTATAACTGATTAATACTCCATATTAATGGAGTCTTCTCTTTTTTTAAGATTTTATTTATTTATTTATGTTTTATTTATATATATACTTTTAAGATTTTATTTATTTATTTAACAGAGAAAGAACACAAGCAGGCAGAAAGGCAGGCAGAGGCAGAGAGAGGAGCAGGCTCCCCGCTGAGCAAGGAGCCCGATGTGGGACTCGATCCCAGGACGCCGGGATCATGACCCGAGCCGAAGGCAGCTGCTTAACCAACTGAGCCACCCAGGCATCCCAACACCACATCTTCTTTATCAATTCATCTATCAGTGGACACTTAGGTTGCTTCCATAGTTTGGCTGTTGGAAATAATGCCACAAAAAACACAGGGGTGCATGTATCCCTTTAAAGTAGTGGTTTTGTATTTTGGGGGGATAAATATTGAGTAGTGAAATTACTGTATCATGGGGTGATTCTACTTTTAATTTTTGAGGAAACTTTATGCTGTTTTTCACAGTGGCTGCACCAGTTTGTATTCCCAACAATAATGCACAAGTGTTCCTTTTTCTGCCCATCCTCATTGACACTTGTTTCTTGTTTGTGATTTTAGCCATTCTGACAAGTGTAAGGTGATAACTCAGTGTAATTTTCATTTCCCTGATGATGAATGATGTTGAGTATCTTTTCCTGTGTCTGCTGGCCATTTGAATATCTTCTTTGGAGAACTGTCTGTTCATGCCTTTTGCCCATTTTTTAATTGGATTATTTGTTTTCTGGGTATTGAGTTATATCAGTTCTTTATATATTTTGGATACTAACCCTTTATCAGATATGTCATTTGCAAATATCCTCTCCCATTCACTAGTCTGGTTTTTAGTTTTGCTGATTGTTTCCTTTGCTGTGCAGAACCTTTATTTTGATATAGTCCTAAGAGTTTATTTTTGTTTTTATATCCCTTGCCTCAGGAGACATATCAAAAATTTTGCTACAGTCAATGTCAGAGAGACTACAGCTTGTGCTCCCTTCAAGGATCTTTATGGTTTCAGGTCTTTAAACCATCTGGAATTTATATTTGTGTATGGTGAAAGAAAATGGTCCAGCTTCATTCATTTGCATGTGGCTGTCCAGTTCTCCCAACACCATCTGTTGAAGAGACTGTCTTTTTCTGATTGTATATTCATTCCTCCTTTATCAAAGATTAATTGACCATAAATTTGTAGTTTTGTTTCTGGGTTTTCTGTTCTATCCCATTGATCTATGTGTCTGTTTTTATGCCAGTACCATGCTGTTTTAATTACTCCCCTTCATAATATAACTTGAAATCTGGAATTGTGGTCCCTCCAATTTTGTTTTTCTTTTCAAGATTGCTTTGGCTATTCCTTAGTGGTTCTATACAAACTTTAGGATTGTTAGTTCTAGTTCTGTGAAAAATGCTATTATTTTGACAGGGATTTGCATTAAATCTGTAGATTGCTTTGGGTAGTATGAACATTTTAACAATATTTGTTCTTCCAACCCGTGAGCATGGAATGTCTTTCCATTTCCTTGCTTCACCTTAAATTTCTTTCATTAGTGTGTCAGAGTACAGATCTTTCAGAGTACAGGTCTTTCACCTTGTTGGTTAAGTTTATTCCTAGACATTTATTGTTTCTGGTGCAACTGTGAATGGGATTGTTTTCTTAATTTCACTATCTGCTGCTTCACTTAGTGTATAGGAATGCAATAGATTTCTGTACATTGATTTCATATCCTGCAACTTTAGTGAATTCATGTATCAGTTCTAGTATTTTTTGGTGGAGTCTTTAGTATCGTGTAATCTGTAAAGTGACAGTTTTGCTCCTTTCTTCCTAATGAAGATGCCTTTTATTTCTTTATGCTGTCTAATTGCTGTTGAGGACTTCCAATACCATGTTGAATGAGAGTAGACATCCTTGTCTTATTCCTGACCTTAGGGGGAAAGCTCTGCTTTTCACCACTGAGTATGATATTGGCTGTGCGTTTTTCATATAAGGGCTTTATTATGTTGAGGTATGTTCCCTCTAGGTTCTAGAGGGTTTTTATCATGAATGGATGTTGTACTTTGTCAAATGCTGAAATGATCATATGGTTTTTATCTTTTCTTGAAATGACATGTCACATTGATTGTTTTATAATTATTGAACCTCCTTTGCAATCTGGAGTAAATCCCATTTGATTGTGATAAATGATTTTTAAAATATATTTTTGGATTTGGTTTCCTAATACTATGTTAAACATATTTGCATCTATATTCATGAGCAATACTGGCCTGTTGGTCTCTTTTTTTGTTGTGTCTTTATCTGGTTTTGGTTGGTATCAGGGTTATACTGGCCTCATAGAATAAATTTGGAAGTTTTCCTTCCTCTTGCATTTTCTGAAATAGTTTGAGAGGAATAGGTATTAGTTCTTCTTGAAATGTTTGGTAGAATTCATCTGTGAAGCCCTCTGGTTCTAGACTTTTGTTTTTTGGGAGTTTTTGATTACTGATTCCATTTCATTGCCAGTAATCAATCTGTTTAAATTTTCTATTTCTTCCTGCTTTAGTTTCAGCAGGTTATATTTTTCTAGGAAATTATCCATTTCTTCTAAGTTGTCCAATTTGTTGGCATATAGGGTTTCATAATATTTTGTTACCGTTGTTTGTATTTCTGTGGTGTTGGTTGTTATTTCTCCTGTTTCATTAGTGATTTTGCTTATTTGGGTCCTCTCTCTTCCTTTTTTGATGAGTCTTCCTAAAGATTTATTGATTTTGTTGATCTTTTCAAAGAACCAGGTCCTGATCTCACTGATCTATCCAATTGTTTGTTTTTTTGTTTTTGTTTTTTTAGTTTTCATTTTGGTTTTTTTTCTACTCTAATCTTTATTATTTCCTTCCTTTTGCTGGGTTTGTGTTTTATTTGTTCTTCTTCATCTAACTCCTTTAGATATAAAGTTAGGTCTTTTATTTGAGATTTCTCTAGCTTCTTGAGATAGGTCTGTATTCCTATAAAATTCCCTCTTACAACCACTTTTGCTGCATCCCAAAGATTTTGGACCACTGTGTTTTCATTTTCATCTGTTTCCATGTAATTTTTATTTCCTATTTGATTTCTTGGTTGACCCATTCACTGTTTAGTAGCATGTTATTTAGCTTTCATGTATTTCATGTATTCTTTCCACATTGTTTTCTTGTGCTTGATTTCTACTTTCTTAGCATTGTGGTCAGAAAAGGTGCATGATATGACTTCAATTGTTCTGAATCTGTTGAGACTTGTTTTATGGCCTAATACATGAGATTAGGAAACTGGAGATTGTTTGGTTGCACTCAAAAAATTATGTGCACTCTGCTGTTTTAGGATGCAATGTTCTGAATGTGTCTCTTAAATCCATCTAGTCCAATGTGCCATTCAAAGCCACTGTTTCCTGATATAATCTGTTTGGATGATCTGTCCATCAGTGTAAGCGGAATGTTAATGTCCACTTCTATTATTGTATAACTATCGATTATTTCCTTTATGTATGTTATTAACTGTTTGATAATTTTAGGTTCTCTCATTTTGGATGCATAAATATTTATAATTGTTATATCCTTCTCTTGGATTGTCCCATTTATTATTATATAGTGTCCTTCTTTGTCTCTTGTTACTAAATTCTATTTTTTTCTGATTTACGTATTGCTACCCCAGCTTTCTTTTGACATCTATTTGCATGGTAAATATTTCTCCATCCCCTCACTTTCAATCTGCAGGTGTCTTTCAGTCAGAAATGAGTTTCTTGTAGGCACCACATAGATGGGTCTTGTTTTTTTGTTTTTACCCATTCTGTCACCCTATGTATTTTGATTGGATCATATGGTCCAATTTTATTCAAAATAATTATTGTTAGATATGTGTTTATTGCCATTTTGTTGCTTGTTTTATGTTTATTTCTACACATGTTCCCTAATCCTATCTTCCACTGCTCTCTTTCATGGTTTGTTGGATTTCCTTAGTGCTATACTTGGATTCCTTTCTCCTTATTTTTTGCACAGCTATTACTGGTTTTCGATTTGTGGTTACCATTAGGTTTGTATGTAACAGCTTCTGCATATAGCAGTCTATATTAAGTGGATGTTGCTTAAGTTAAGCCAAATCTTTACTCCTCTTCCACCCTACCCCAACACTTTAGATACACAGTGTCATATTTTACATCATTTTATGAGTCTCTTGACTAATTTTTATAGAAATATTTATTTTTACTGTTTTTGTATTTTTTACTTTTACTCTCACTTATAGTCTTTCCTTTCTACTCAGAATCCCCTTTACTATTTCTCATAGGGCTGGTTTAGTGGCCATGAAACCCTTTAGTTTTTGTTTGTCTTGGAAACTTAATCTTTCTTTCTATTCTGAATGATAGCTTTGCCAGATAAAGTATTCTTGGCTGTAGATTTTTCCCTTTCAGCACTTTGAATATATTATGTCACTCCCTTCTGGTCTGCAAAGTTTCTGTGGAAAATCCACTGATAGGTTTATGGACGTTCCCCTTGTATGTAACTGTCTTCTCTTGCTGCTATCAACATATGTTCTTTATTACTACTTTTTGCCATTTTAACGACTACTTGTCTCTTTGTGGACCTCCTCAGGTTGAATTTTGGGGAGGATCTCTGTGCCTCCTATATCGAGATATCTGTTTCCTTCCCCAGATTAGGGAAATTTTCAGCTATTGTTTCTTCAAATCAATTTTCTGCTCCCTTTTCTCTCTCTTTTTCTTCTGAGATCCCTACATGTGAATGTTATTATGCTTGAGGAAGTAACTGAGTTCCATAAGACTATTCTCAATTTGCATGATTTTCTTTCCTCTCCTTTGCTCAACTTGGTTACTTCCCATTATCTGTCTTCCAGGTCATTAATTAATTTCTCTGCTTCATCTAGCCTACTTATTCCATTAAGTATATTTTTAAATTTCATTTATTATGTTCCAGATCTCTGATTGGTTCTCTTTTATCTGTGTGTTAAGGATCTCACTGATGTCCTCCACTCTTTTCTCAAGTCCAATGAGTATCTTCTATGATCATTACTTTAAATTCTCTGTCAGGCATATTACTTTTATCTGTTTCTCTTTGGTCTCTTGCTGTAATTTGGTCCTATTCTTTCATTTGAGAGACATTTCTTTATCTTCTCATTTTGTCTGACTTCCTGTGTCTGTTTTTATTTGTTGGGAAGGTCAGCTACTTCTCTTGCTCTTGAGAATAGTAATTATGTTGAAAAGGCCCTCAAGTATCCTGCAGTGTAGTGTCCCCTGTTCCCTAGGGCCTGGCATTTCACTCAGAGTGTCTCCTCTGAAACACAGTGGGGCAGGGCTTGGTGCAAGCAAGTTAAGTAAGGAGTATTGAGGCTGTGCTGGTTCCCACAGAAGGCTCGTTTTTTATGCTGGTGGGTAGGGAAGGGAAATGGTACCTGCCAACCCCTTTGTTCTTGGAGGGATCTCTCCATGATCCCTGTCTCTCTGGGCCATGCTCTTAAATGAGAAAATCAGTCCCCTTACCACCTGCCCCTGGAGTTTTTCAAACTGCTGGTTCCACAGTGTATCTGCATAGACTGTTTTCCATGCTGTGTCTTTAAGTGTGAGCACTCTGCTTCCTCCTAATGCCCTTCAGACTCTCCCAGAGCTGAGTCTGCCATTTTTTTAAATTCCAAGGTTTAAGTCCTGCTGGTTATAAGAACTCATGAAATTTGGCCCCTCTCCTTTCAAAGGCAAATATTATGAGGATTCATCCTCCCCATTTGTGGGCTCCCCTGTGTAAAAGTCTGTTTTCTGCCTTCTTCCATGCCACCAGCTCCCTCCCCCAATGTGGATGGACATGGTCTGCTTTTTCCCCAGACCATATCATCACCTTTCCTACTTTCTTTGGTGTGGCCTGTTTAGCTTTAGTTGTGGATTTTGTTCTGCCAGTCTTCAAGTTATTTTCTGGGTTATTTAGGCTCATGTCAGTGTTATCCAGTTGTATACATGGGATGAGTTGAGTGTAAGGTCCTACTCCACCATGTTCCCAGCAGATGACTCCTACCCATCCTTCAAAATATCTTATAGGCCTGTCCTGCAGGTCCTTAATTGGGTTCCCACATGCAAAAGTTTGGAGCCATTTCTCTGTGCCTTCAGGCTCTCCACGTACACTGAAATCATAATTCTTATATGAAACTAGGGATCTCCTTATTTGTCTTTATCACTCATGAGATCACGATCTCTTCTAGAATAAGGACTATATCTACTCTACATAGTCCAAGCAATTCATATAAGTGCCAAACACAGAGTGGGCAATCAATCAATGTTTATTTATTAAAGGAATAAATGAGAGCAAAAATAAGCATATTTATTTCCTTAGGTTTAGACAAGAATTAAAATACAAATTTCAAAATAGAAATATGATACCATTCTACAATATTACCTAAGTTTGTTGTCAACGCAATGATTTCCCTATAAGAGCACTGCCATTTCTTTCATTTATATATGCAACTAAATTTGAGTAGTGTGTTGTTTCATCTAATTAAGAAATGGGAAAAAAACAAGCCATGAACCACATTAGCAGTTGCCAGAAAAGTGATCTGGAACATGGCGTACACTAAAACAACAGCAATGAAAAACAAAATCAATGAAGAGCTTAGTGTAAACATGTATACTGCAAAATTAAAAACAGACTTAGGAAATTAGATGTCCTTCAGTTAATATATTTTTGTTGTTTTGGGTTTTGGTGGGATTTGGGGGAGTTTGAAGTAAATGTTGTTTCTGTTTGGCAAGGATTATGGAATATTTTATTTCTGAAAGCAATCAGTGATGAACAAGAATAGTTTCATCTTTTTTTCCTATAAGTTTCCATTAACATTATTTTATTGTTACTTCCAACATTCTAAATAACCCAGTTTTCATTTTCAAAGCCATCGGGTAATAATATTGCACACGATAGTGGGTAAAATATTAAGTTAAAAATAGAAAACACAAAAATTACTGTTGCTGCAACAGCAGAGGGACTCTCTCTTGCTCACCAATATATGCCCAGAATCTACCAAAGTACTTGAAAGATTTAATATTTGTGGAAGGAAGGGAAAGGAGAGAGGGCAAAGACAGAAAGAAAATAAGGGAGGAAAAGGAGAAAAGAATTACTCCAAAGATAAGAAAATCTAGGTATAGAGTGGTTCTTTCACTAAGATTTTGTACTACAAAACAGACTAAGGCATGAAGAAACAAAAGAAAAAGAATCCATATATATTTAAATCTCTCTACTTTTTGTCTAGTCAGAAGAAGTCCATTTCCTTCTTCTTCCTTGGCACATAGTTTAATTATATTTCTAAATTTCCCTTACAACTGAGTTATAATCCCCGTTATAATTTGCCTGTGACTGAGTTCTAGATAGTGGAAATGTGAACAGAAGTGGTATCTGCCACTCCTAGGCTTAGTCTATGTAATTTCTAATATATGCATCTGCCTGCTCTATCACCTTCCAATTGATGGATCTAACTATTATAAGTTCCTAAACCCCTAATGATAACAAAATACAAGTATCGGCATAGCTGAATGATGTCACGGACAGGAAACACTATACTACCCTAAGAAATCACACAGGATGGACCTTTCTACTGTTTGCACCATTACATATTTCACTGTACTTCTTTCTGTATATTAGTAAAAACAGTGGTACTTTAAAGAAGAGAGCTGCTGTAATGAAAGCTTTGCTTACCAAGCAAAGAAATATATACAGCAAGTTCAAAAGATCAAGATTCATGGCACGCAAGAGCTATATATTTTGTAAGCCTGCTTCATGTGATAACTTGTAAGGCAGACTAAGTGCCTACTGAAAGAAGAAGCTATTGGAAAGAGTTAGGGTGCTAATTTGTCTGGACTGTTCCTTGCTGTTTAAAGTAAAGTATTTAAGAGATGAGTTGACACAAGAAATTTATCATTTTACAAGCAGAAATAGCAAGGATTAGAGAGAAGGTAGAGATTTGGGTCTTTCAATGTTGAAAAAGTCAACTGTTATAGTAACTCAAACAATAAAATAGACTGAAAAGGCTCTAAGAATAAAAAAGATACATTAATTATCTTCAGTTAAGCTAAGGAACTCATTAATTTCTGTTTCAGACAGGAAACAACAGGCTGCACAGGATTGTGATATTTGAGAAAAGAAACAATTAACATAAGCTGTACAATTAACCAATTTCTGATTGGAAAAAATTACTAGACTATAGTGCAAGAAGGAAAACTCCAAAGAGATCTCAGCAGTCAGGCATACTTAAGGAAATACAGATTGGATTTCAAGGGGGCCAAGCTAGAATACACAGGATAGTGTACCAGATAAAAGGGAGCTATGAATAGAAAGAGCTCTAGAAATGTGCTTACGGGTCCCCTTGAGTCTTTGAATGCATGCATGCATAATATAAAATTCCATGTGGTTGAGAAAAAAACAACTTTAAGGGAGCTCTAAACCAAACAATTCCAAGAGCTCACACAGGGCTGAGAATCATTTACATTCCCACCAGCTAGAGTGAAAAGACCTGTTAAATTCAAGGCACCAAAAGGATCAAACTTCGGTACAGGTTACTTCAGACTAACTTTTTAAAAAAACAAAAAATGAGCTTCAAAACATCAAACTGATCTACAAATAATCTAGTTACCCACTAAAATAAAGTCTAACACATTTTTCAAAATACAGTAAAACTCAGGACTCGACAAAATAAAACTCAAAATATCCAGCATTCAAACAAAAATCACTAGATACACAAAGAAGAAGGAATATGTGACCACAATCAGGAGGGAAGAAAAATCAGTCAATAGCATCTTACTCAGAAACAGTGGAATTCACAGGTTATGCTAAAATAGCTGTTATAAGTATGCATAAAATGCTCAAGGATATAAAATAAAATGTGAAGATAATGAATAAATAAAAAGAATATGTGGAAATGTCTATAAAACTTCTCTAGAACAAGCCATTCAACAATAGTGTAGAATATGCATCCTTTCCAAATTGTACATTGGTCATTAATCCAAATGGACCATATGTGCTATGAACAAGCAAATATCTATGAATTTAAAAGGAATAAAAATCATATCAGAAAGCTATCTGGAAAATGCCAAAAAATTAGGAAATTAAACAACATACTTCTGAAGTACTATCAGTTAAAAATGAAGTCACGGGGAAATTTGAACATATTTTAAAACTTGATGAAATAAAAGCACAGCATATCAAAATTTATGCAGTACATAACTAATTAAATACTCATAGGGAAACTTATAACTTTTAAATATTACTATTACCAAATAAAAATGGTTTAAAACCAATCATCTAAGCTTCAACTTTGAGAAGCTAGAAAGAGAATAGCATCCAAACTAAGTAGAAATAAGGAAATAATAAAAAGTGGAAATAGATAAAATAGAATACAGGCAATAAATATAATCAATTAAACTAAATACTGATTATTTGAAAAGGTCAATAAAATTGTCTACTCTCACTCTGACTAAATGTTCTATTGGAGGCCCTATCCAGTAAAACAAAGATGAATTCACTCAGTTGTATAAAGCTTATAAAGAAAAGAGTAAAACTGTTTATTGACAGACAGCAAGATTGTATATGTAGAACATTTTTAAAAATCTACAAAAGTCTACCAGAAGTAGTAAGTGGATTAACTGAGAGCACAGATTAAAAGGTCAAAATGCAAAAATAAACTGTACAATCTATATATTGGCAATAAAAATTGGCAAATATTTATTTAAATATTATTTAATATTTTTTTAGAGAGAAAGGGAGAGAGAAAAAGAGAGGAATGAGATAAAAGTCAGAGGGAGTGGGAGTAAGAGAATCATAAGTAGGCTCCATGCCCAGTGCAAAGCCTGATGCAGGGCAGATCTCATAACCCTGAGAACATAACCTGAGCCAAAAACAAGAGACAGCTACAATTAACCAACTGAACCACCCACATGCTCCAATACTATTTAATATTTTAAAAGTATCCAAAAACATAAAATACATAAGGATAAATCTCATAAAATATATGCAAAGACATGTATGCTGAAAGCTATAATATACTACAAGTGACCTAAACAAATAACAACAACAAAAAAAAGCCCTATCATTGACTGAGGCAGTTAATACTGTTAAGTCAATTCTCTCTAAATTGATCTATAGCAGCACTGCTCAATAAAACTTACTGCCATAATGGAAATGTTCTTTATGTAGGTTTCCTAATACAGAAGCCATTAATCACATGTGGTGATTTAGCACTGGAAATGAGGTGTGACTGAGAAGTTAACTTACTTTATTTTGTTTTAGTTAATTGTAACTTTAATTTGAATAGGCACATGTCGCTAATGGTTAGCATATTAAACAGCACAAGCTACACATTTAATGTAATACCAAACAAAATCCCAGTAAGTTTTTGGTAGAAACTGACAGCCTGATTAAGAAATTCAAATGAAAAGGCAAAGTACCTATTATAACCAAAGCAATGATGAAAAAAATTGCACTATCTGATTTCAAAGTTCATTGTAAAGCTACACAAATTCAGACAGTGTCATATTGGTATAGGAATAGACATATAGACAAATGAACAGAAAAGAGTTCAGAATTAATGATTACACACACACTCACACATGCACACACACACACCATCCACAAGAAAAGGATTACAGACCTAAATTTTTTTTTCGACCTAAATTTAAAGCTAAAACTACAAAATTTCTGAAGAAAACATAGGGCAAAAATCTTTGCAAACCTGAGTAAAGCAAAGATTTCTTAGAAAGAATTAAAAAGGATTAAAGGGGAGGAGTTAAAATGGCAGAGGATTAGGGAGACCCTAAGATTGTCTTCTCCTTCAAAATCAGCTAAGTAATTATCAAATCATTCTGAACACCTGGGAAATCAATTGGAGGTATGAGAGAACAAAAACTGCAGGTCTTCAAGTAAAAACTGACCCTATTTTGGAAGGCAGAAGGTGTAGAGACTTGAATTCAGGGAGATAGCCGCTTAAGGTAGCCGTGGTGTGGATACGGCTTCGGAGAGAAAGCCTGACTGTGGAGGCTATGTCAAAGTACTATAAGCATCAGAGCACAAAATCACACCTTTAAGAATTCTGTTACAGTGAGGGACATTCCTGGCTTATAGGTGCTCAGGTAGGGAAGCAGGGTGGAATCCCAGGTGTGACATCATAGTCTGAGGATCCCCTGGGTCACCAGAAGAAAAGGTGGTGCCTAAGTGCTGCACTATTTCCAGGCATAGGAGCAGGAAAGCCAGCTGAGAACAGGGAGTGTAGTTAATGGCTTTCTGCTCTGTAATGCCATAAACTGAAACTGCTGCATGTTGCTGTGACCACTTATCTGGGATGGGCCAGCAAATGGCAGAAGCGTAAGGAGACTCTCCCAGCGAGAAATAGTGCAGGTCCACGCCACACGAGTCCCTAAAATGTGTAATTTTGAAACTCAGTCATGTGCCTGAGATTAAAAAAAAAAAATGAAACTCAGACACAGGCAAGGTGAACACAGAATTCTGACAGAAACTGGGGGAGGCAAGAGTGACTGCCTGCTCTTCTGTAAAAGCTCACTGAAGAATGAGGACTGTGAATCTTCAGCCCTGGGGCTGGAGAGCTAGAGGCCACCATATTCATCCCACCCATTAATACAGAAAGTGTTTAGGGAGCACACCAGTGCCACCTAATGGAGTCCAGAGCCACTTAAAGCAAGTTCTGCCTCCCTGCCCTCTGGAGGTGCATTTCCATTAGGGTAAATCCACCTGGGAATTAGTGCAAAAGGCCCCTCCCCCAGAAGACCAGTACAAACAACTAGCTCATACGAAGTTTACTGATCATAGAGGGCTGCGAAGCTTCAGCTCTAAGGGAAAGTGGTGTCTAGTATCCTTTGTACATTTAGTCTCTAGTTTTTCATTATTGCTTTTTCAGTTATTTTCTTATGTTTTTAATCATCTGTTAATTTAATTTTTATATATATATAATTTTTTATTGTTTACTTTTGTTGTATTTATTTGTTCATTTGTTTCTTATTTGGGGATCTAGATTCTTTAAACAAATAGGCCAAAACATACCCAGGATCTAGTTTCTTTGGTTTCTTGTTGTTTTTGTTGCTGTTATTGTTGCTTTTGTTTGTTTGTTAGTTTCATTTCTTCTTTTCTTTTCTGGACAAAATGACAAGATGGAGAAATTCACCACAAAAGAAAGAACAAGAGGTAGTACTCACAGCCAAGGATTTAATAAATACAGATATAAGATGTCTAAACTAGAATTTAAAACAATGACTATAAGGATATTAGCTGGCCTTGAAAAAAATATAGAAGACACTAGATAATCCCTTACTGTAGAGATAAAAGAACTAAAATCGAGACAGGCCAAAATTAATAATGCTATAACCAAGATGCAATCCCAAGTGGTGGCCATAAAAACAAGGATGGACAAAGTAGAGGAGTAAATCAGTGAAATAGACTACAAAATTATGGAAAATAATGAAGCAGAAAAGAAGAGAGAAAGAAAGGTAATGGACCATGAAGATAGACTTAGAGAACTCAGAAGGTTATTAAAATGTAATAATATTTGTATCATAGGAGTCCCAGAAGATGAAGAGAGAGAAAAGGGGCAGAAGTTTTATTCAAAAAAAATTATAGCTGAAAACTTCCCTAATCTGGAGAAGGACACATATTAAAATCCAAGAAGCAAAGAGAACGCCCATTAAATTCAACAAAAGCCATTTGTTGCCAAGGCATATCATAGTCAAATTCACAAAATACATATACAAGGAAAGAATTCTGAAAGGAGCAAAGGAAAAAAAGTTCTTAACCTACAAGAGAAGACAGATTAGGTTCATAGGTAAACTATCCACCAAAACCTGGTAGGCCAGAAAGGAGTGAAAGGAAATATTCAATATACTGAATGGGAAAAACATGCAGCCAGGAATTCCTTATCCAGCAAGGCTGTCGTTCAGAATAGAAGGAGAGATAAAGAGTTTTCCAGTCAAACAAAAACTAAAGGAGTTCCTGACTACTAAACCAGCCCTGTGGGAAATTTTAAGGGAGACTCCTTGAGTGGAGGAAAAAAAAAAAGACCAAAAGCAACAAAGACTGGAAAAGACCAGAAAAAATTATCAGAAACAACAACTCTACAGGTAACACAATGGCCCTAAATTCATATCTTTCAATTATCACTTTGAACGTAAATGGGTAGTGCACCAATCAAAAGACAAAGGGTTCAGAATGGATTAAAAAATAAGATCCATCTATATGCTGCCTACAAGGGACTCATTTTAGACTTAAAGACACCTGCAGATCGAAAGATGGAGAATCATCTATCATGGTAATGGACATCAAAAGAAAGCTGGACTAATCATACTTATATCAAACACAGTAGGTTTTTTTTTTTTTAAGATTTTATTTATTTATTTATTTGACAGAGAGAGAGAGAAATCACAAGTAGGCAGAGAGAGAGGGGGAAGCAGGCTCCCTGCTGAGCAGAGGGCCCGATGCGCGGCTCGATCCCAGGACCCTGAGACCATGACTTGAGCCGAAGGCAGAGGCTTAACCCACTGAGCCATCCAGGTGCCCCAAACACAGTAGGTTTTAAACCAAAGACTGTAACAAGAGATGAAGAAAAAGGGCATTATATCAGAATTAAGGGTAGATCAAGATCTAACATGGGGTGCCTGGGTGGCTCAGTTGGTTAAGTGTCTACCTTCAACTCAGGTCACAAACCCAGGGTCCTGGGATCAAACCCCACATCAGGCTCCCCACTTGGTGGAAAGTCTACTTCTCCCTCTCCCTCTGCCTGCTGCTTCCCCTCTTCCCCTGCTTGTGCTCTCTTTCTCTTTCTTTCTCTCTCTCTCTTTCTGTGTCAAATAAATAAATAAAATTAAAAAAAAAGAAGAAGATCTAACAATTGTAAATATTTATGTCCCCAACTTGGAAGCAGCCAATTACATAAATCAACCAATAACAAAATTAAAGGAACCCATTGATAATAATACAGTAATAGTAGGGGACTTTAATACCCCACTTAGAGTAATGGACAGATTATATAAACAAAAGATTAACAAGGAAACAATGGCTTTGAATGATACACTAGACCAGATGGACTTAACAGATATATTTGAACGCTTCATCCTAAAGTAGCACAAAACACATTCTTTTCAAGTACACATGGAACATTCTCCAGACCAGATCACATACTGGATCACAAATCAACCCTCAATAAGTACAAAAAAACTGAGATCATACCATGCATATATTCAGACCACACGCTATGAAACTTGAAGTCAAACACAAGAAAAATTTGATTGCCAAAGCAATCGTGACAGATATTAAGGAGTACACGTTGTGATGAGCACTGGGTGCTGTATGTGAGTGATGAATTACTGAATTCTACTCCAAAAACCAATATTGCACTGTATATTAACTAACAAAATTTAAATAATAAATAAATAAATGAAAAAATAGGCTTTAAAATGTGGAGGATATTTTAAAAATTCATAATTTGTACATCATCAATTTAAAATTTGTTCTTTGAAAAAATTAAAATAAGAAAGCTTTAAGAATAAATTAATTAATTAATTAAACGTTCTTTGAAGACATAGTGAAATAATATTTTAAAAGGGAGCTATAAATGCAGAGAAAATATTTATATTACATAGCAAAAGATCCATGGCAATATGTATTTTTCAAAACCTCATGGGGCGCCTGGGTGGCTCAGTCAATTAAGCATCTGCCTTCAGCTCGGGTCATGATCCCAGAGTCCTGGAATCGAGTCCCCCATCGGGCTCCCTGCTCAGTGGGGAGCCTGCTTCTCCTTCTCCCTCTGCCGGCTGTTCTGCCTATTTGTGCTCCCTCCCTCCCAATCTCTCTCTCTCTCTCTGTCAAATAAATAAATAAAATATTTTTTAAATAAAAAATAAAACCTCATAACTTAATACTAAGAAGACAGCTCATTTAAAAATAGGCAAAAGGATCTGAATGACACGTCACAGACAAAAACTTACAAATGACCTCTAAGGACATGAAAAGATGCTCGGCATCCTGAGTCATCAGAGAAATGCAAATCAATACCATGATACAGACATTACAGTGATTCAATTAAAGTAAAACTAAAAATACCAAGCATTGGTGAGTATGTGGAACAAATGAAACACTCATCTACTGCTGCTAGGAATAAAAGTTGTACATCACTTTGGAGACGAGCCTAGGGGTTTCTTAAAAATAATAAACATACACTTACCCAGCAATTCCACTCTTAGGTATTTTCCCAAGTGAAATGAAAACATATGGACGTAGAAAACTAGTATAGAAATATTTATGGGAGGGATGCCTGGGGGGCTCAGTCAGTTAAGCATCCAACTCTTGATTTCAGCTCAGGTCGTGACCTCAGCGTTGCAACATCGAGCCCCATGTTGGGCTCTGGTCTGGGCGTGAAGCCTGCGTAAGATTCTCTCTCTCCTCTCCCTCTGCCTCTACTCCCCTCTCTCTCTCTATATATATATATGTATATAAATATTTATGGAAGCTTTATTTGAAATCACCTATTAGAAAAAAACTACAATTCCATCAACAGGTGAATGGATCAACTAAATGGTTTTGTGAAATAACCATTCACCAATTTAGAAGAACGAACTACTGAAACATGCAGCCGCATGGATGAATCTCAAGAAACATGCTGAGCAAAAGAAGCCAGGCATCAAGAGTGCTTTCTTTTTTTTTTTTTTTAAAGAATTTATTTATTTATTTGACAGAGAGAGATCACAAGTAAGCAGAGAGGCAGGCAGAGAGAGGGGGAAGCAGGCTCCCTGCTGAGCAGAGAGCCCGATGCGGGGCTCGATCCCAGGACTCTAAGACCACGACCTGAGCCGAAGGCAGCGGCTTAACCCACTGAGCCACCCAGGTGCCCCTCAAGAGTGCTTTCTGTATGATTCCATTTTTATATGAAACTCCAGAAAAGACAAGTCTAATTTCTGGTGACAAAAAGCATATCAGTAGTTTCCTGAAGCAAGGAGGGAGGGACCAGGGTGAGACACTGAAAAGGAACACAAGGAAACCTTTATGGGTGATGGAAATGTTCTTTATCTTGGTTGTGGTGGTAGTTGCATGAGTGTATATATTTGTCAACACTTACCAAATTTTACACTTAAAATGCCTACCTCCCTACCCAAGCCTATAGTCTCAGGTAGCCTCGAGGTAACCCCAGTAAGTTGAAAGCTAGAGAAGAAGGTTGAGGGAAGGGTACTGATGACAAGGAAACAAAGAAATAGAACAGATTTAAGACCTACGTTTATGAAAAAGTTTTGTACATACAATTATTTGTACATGGAGTTAATTAGAAGCAGATAGTTAAGCTTAAAGAGTTTTGTAAGAAACTGTATTCCCAAAGAAACAAAAAGCTTGGCCTAAAAAAAGACTTTGACCATATGAATCTTTAAGCAACCTTTATGGCCCCAAGTTCTCACAAGTAGACAGCAGGCAGTAAAAGCTACTCATCTCCCCAGTAGGTCAAAATCCCTCGTTTCCACTTCAGATTTGTCAGATTCGTCAGAAAGGATAAGGGACGAGGAACAAACTCCCAGAAGCAGTCCTGGGAGAACAATGGACAATGGAAGAGGGCGTTCCTCCAAGAAAGCACACTTAGGATTTAATCAAGAAACTTCTTTCACTGCCAGAATAGGACCTGGAAGTCTTCACAGCGTCTGCCCAGTAGGATTCCATCATTGCCGTGGATCTGAATGTTATGTATTTCCCACTCTCCCCGTTCTCATATGGTTTTTACTGTAGACAATAATTAATCATGCTAACCGGCCCTCAGCAATCTATTTGGCATCCTGAACAGATAACTCAGACCACTGACTGCTGACCGCAAAATGTTCTGGCCCAGAACACCATCCAGGGACTCTGTTGGCAATAGCCTGGACTCTCTGTTAACTGGAATCCTAGCTGGTTAACTTGGGACTTGTTGAAAACACCAGATGGCCCTTTTCCAATGTCACCTTTCACTTACACCAAATCCAAGCTCCCCCGGTCAGCTATTCTCTTCTGAATAAGAATTTCTCTTAGGGGGAAAGTTTCCATTAAGTCCCTCAGCTCTGCTGGGACCTACTAAATAGGGAGCACAATTTGCATTACATAGACAGCTACGGGCACCATTACCAGAAACTGTGGTTCACACACACACACACACACACACACACACAATTACACACATAATGCAACTGCTTTTTGAAAGGATGGCTCTGGCTTTGTGCATCATAATGGGTTAGAAAGATAACAACACATGAATGCAAAGAATCTTGGACAAGTGATAATGTTGGTAACGCTAAGAAAGGACAGGCAAGGGCGCCTGGGTGGCTCAGTTGGTTAAGCAACTGCCTTCAGCTCAGGTCATGATCCCAGAGTCCTGGGATCGAGTCCCACATCGGGCTCCCAGCTCCACGGGGAGTCTGCTTCTCCCTCTGACCTTCTCTCCTCTCGTGTTCTCTCTCACTGTCTCTATCTCAAATAAATAAACAAAATCTTAAAAAAAAAAAAAAAAAAGGACAGGCAAGAAGTGGAAAGCAAGGGTTAACATTGCTGAGTGAGATTTAAATTCAGCATCTATACACTTCCTGAAAATACTACCACTATCTGTTGGTTTTGCTAAGGTCTTTTATAACAGAAATTCCTGCAGGAAAAATGTTAAGTCTGAAACTGGACAGCCAGAAACCCATTTTTTAGCCAACGAAACAAATTAATCTGATGTAACACTTTTGTAGAGCTTATTATGTGACAGGTATGTTTCTAAGTACTTCACAGACATTTACTCATTTAAATTCATAATAATCTAATAAGGAAGGTATTGTTATTGTTATCCCCAATTCACAGATGAGGAAACTCATACATAGATGAAGAAATTTGCCTAAGATCACACAGCTTGTAAACTGTGGAGCCAGGATTCAAACCCAAGCTATTTGGCTCCAGAGTTTCTGCTATTATCCACTAGGCTGTACTGTTTAAAAATGTAGTAAGTTTTATGCTCTTATTAATGTAATTTCTTCTTCTTTTTTTTTTAGATTTTATTTATTTATTTGATGGAGAGAGACATAGCGAGAGAGGGAACACAAGCAAGGGGGAGAGGCAGAGAGATAAGCAGGCTTCCTGCTGAGCAGGCAGCTCGATGTTGGGCTCAATCCCAGGACCCTAGGATCATGACCTGAGCCGAAGGCAGAGGCTTAACCCACTGAGCCACCCAGGTGCCCCTAATGTAATTTCTTCTTAAGGCAGTTTCTTAAGACGATTTCTTGGTTATCTCAACAGAACAGCTTGCACCTTCATTCCAACATGCCCACTTCTTCCTCTTGCTGCCTTTCAGCCAGTCCTTTCTACTGTGCCATCTGGAACCATCTTTATTGACATCCAATTACTCCAACACACTCAACGCTCTGGTCCAAACCATCTCCCTCACGTCCTTGCCTTCATTTAAACCCAGATCTCTTTTTCGTGCCTCTCAGGTGGAGACTGCAAACTGCCTATTATCCCAGGCTCCATTGAGCCCAAGGTTGGAGGAAGATAGAATGAACGTTAATAAAGTTTTCTTACTCCACAGTGCTGCTCCAAACCAAAATCTACCTTCACATAAAAAGCATTGCTTTGGAGCCTTACATCACCGGGTTATAGCGCCCTCTAGTCTACCTTGTTGCTGTCTACCAAATGCTGAGACAGCCATCTTACACACACACACACACACACACACACACACACACACACATACACACACTTATCGAAGGTATTAGAATTGTACTTCTCACTACCCTTACTTCCACCATTATCTGGGCAACATCAATGTATGTGGGGATGATGCATCCAGTTCTCTTTATGTATTGAGTCTCTTGACCTCTTCCATTCAATGATTTTCACCTGCTTGCCATTTTAGCAATTTCCTCCCGTGACCACATCCTGGACATTTATAACCTGGACTTGTTCCAGCTGTAAATCATAAGCTCCAATATTCTACTCTTTAACCACAAACTCCTGTTCCTCCAATCCCTTTATTCACCTACTATGAATAATGCATTGCTATTCTCCAATCTCCACCAGAACCCCATCCCTGAACCATCCATTTCCCCCTAAATTTACAGGTCTTTTTTTTTTTTTTGGCTTCATTTTCTTCCCTTCTTGTGAGGATTTTACAGTCCATATCCCCAATTATTATTTTTCCAATATCCTCCACTCATATGCCCATTTTGTCTTCCATTCAACTAATACGGCAAAATTCTAACCCAAAAGCAATAACAGTTTTTGCCTCCTTAACCCCCTAACCGCCATGTGTTTCTGGGAATCACACAAGCCTAAAGCTTGGTGCGAATGGACTCTGATCTCAATGGAGTTCTTGGCACGCTTTCTCCTTTTCCCTTTCTCCACAAAGGCTGTTCAAAATACCTCTCTCCTCAAAGATCTTACACAGCCCTCTTCTCTCCTATACTCCTTCTGCACCTCACTCTCGGTTCTTTCTCAGCCAGTAGTCTTGTTCCTACCTGAAGAGAAAATCTATGTTAACTGGCAATAAATTCACCAAATGCCTCTCCAGGTATCTATCAATTAACCTCTATCTGCCTGTAGTTTCTTACTTCACTCTTGCCTCTATGGTAGAAATATTTCTACTCAATGATCACAGCAAGAATTCAAGAAATGTTGGAAAGGAGGAGCAGAAAGAAGAAAAAAAAGGAAGGAGACAGAGGGTGGGAGGGAGTCTGGAGACAGGAGGGAAGGGGGAAAAGGAGTGGGGGGAGAGAGGGAGGGAGAGAGAGACAAAAAGAGGAAAAGAGGGAGGGAGGGAGGGAGCGAATTCCTGAAAAACAGGGAAAATAAAGATCTTATAAAAATTTAGACGAGTTTTATTTTGATTTAATGATCAGATTTGATTAATACTGCTCACAAAATAACTGTATAGATCTGGTTTGGATAGACATTCTGAGAATGGCTTATAGAATACGTTTTTATAGCAACTTTTCCAAAAGCTGCTATGCAAATGGGAATGTTAGATACTCTTGATCATATCAGAATTCAGGATTAAGATTTAACTGCATAGATAATTACTTATTGTGTTTTAAATGTCTTTGAATTTTGAAACAAGGAAGACATGAGAATACAATCGTTCTATAATACTAACGTCACTTAAATCAAATACTTCCACCTTGAATAGCAAAGCAACACTTATCCATGTATTAACATGAAAAGAATTCTGGAGGAATAAAAGATTCATATTACCATTTTGCAATTATAATTAAAGGAAAGATGTTTTATTGCTTTTTTATGTTTTATTGAAGTATAAAATACAGTGTTATATTAGTTTCAGGTGTATAGTATAATATTTAACAGTTCTATACGTTACACTTAATGCTCACCACAGGAAGTGTAGCCACAATCTGTCACCAAACAACATTATTACCATCTTAATGACTATATTCTCTATGCTGAACCTTTCATCCTTGTGACCTATTTATGTTGTAACTAAAAAGGTTGTATCTCTTAATCCCCTTTATTTCACTTACACAAACACCCCCCTACCTCCCCTCTGGTAACTCCCAGTTTGCTCTCTGTATTTAAGAGTCAGTTTTATTGTCTCTTTTTTCCTTTGTTCATTTGTTTTGATTCTTAAACTCCACACATGAGTGTAATTGCGTAGGTCTTTTTCTGAGTTCATTTAGCATTATATTCTCTAGGTCCACCCACGTTGTTGCAAATGGCAAGATTTCATTCTTTTTTATGACTAAATTCCATTGTCTATATACCACCTCTTCCTTATCCACTGACAGACACTTGAGTTGCTTTCTTATCTTGGCTATCATAAGTAATGCTGCAATAAACATAAAAGTGCAACTATTGTTTCAAGAGAGTGACTCTGTTTTCTCTGGGTAAATACTGGAATTACTGTACCATATGGTAATTCTATTTTTAATTTTTTGAGAAACCCGCATAACATTTTCCACAGTTGTTGCACCAATTTGCACTCCCACCAACAGAGCATGATGGCTCCTTTTTCTCCACATCCTTGACAACAATTGTTATTTCTTGTCTTTTTTATTTTAACCGTTCTTACAGGTGTGAGGTAATAATATCTCATTGTGGTTTTGATTTGCATTTCCCTGATAATTAGTGACATTCAGCAGGTGTCTGTTGGCCATCTACATGTCTTCTTTGGAAAAATGTCTGTTCATATCTTCTGCCCATTTTAATTGGATTAATTGGTTTTTTGGTGTGAAGTTGTGTAAGTTCTTTATATATCTTGGATATTAACCCCTTATCAGATATAACATTTACAAATATCATCTCCCATTCAGTAGGTTGTCTTTTCATTTTGCTGGTGCTTTCCTTTACTGTATAGAGCTCTTTATTCTGGCAAAGTCTCAATAGCCTAATTTTTGCTTTTGTTTCCCTTGCCTGAGGAAATGTATCTAGGAAAATGTTTCTATGGCTGATGTCAAAGAAATTACTGCCTAAGATTTCTCCCAGGAATTTTAAGGCTTTAGGTCTCACATTTAGGTCTATAATCCATGTTATTTTTGTAAATGATATAAGAAAGTGGTCCAGGTTTATTTTTTCCACGTAGCAGTATGTTTTCCTGACACCATTCGTTGAAGAGACTATCTTTTTCCCATTTTATATTCTTACCCCCTTTGTTGTAGAACAATTGACCATAAAAGCATGGGTTTTTATTTCCAGAGTTTCTGTTATGTCTCACTAATGTTTGTGACTCTTTTTGTGTCTGTACATACTGTTTTGGTTACTACAGCTTTGCAGTGTATCTTGAAATCTAGGATTGTGATACTTCCAGCTTTGTTCTTTCTCAAGATTGCTTTGGGTATTTAGGGTCTTTTGTGATTTCTCTCTTTTTTAAAAACATTTTACTTGTTTATTTGAGAATGAAATAAAGAGAGAGCGCAAATGGGGTGGGGAGGAGCAGAGGGAGAGGGAGAAGCAGACTCCCAGCCAACATGGGACTCGATCCCAGGACCCTGAGATCATGACCTGAGCCGAAGGCACCCACTTAACCAACTGAGCCACCTCGGTACCCAGGGGTCTTTTGTGATTTCATACAAATGTTAGTGATATTTGTTTTAGTGCTGTGAAAACTGCTGTTGGTATTTTGACAGGGATTGCGTGAAATCTGTAGGTTGCTTTGGGTAGTATGGACATTTTAACAAATTGATTCTTCCAATTCATATGCATGGAATATCTTTTTACTTGTGTCATCTTTAATATCTTTCGCCAATGTTTCATAGGTACCAGAGTACACATCTTCCACCTTCTTGGTTAAGTTTATTTCTAAGTATTTTATTCTTTTGGGTGAAACTCTAAGTAGGATTGTTTTCTTAATTTCTATTTCTAGATTTCTGCCTGTTAAGTTTGTATCCTGAGACTGTACTGAACTTTGTTGAGAGTTTTCAACATGAGTGAATGTCACACTTCGTCAAATGTTTTTTTCTGCATCTAGTGAGATGATGATATGGTTTTTATTCTTTCTCTTTTTAATACACTATATCACGGGGCACCTGGGTGGCTCAGTGGGTTAAGCCTCTGCCTTCTGCTCAGGTCATGATCTCGGGGTCCTGGCATCGAGCCCTGCATCGGGCTTTCTGCTCAACAGGGAGCCTGCTTCCCCCTCTCCCTTTGTCTGTCTAACTACTTGTAATCACTTTCTTTCTGTCATATAAATAAAATCTTTTAAAAAATACACTATATCACATAGATTGATTTGAAAACATAGAATCACCCTTATGTCCCTGGAATAAATCCCTTTTGATCATGGTGAATGACTTTCTTAATTTATTGTTGAATTTGGTTTGC
>CM052814.1:51571664-51599831 GCA_028533885.1 Nasua narica | reverse complement strand
GTGCTCTACAATGGAATATTATGCCTCCATCAGAAAGGATGAATATCCAACTTTTGTATCAACATGGACAAGACTAGAAGAGGTTATGCAGAGTGAAATAAGTCAAGCGGAGAGAGTCAATTATCTTATGGTCTCACGTGTAGAGTATAAAGAAAATCACGGAGAGCATTGTGAGAAGGAAGGAAAAGATGAAAGGGGGGAAATCGGAGGGGGTGATGAACCAGGAGAGACTGTGGACTCTGAGCAACAAACTGAGGGTTTTGGAGGGGCGGGGGTGGGAGGGTGGGCAAGCCTGGTGGTGGGTATTGAGAAGGGCACATATTGCATGGAGCACTGGGTGTGGTGCATAAACAATCAATCTTGTAACACTGAAAAATTAAAATAAACATATATGGGGAGAAAGAAAAATTTAAAAAAAAATCTATGAGCATGAACCCATCAAGCCAAAGTAAAGACAGCCCTCCTTCCAGCCTCAACCTAACCAGCTAAAATCTTCTTTAACCTACAGTTAATCTAACAATTTGCAAATGAACCTGAAATTATTTTGATTTTTATGATATATTTTCAAATATTCAAAAATAATTCTATTACAATTCTAAGTATTATCAAGCTTCATTAATCCATACTGGAGGGTGCCTGGGTGGCTCAGTTGGTTAAGCAACTGCCTTCGGCTCAGGTCATGATCCCAGAGTCACAGGATCGAGTCCCACATCAGGCTCCCAGCTCCATGGGGAATCTGCTTCTCCCTCTGACTTTCTCCCCCTCATACTCTCTCTCAAATAAATAAAAAATAAAATCTTTAAAAATTCATAATAGAGTAGTAGCAGTTTGGATTGCAGAAGGCCAATGATTGTTTTATAGGTTTTTTATCCCTATAAATTATGTACAATTCAGTAACAAAGTAGTGTCCTTTGACTCTTTTCAAGAGTCAATAACTGCTAGCATTTGGTTAGCCATTTAGAGTTAGAGTTCTCTTTACAGATAAATTTATTTCATTTAATTATTATAGCAACCTTTTGAGGTAAGGTTTATTATAACCTCATTTCATTTTCTAGATGAGCTAATAAGTTTAAAAGAAGTTAAATAACTTTCACAAGGACATATAACTGGGAAGAAACAGATCTGCTTCCAAACCCTGTGTTCTTTCATGTACACACTGAATAAAGCAATTAATTGAGAAGTGGTCTGATAAAGTAGAAAGAACACTAGATGAGGAGGGAGGGCCCATAATAAATGCACTATGTGGTTGCAGCCATGTTATTCGACAGTGTAAATCACCAACATCTAAATAAATATCCTCACCCCAAAAATAGGACCTCTCAACAAACAAACCTCACAATATTCTGGCGAAACTAAAACCAAAGTATGTAAGAAAACTTCAGAATGTCAAGACCATTATATAGGGAAAATATATCTAAAACATTATATAATTCCAATGACTAGGAATTTGACCTTTTAAATAGCATATCCCTTCCCCTTGAGGTTTTTACTAAAAATCCTCAGTTAGTCAGTAAAAAAAACAGTTTTCACAAATGTTATAAAAAATAAGCTTGAGCTTTCTCTAGCCACAAATGTATAACATTCTACATATACTGAAAGAATAATTCACCATTAAATTTGTTTTAATACAAGACATATATAAATATATCTCAGCATTATAGTAATATTCATTTTGTAAAAGCTTTTACTTTGAATATCATTATGCAAACATAAACTTCCCAAGTAATATATTCAAATACAACCTGCCCAGTTGAAAATGGCCTATCTCTGTCAAAGAGGCTTAATTTAATACAAAATCATGACTGCCTAAAATAGACCACCTCTCAGAAAACTATACAATTATGTACCTTGGTGGATAAGATTATATTTCAGATACCTTAAATAAAGAATGGCCTTCTATTATCTAAATAGGTCATCTCCATTAGCTAAGGGCAAAATTTCAGGAAAGATGAACATGTAGTGATGAGAATAGGCCACTTGCATAGCCAGTGAAATCACTCCTAAAGACCAACAGGGTAACAGATGTCACAACCAGATTGCCCACAGCATCCCAATTCAAATGGCTTTTATTTGGAAATTTCCCTATTATCAAAGTTATATAAGATCAGAATGAGGAATAACAGAATGGAATAAGGATCTCTGAGAAGGCTATTCCTCCATAAAAGCAACAGTAACACTGGCAAAAATGGTAAAAATCAACTTTTTTAGAACTCTCGAAATAAACCAGTCTTAAAACAAAATGAGAAGCATTTATTCAACAAAAATGGCTGAATCTCAATAAGAACAGTGAGATTTGTGGTGTTTGAACTTTTCCAATTCCCAGTCCCATCTCCGTAGCGCGAGAGTAGTCTTGCAAATGAAAATCCCCAAAATCATAGTGAAAACTAACAGCCAACAGCCACCAGAAGGAACAAAATATGGTTGGAATACACCAAAAACACCATTTTCTGAGAATTGTAATTATTTAATCTCTCTAGCAATTCTCTGAAAATACCTATTCATAGAGCTTTCCTTTATTTAATCTGACTCAGGGTATACTCAGCATAAAGAGCCTCTTCTCCGGCAAGCACGGCAAAAACAATCAGTGGCAACTGCTTAACATCATAGCTACTTTGAGCAGCAATAAGAGTTGGGGCAGAAAAAGCTGAACAAAAAACTAAAAAAAAAAAAACAAAAACAAAACTGGGGAATGAGATGGCCATAAAGATCTTTGAGATTTTTACATATGTGCAATGTAGAATCTAAAACGTCACATGCATGTGTGAGGCTGTACACATTCTCAGGAAAGATCTGAGAAGGCCCCAACTCTCACCTCTGACTAACCTTAAGGCTCCACACAAACAGGTAATGAAAGCTGAGGCAGAATTGTAAACTGCCTGCTTGAGTACTGAAAACATAATCCACAATGCACACCACACCTTCACTAAATGCTGGGAGACTTATTGCCCTGTACCTCTCAGAGGTCTCTGAGGCTGTGTCTATTTATTTTCCAATTTTGAGATAAGGTTTGTCTCAAGACAAACACATGGTTAAAGGTCCAAACACTCCCTACTGCAAGCAAGGAGGAACTCTGTAGAGGACCGACCTGTGGGAAAGAGCAGCAAAAACACAACAACAGAGTGCACACAGCATAGTGAGAAAACACTTCCTGAAGCACTAGACCCTGGTCAGTGTGTGAAGCCTTCTTAATATACTCTTACTCTAGGAGCAGGAAATACAGCAAGCTTTCATACTATGCAAAAGCCAGAAACCTAGACATAATGACAAGATGGAGGAATTCTCAAAAGAATGATCAAGAAGAAATCACAGCCAGGTAATTGCTCAAAACAGATATAAGCAGTATATCTGAACAAGAATTTAGAAGAACAGTCATAAGAATATTAGCTGGGCTTGAAAGAAAAATAAGACACCAGAGAAGCCTTGGCTGAAGAGATAAAAGACCTAAAAACTAGTCAGGCCAAAATAAAAACTGCTATAACTGAGATGCAAAACTGACTGGATGTAACCAGAATGAGGACAGAAGAAGCTGAGGATCAAATAGGTGATACAGAGATTAAAATTATGGGATGCCTGGGTGGCTCAGTGAGTTAAGCATCTGCCATTGGCTCAGGTCATGATCCCAGGGTCTGGGGATAGAGCCCCACATCGGGCTCCCTGCTCAGCAGGGTGTCTGCTTCTCCCTCGACCCCTCCCCCAGCTCATGCTGTCTCTCTCTCAAAAAAATAAATAAATAAAATCTTCTAAAAAGAGAGAGAGAAAGAGATAAAATTACGGAAAATTATGAAGCTGAAAAGAAGATGGAAAGAAAACTATCAGATCACAAATATATACTTAGGGAACTCAGCAATTTCACAAAGTGCAATAACATCCATATCATAGGAGTCCCAGAAAAGTGGGAACAAGGAGCGAAGGTTTATTTGAACAAATTACACCTAAGAATTTCCCTAATTTGGGAAAGAAAAGAGGTATTCAAGTCCAAAGGCACAGAGAACTGCCTTCAAAATCAACAAAAAGAGGTCGACACTAAGACACAGCATAGTGAAACTTGCAAAATACAAAGGTAAAGAGAGAATTCTGAAAGCAGCTAGGGACAAAAGGTCCTTAACCCACAAGAATAGACACAAGAGGTTAGCAACAGACCTGTTCACCGGCCAGGCAGGCCAGAAGAAAGTGGTATGATATAACAACGTGCTGAATGGGAAAAATATACAGCCAAGAATATTCAATCCAGCAAGGCTGTCATTCAGAATAGAAGGAGAGATGAAGAGTTTCCAAGACAAGCAAAAACTAAAGGAGTTCATGAACACTAAACCAGCTCTTCCAGAAATATTAAAGGGGACCCTTTGAGTAGGAAAGAGAGACTAAAAGCAACAAAGACTAGAAAGGAATGGAGACAATCTATAGGACAGCAACTTTACAGATAAAACAATGGCATTAAATTTGTATCTATCAGTAATTACTCTGAATGAAAATGGACTAAATGCTCTAATGAAAAGACATAGGGTATCAGAATGGATAAGAAAACGAAACCCATCTTACAAGAGGCTCATTTAGACGGAAAGATTTTTAGATACCTCCAGATTGAAAGTGAGGGAGTGGAGAACCAACTATCATGCTAATGGACATCAATAGAAAGCTGAAGTAATCGGACAAACTAGATTTTAAACCAAACACTGTAATAAGAGATGAAGGACACTGTATCACAATAAAGGGGTCTATCCAACATGAAGATCTAACATTTGTACATATCAGATAAAGGGCTAGTATCCAAAATCTATAAAGAACTTATCAAACTCAACACCCAAAGAATAATCCAATCAAGAAAAGAGCAGAAGACATGAACAGACATTTCTACAAAGAAAACATCCAAATGGCCAAGGGACACATGAAAAAGTGCTCAACATCACTCAGCATCAGGAAAATACAAATCAAAACCACAGTGAGATACCACCTCACACCACTCAGAATGGCTGAAACTAACAAGTCAGGAAACAACAGGTATTGGCGAGGATGTGGAGAAAGAGGAACCCTCTTATGCTCTTGGTGGAAATGCAAGTTGGTGTAGCCACTCTGGGAAACAGTACGAAGGTTCCTCAAAAAGGTGAAAATATAGCTACCCTATGACCCAGCAATTGTACTACTGGGTATTTACCCTAAAGATACAAATGTAGTGACCCGAAAGGGCACATGCACCCCAATGTTTATAGCACCAATGTCCACAACAGCCAAACTATGGAAAGAGCCTAGATGTCCATCAATAGATGAATGGATAAAGAAGATGTGAGATAGATATATATAGATATAGATATAGATATAGATATAGATATAGATATAGATATTATGAAGCCATCAAAAAAAAAAAAGAAATTTTGCCATTTGCAATGACATGGATGGAACAAGAGTGTATTATGCTAAAAGAAATAAGTCAATGAGAGAAAGAAATTATCATATGATCTCACTGATATGAGGAATTTCAGAAATAAGACAGAGGGTCATAGGGGAAGGGAAGGAAAAATGAAACAAGATGAAACCAGAGAGGGAGACAAACCACAAGAGACTCTTAATCTCAGGAAACAAACTGACGGTTGCTGGAGGGGAGGGTGGTGGGAGGGATGGGGAGGCTGGGTGATGGACATTGGGGAGGGGATATGTGCTATGGTGAGTGCTGTGAATTGCGTAAGACTGATGATTCACAGAGCTATACGCCTGAAGCAAATAATGCATTATACGTTAATAAAAAAAAATTTTTAATAGCAAAAAGACAAAAAGATCTAACATTTGTAAATATTTATACCCCAAACTTGGGAGCAGCCAAATATATAAATCAATTAATAACAAACTGAAAGAAACTCATTGATAATAATATAATAATAATAGGAGACTTTAACACCCCACTGCACAGCAATGGACATATTATCTAAGCAGAAGGTCAACAAGGAGACAATGGCTTTGAATGACACACTGGACCAGATGGATTTAACAGATATATTCAGAACATTTCATCCTAAAGCAGCAAAATACACATTCTTTTCGAGTGTGCAAGGAACATTCTCCAAAACAGATCACATACTGGATCACAAATCAACCCTCAATACGTATAAAAAGACTGAGATCATACCATGCATATTTTCAGAACACAACAGTATGAAACTTGAAGTCAACTACAAGAAAAATTTGGAAAGAACACAAATACATGGAAGTTAAAGAACATCCCACTAAAGAATGAATGGGTTAACCAAGAAATTAAACAAGAAATAAGAAAATACAGGGAAGCGAATGAAAGTGAAGAGACAACAGTCTAGGGGCGCCTAGGTGGCTCAGTCCCTTGAGCACCTGATGCTTGGTTTCGGCTCAAGTCATGATCTCGCGGTCTTGGGATTAAGACTTTCGTCAGGGTCTGTGCTCAGCAGGAAATCTGTCTGATATTCTCTCCCTCTCTTTTCACCCCTTCCCCCACTCACATGCATTCACACTCTCTCTCTCTCTCTCTCTAATAATTAAATGAATCTTTAAAAAGAGACAAAAACCCAAAAAGCGTAACAATCCAAAACCTTTGGGATACAGCAAAGGCGGTCTGAAGAGGGAAGTTTATTGTAATACAGGCCTTCCTCAAGAAGCAAGAAAAGTCTCAAATATACAACCTAACCTTTCATCCTAAAGAAGCTGGAAAAAGAAGAGCAAATATGGCCTAAACTCAGCAGAAAAGGGGAAATAATTAAGATTAGAGCAGAAATAAATGATACAGAAGTAAAAGAAAAAAAAAACAGAACAGACCAATGAAAGTAGGAGCTAGGTTTTTGAAAGAAACAGATGTTGTCAAGGATGCAGAGAAAGGGGAACCCTTTTGCAGTGTTGGTAGAAATGTAAACTGGTACAGCCACTCTGGAAAACAGTTTGGAGGTTCCTTAAAAAGTTAAAGATAGTGCTCGCTTCGGGAGCACATATACTAAAAAAGTTAAAGATAGAACTACCCTACGACCCAGCATTTGCACTACTAGGTATTTATCCAAAGGATACAAAATTTATCCAAAGGATGCAAAAATTCAAAGAGGCACTTGCACCCCAATATTTGGAGTAGCAATGTCCACATTAGCTAAACTATGGAAAGAGTCCAAATGTGCATCAACTGATAAATGGATAAAGATGTGGTATATTTATACAATGGCATATTACTCAGCCATCAAAAAGAATAAAATCTTGCCATTTGTAGCAACGTGGATGAAACTAGAGTGCGTTACGATAAGTAAAATAAGTCAGTCAGAAAAAGACAGACATCATATGGTTTCACTCACATGGAATTTAAGAAACAAAAAAGGTGAACATAGGAGAAGGGAAGGAAAAATAAAATAAGATAAAAACAGAGAGGGAGGCAAACCATAAGAGACTCTTAATTATAGAGAACAAACTGAGGGTTGCCAGAGGGGAGAAGAATCGGGGTGGGGGGTTACTAAATGGGTGATAGGCATTAAGGAGGGCACTTGGGATGAGCGCTGAGCACTGGGGGATATATTTAAATGATGAATCACTAGATTTTACTCCTGAAACCAATACTATGCTATATGTTAACTAACTTGAATTTGAATTTAAATTAGGAAAAAAAAAAAAAGAGGGGCACCTGGGTGGCTGAGTAGGTTAAAGCCTCTGCCTTCGGCTCAGGTCGTGATCTCACGGGCCTGGGATCGTGCCCCACCTGGGATCGAGCCACGCATCGGGCTCTCTGCTCAGCAGGGAGTCTGCTTCCCTCTCTCTCTGCCCGCCTCTCTGCCTACTTATGATCTCTCTCTCTCTGTGTCAAATAAATAAATAAAATATTTAAAAAGAAAAAAAAGAAAGAATGGCTGAAAATGTCCCAAATTTGATGAAGAACATTAATTTACACTCCCGAAAACCATAAAACCCCAAAAAGGATAAAATCAAGGAGAGCCACACCTACACAATCATAATCAAATTCTCAAAGATTATGAGAAAATCTTGAAAGCAGCAAGAAAAAAAGATCCATCATGTTCAAGATGGTCCTCAATGAGATTAATAGCTGATTTCTCATTTAAAAACCCATAGAGGTCAGAAAGTATTGAGATGACATACTTGAAAAGTGGTGAGGGGGAAAAAAAGACTATCAACTAAGAATTTTCCTTCAAAAATTAAGGAGAAAGTAAGAAATTCCCAGATAAAACCTGAGAATCCCATACTACCAGGCCTGCCCTATAAGAAATACTAACTGGAGTCCTTCAGGCTAAAAAGAAAGGGCACTAGAAAGTAGCTCAAATCCACACAAATAAAGAACACTGGTAAAGGTAGCTACATAGGGAAATATTAAAGAAAATACAAATGTATTATTATTAATTTGTTACTCTTTTGTCTTCTCTCTGATTTGAAAGACAAGTGAATAAAGAAATAATTATATGTCTGTGTTGATAGGCATGTGATATATAAAGATGTAGTTTATATAACGATAATAGCACACAGGAAGGGGAGGAAATGGAGCTACATAGGAGGAAAATTTTGTACACTACTGAAATTGAGTTGTACTGGTCTAAACTATACTGTTATAAATTAAGATGTTAATTTTAATTCCATGGCAACCAGTCAGAAAATAACTTTAAGAAAACATTAAAATAAATGACAAGGGAATTAAAAATGGTACAAAAGAAAATACATTTTTTTTGAAGATTTTATTTATTTATTTGACAGACAGAGAGGCCACAAGTAGGCAGAGAGGGAGGCAGAGAGAGAGAGGGAGAAGCAGGCTCCCCACTGAGCAGAGAGCCCGATGCGGGGCTCGATCCCAGGACCCTGAGATCATGACCTGAGCTGAAGGCAGAGGCTTTAACCTACTGAGCCACCCAGGCGCCCCAAAGAAAATACATTTTTAATAAAAAATTATTTCTCTATTGCCTAATAGAGAAATACACAAATAAAAGACATAATACATACAGAAAACAAAGAGAAAATGACATATAAATTCTGCCTTACCAGTGATTACATTACAGGGAAATGGATTAAACACTCTGATCAAAAGGCAAATATTAGAGATGTGTTTTAAAAAATGATCCAACTATATGCTATCTACAAGAGACATATTTTATATTTAAAGACACAAATAGGTTGAAAGTAAGCAATGGAAAAAGATATATCTGGAAAACAGTAACCAAAAGAGAGTTAAGAGTAGCTATACTAATATCAAACAAAACAGGATTTTGATACAAAAATTGTTACTAGATGCAAAAAAGGACATTTTATAATGATCAAAAGGCCAATCCATCAAGAAGACATAACAAGTATAAATTCACCTAACAACAGAGTTCCAAGATACATAAATCAAAAACTGACAACTGAAGGGAGAAACTGACAATTCATCAATAACAGTGGTAGACTTTAATATCTCAATTTCAGTAATAGAACAACCAGATAGAAGAAAAGAAACAACATTTGACTAACACTTTAAACCAAACAGACCTAAAGAATATCTATAGAACACTATATCCAACAACAGCAGAATACACATTCTTCTCAAATACACATGGAACATTCTCCAGACAGGCTACTTGTTAAACCATAAAATAAGTCTTAATAAATTTTAAAGGACTGAAATGTTACAAAGTGTGTTCTCCAACCAAAATTAAATGAAATTAGAAATCAATAACAGAAGGAAATTTGGGGATTTCACTAACTTGTGGAAATTAAGCAACACACATCTAAATAACCAAAGTTAATGTCACTGCTTTTTTACTAAAACTGTGATTATAAGGAAAACTAGACTTCTGAAACAAATATTTAAAACATACTCACAGAATGACTAGGACACAGAAAGTAAATGAAATTCTCTATTTGTCAATCCCAATATAACATATCCCTAAATACCAGATTCTAAGGCCTGGTTTCCAGCTTCTTCCTTTCTCTATTTTAATTCTTTTACAAACTACTGAAAACACACAACATGAACTCTACTGGTTTGGGAAAGAATTCACCCTCTTGGTGCTTCAGTGATGTCCGGGACCAGCCAAAGCCACAGATAGCAACACACCAAAGTGGGTCTCTGGAGACCGGAACATCATGTGTTCAGGAATTTTGGAATTTAAACTGGGATATGAAAACAAATTATGAGCCTTGAGGTTAGCAAGGAACTTTTATTAATGAACCCAAAATCATACTTTTAGGAGTCTTCAAGCAATGAATTAATTGTCATCCTTAGCAATCACCATAAAGGAATTGGTCAGACAAGTAAATGGCACACAGTGGCATTGAATATTTTCTCTTCCCTGCAAAATGATCTGCCAATTATCTGCAAAACTTAAAAAAATCTGTCCTCAGAATTACCATATACAGAATATTAAAAATTGGAGTAACAAAGGCCTTTCTAGTACTAAGCAGGAGTTCTACTGATCTACAAAAAATGAGGTCCATTTAGGATAAGTTCATGAACATTCAGATGTCAACTTCTCAAAAGCGTCTAATAACAATAGGTTTATAAAATAAGCCAGGCCTACAGTAGGAAAAAAAAAATTGAAATTTAACTTTCTGGATACAGATTTGAAGCATACAATTACAAATCCATGACTGAAACTTAATGCTGTATTTTACTTATGCTGTAACAACACACTGTAAATACTGTCCGTAAGATTGTAAAGATGAATTCCTTCCTGGTAAACTAACAATTCCCTCCACCAACATTAATTACTCCAACCTAATGGGATCATCAATGGGATGATACGCCATCCCGTAAGAGTTATTGTTTTGGTTTCATTTATAAACCAAAGAATGAGATATAGTCTCTGCCATTAATAATCCCCTCTAAACAGAAGGAGTAAAATATAACATGAATATGTTAAATCAATCTCAAGAATTAACTATAGACATTTTATAGGCCATATTAGTTGGCCAATTTTCTTTTAATTTACATTTCTTTAAAAATTCAGAATTTATGGGGTACCTGGGTAGCTCAGTGGGTTAAAGCCTCTGCCTTCAGCTCAGGTCATGATCTCAGGGTCCTGGGATCGAGCCCCACATTGGGCTTTCTGCTCAGCGGGGAGCCTGCTTCCCCCTCTTTCTCTGCCTGCCTCTCTGCCTACTTGTGATCTCTCTCTCTCCCTCTCTCTTTCTCTCTCTCTCTCTCTCCCTGTCAAATAAATAAATAAAATCTTTTTTAAAAAATTCAGAATTTATGAAAATAAAAGATTCTCAGGGCGCCTGGGTGACTCAGTCAGTCAAGCATCTGCCTTTAGCTTGGATCATGGGATCAAGGCCCGTGTCGGTTCCTTCCTCAGTGGGGAGTCTGTTTCTTCCTCTGCCTATTGCTCCCCCTGCTTGTGCTTTCACGCTCTCTCTCTCTGACAAATAAATAAAATCTTAAAAAAAAAAAAAAAAAAGATTCTCCATTGGCTATTCTTCCACTATCTTTGAGGATGTGAGGATGTGAGGCTGAGACAATTGCAACCGTCTCGTCACCTGTGAGGAGCATCTATCTGAGAAGAGAACCAACTCCAAGGAGACAGAACCGAAGACTGACAAGAATAGAATCAGAGACTGAGGGATATCACTTGTCCTCCTCCATGAAGCTTCGTCTGGACTAAGTGTGGACTTTTCAGGAATGTGATCGTGCTGTACTTGCTAGAACCTACTACTCATAGAAGAGCTATCTCTGTTCCCATCAGACATCCATGGCTTTGTCTCCTGTGGGACAAGAGGGCTGTAGAAGCAGGGGTGTTGCAGGATCATTTGTATAACTAGACTCTAGCCCTAACCCTGAATCTGGCTCTTTCAACCTACTGATATTGGAGAGAGAATCCTGGGGAGGGTCCCCATCTAGCCCTCTGTAACTTCCACCTGCTTTGTTTCAAGCACCCATGTTAGTGATATTAGAGGAAGTCAAAAAGAAGTAAAACAGTTACTACTGCAAAACTCTGGAAAGGTTTAAGAACTAAAGGCATCAAGGCCAGGGTGTAAGAGGAGTTGAAAAATAAAAGAATTGGCTGAAAACGTGTATGCGATGTTGATAGACCTCCAGATCCTTTTTCTCGTCTTGCATAATCACATAGTTACTCCTCCTTGACCTCAGCAGAATGTTGAAGATTTACTCTCAGAAGAGGATGAACCTCTTTTGAGGGACTCTGGACTCAAGAAGACCTTCAGGAATGCCTTTATGAACACAGAGGGATTAATCAAAAGTCTACATGCTGAACAGTGAGAACCACTCCCCACCCCGCTGACAACTCAATTCTTCCTCTTGACTCTGAGACCACTGGACATCAGGTTATACCAGACCAGCGCAAGCGGAAATACTCACAGCATCTAACAGTATCTGAGGAAGTCTCCTAACAAAATAGCTAGCCCCATCACCCTAAGATAAAGTCCATTAGTCAGTGAATCCCATTCATACACATATAGAATTTCTGTCAGCTTGTTAGGTCTTCCATCTGTAAAGATATAAGATTACCAATCACTTGAACAAAAGGTCTCTGACACCAAAGACAATGACCAAGAAAAACCACCAGAAAAAATGGACTCAGAGACATTGTAGATTACAAAAGGAAAGCCTCAAAAGATGTCTCATTAAAATCTTTAGAGAACATACTTATACTTGCAAAACCAAGTGCATGATGCTATTTTAAAAAATAAAAATATTCATGTTAAAAAATAATAAATAAATAAAACTACCATTCACAAAATGAGAAAATGCTGTTGGAACATTTTAAATGATATCAGAAATGAAAAATTAATCAGAAGAGCTGAAGACAAAGTTGAGTAAATTTTGCAAAAAAGGAGAACATAAACACAAAGAAACACAATCAAAGAAGATTTTTTTTAAAGACGGTTAATCCAGAAGTTCTAACATGCTAATCATAAGGATTCCAGATAAAGACAACAGAGAACGTAGGGGCAATTAATTATTGAAAAAAAATTCCTAGATTTGGAGAACATGCATCTCCATATTGAGCAGAATCATCACTGATTGCCTTTCCATAATTAAACACACACACACACATAAAGTCCCATTTTGGGGTCTCTGAAGATAAACTATTATTACTCAGCTCATAGAAAGAAAAAATCAAAACATCAGCAGAAAGAAGATATTTTTCTGGATTCTGAAATGCTAGTAACATAAAATCCCTGCTTTTATAGTATATGCTTATGCCAAATAATTATAAACTAAATAATATTTTACATGCATTAAAATGTTTTACTTTTAATTCCTATTTTTTAAATGTACTTATTTAAATTCAATTAGCCAACATATAGAACATCATTAGTTCCAGATACACAGTTCAGTATTTCATCAGTTGCATGTAACACCCAGTGCTCACCACATCACATGCTCTCCTTAATACCTGTCACCTAGTTACCCCATCCCCCCACACCCCTCCCCTCCAGCAGCCCTCAGTTTGTTTCCCATGGTTAAGAGTCTCTTACGATTTGTCTCCCTCTCTGATTTCTCCCCATTCTGTTTTTCCCTCTCTTCCCCTATGATCCACTGCACCGTTTCTTATATTCCAAATATAAGTGAAACCATATGATAATTGTCTTTCTCTGACTGACTTATTTCACTCAGCATAATACCCTCCAGTTCCACCCATGTCAATGTAAATGGTAATATTTCATCCTCTGATGGCTGAGTAATATTCCATTGTATATATATATACCACATTCATTCATCATTCTTTATCCATTCATCTGTTGCTGAGTATCTGGGCTCCTTCCATAGTTTGGCTACTGTGGACATGGCTGCTATAAACATTGGGGTGCAGGTGCCCCTTCGGGTCACTACATTTGTATTTTGGGGGTAAATACCCGGTAGTGCGATTGCTGGGTCATAGGGTAGCTCTATTTTCAACTTTTTGAGGAACCTCCATACTGTCTTCCAGAGTCGCTGCACCAGCCTGCATCAATGCAATACCCGTCAAAATACCATTGACATTTTTGACAGAGTTAGGACAAACAATCCTAAAATTTGTATGGACCCATAAAAGACCCTAAATAGCCAGAGGAATGTTGAAAAAGAAAACCAAAGTTGGCGGCATCACAATTCCAGACTTCAAGCTCTATTACAAAGCTGTAATCATCAAGGGAGTATGGTACTGACACAAAAACAGACACATAGATCAATGGAACAGAATGGAGGGTCCAGAAATGGACCCTTAACTCTATGGTCAACTCATCTTCAACAAAGCAGGAAAGAATATTCAATGGAAAAAAGACAGTCTCTCCAACAAATGGTGTTGGGAAAACTGGACAGCCACATGCAAGAGAATGAAATTGGACCATTTTCTTACACCACACACAAAGATAAACTCAAAGTGAAGGAAGGACCTAAATGTGAGATAGTGCTTCCTATTTTAAAGAAACAAAACATACATGAAACACAAGAAGTTTTCACTGCGAGTATATTTGGGTAACTCTTTTAAAAACTAAAGGGGATTGTTTGAATTCTATACTAGAAGTTTATTTTATTGACTTTTTACAATAAGTTGTTCATGAGGATTAGAAATACCTGTTTTCTTAGATCTCACTTAATCTTACATTTATTTATATAGGTTCAGACTATAGCCCCTACTTATTTTTCTTTCAGCATCTTAAATTAAAAAAAAAAAACTAAGATTAATAACGGCTAACTAAATTAACAGTGAAATTAAGTTATGAGAACTTGCGTTACCTTGAATTACACCCAAACCCTTGACATTTTAGTCCAATTCTCTTTCATCTTAAAGACAGCATACTCACCTTGAGGATCAACTTCTTTAGCTAGCTTCAATGCATCCGAGTTTGCGAGATCGGTGTTGGCTGGGGTAACAGCCAAAATCAGACAGTTCTCCCTCGTGATGAACTGCATAATCATTTCTCTGATCTGGTACTCTATATCTGGTGGCTGATCTCCAACGGGCACTTTAGTAATTCCAGGCAGGTCGATAAGTGTGAGATTTAACACTGTGTGGAGAGAAAAAAAAGAGTCTTACATATACCCTCACTGCTAAAAAATAACAATGCAAAATCATCTGTCTCTTTCGTGGAAATGAACCAAGTTCAGCTTTACAAATTGCATATTGAGCTAACTCCAACTTCTGTGTTGCATAAAAAGCACAGAATAGAAAATGGCTTTGTTAGTTTTCCCTATTTTTATGATATGCTTGTGCTATACCAAATGATCGTTTTAACCCATTTTGCAAGGCACTGACTTGTGTAGCTAACACACTGTAACTAGTGTGTTATAATTCAAAAACTGAACAAGAAGTACATATGCCGTCTGCTGGTCTTGTGCATTGCCCTCAAATGGTATAAAATTCTTAGGGTAAGATTTGTCCTTCATTTCAAAAGCATCATATGCTATCTGGAGGGCCCTTACCTTAGCCTGTTGGAAACCTATGAGCCATTGTGGTACCATTAGGTTCCTGTGCAGGCTATACAGTCAGACTCATGGTGTACCATCAGGAGGGCAGGAAACTACCCCTGCAATGGGGACTCCAGCCGCGACCTGGCTATCATTCTCTGCACACAACAGAGTTGGCATCAAAGCCTCTTGGAATGTCATAACTGAGCTTATGTCATTCATGCTCCATTTTAAATGCAACAGAGCTGAGTAGAAGATTAGAGATTAAAATCTGCCCCCCTAAAAATTTAGTCAGAATAGAGGTTATTCTGCATCACATTCCATGAATTGGTTATCTAATTTGTAAGTTTCTGCTAATAGTCTGGAAAAAAATCATTGTTGATTCCTCAGGAAGAGAATAAATAGAAATATATGGGGCTACAAGAAAACCCAATAGGAGAAGACTCAGCCACAGGATTCTAAGATTCTTGCTAAGACTGAAAATGTTAAAAAATGGAATTTTTCATGCATACCTCTTGACATTCTAAACATTTAAAATAAACATAAAGAAAACTTTTTAAGTGACATACTTAATTCTGACCTTTTAAAAAGTCATGTCCTCCTGCCTCCCCATAAATCTGTGAACTTTTTGGACCATTCCATTTATGGTAGTACCCAAACACAATCCTAGAAACCCAGTACTTTCTGAGAGAACAAATCACCTTCTACACAAATAATGTATGTCAAGTAATGTAAAAATTTTTGAAGACAAAAAATTTGGAATTCTGTTATTTTACTTACCATGTGGAGAATAGACTCGTAAATTAATGGGTATGGAGGAAATGCCTTTATTCATTCCAGTCACTCGATCTGTTTCTGCTTCAATCTCATGGCGAACTTCATCAAAATCTGTAAATTTTTTTCCTTTGCAATGTAGAAATTCAGCATATTCTACAAAAGACAAATTCACACAATTTATAATCCATACACTCTTGCAATAATTATAAGGAAACAATGTTTCTTTAACTACAAGTTAAAGTATCCCATATTGTCTCCTCAGCCATTAAAATGAGAGAATATGGAAGTAACTAAGAAACACAGCTAATACTTTAAAAATATTAAACACAGTACAAATGCTAAGAATGCTAAATTTGCTAATTTTCAGATGAGCAATTAAGTACTAAAAGCAGTGCTTAAATCATCCAGTCTATTAAATAATTTTAAGAGAATTTTGGCCCTCCAAATGATAAAGCAAACTGCATCAGATTGTTAATTAAGTCTAGGGTACATACAAAGTCCACCTAATCCTATTAGCATGTCCTTTTTCAGTATCACCACTTTATTAAGAGGGAATTCTAAGTTATATATATATAGCTTCAGAAGGCAAGACAATTCAGAAACAAAATGTACTTAATTCTTTAAAAAGAAATAATAAAATATATATATATATATAAAAGAAATATAAAAAAATAAAAAAATAAAATAAATAAAAATAAATAAATAAAATAAATAAATAAAAAATTTAAAAAAAAAAGAAATAATATATGGAATACCTTAGCTTTAAAATATACTATTCAAGATAACTCACCAACTTGTATAGTTAAAAAGACAATTTCTGAAAAAAAAGGAGCTTTAGATCAAAGAAAATATTTATTTCCAATCCGAAAAAAAATCAGTATCTGTAGAAGTAGGAAAAACTATATATACTAACAGAAAATTAGATTAAGTTTCAATAACATCTTACTCACTGTTGTACTATCGATTTCTATTCCTTTCAGAAGTATCAAGAATATAACACAACTCAAAAAGAAAACTGACACTATTAGACTTAAAAAAAATTATAATCCTAACAAGAGAATGAATCTTAACAAATATTTTCATTTTTCTAATAACTAGCTGAACAACTGCCACACAAAACTTAGACTAAGGCTAAGTATCTGGAGCCCAGATGTCAGCAGAGACAATTATTGGTAATCTTTCCACCATTTCCACCATAAACATTTAACTTTTACTATGGTAAAGCCAATAGGGAGACAACTATAAGATATCCTCAAGCCTTTTAGCGTCAGTTAACACAGGCAGCATGAAATGGTGCTGATCTGAAAGATGGCTTCAAGTTGCAGTGTCTAAAAAAGAAAATGAGGTTTGAACTGGGTACTGAAGAGTGAGTGGGGAGGGTTTCAGGATGCAGAGAAAGTGAGGTCTTTCAGGGAATCAGAGAATCTTAACAGCCCAACATATCCTGGGCCGGTTATCATCCAGTTTCTGTTCAGAAACATCCACTGATGGGAAACTGAGGCTTTGATGTCTGGGGAAAAAAACTCTTACTGGAAAAAAAAACATTTTTTTTAAAGTAGGCTCCATGCCCAGCATGGAGCCCAATACAGAGCTTGAACTCACGACCCTGAGATGGAGATCTGAGCTGAGATCAAGAGTCTGATGCTTAACCAACTGAGTCATCCAGGCATCCTGGAAAATGTTTCTTAACAAAGGTCTGAAATCTGCTTTCTGATCATATTTCCTCGGTCCACCTTTTTTTTTAAAAGATTTTATTTATTTATTTGACAGAGAAAGATCACAAGTAGGCAGAGGGGCAGAGAGAAAGGAGGAAGCAGGCTCCCCGCTGAGCAGAGAGCCTGATGCGGGGCTCGATCCCAGGACCCTGAGATCATGACCTGAGCCGAAGGCAGAGGCTTTAACCCACTGAGCCACCCAGGCACCTCTCCTTGGTCCAACTTTTGCCCCCTGGAGCTACTCAAGCAAAGTCTTTCTCCCTGTAAAAAGGCTGGGATGAATCTGAGCCCTGGCACAAGGAGTCCATCTGCTTCCCAGGCTTCTCTCGCCACCTTCCCATGCTTGTCTGATCATTGCTCAGGCCTCCTCGTGGTCAAGGTCATAGCGTCTGAAGTGGGCCAACCAGTTTATTTTAATTTGTTTAATTTAGTTCTTTAATTTCCCAAAGAACTGCAATGACCTAACGTTTCAGATGTTAGAACGACAGAGACTTTACTTCATTTCAGTCTTTCCTATCAATGTAGATAGACATGAATATTTTTCTTTTAGTTTTTTCATACAATATGTGTCACTTTCTGAAAAATGGCAAGCTAAGACTCCCACAGTTCATTCCTCAGCAGTGCAAGTGTACACAGTAAAGATTCAGCAGGCTTCAGAATTCTGGCTTGAAGTGATGAGTGCATCTTCTGGCATGTTCTTTCCCATGTTTACCCTCATAGGTGCTGTTTTTATTAGTATCTAAATTCCCAGAAGATACAGCCTTGATTTTACTTACCTAACCCAGTGGATTGGCCAATATTATGGGAACATAAGAGTTTAAAGATAAGTAGAAGATAAAACAATAAGAAAAATAGAGGAACAAAGGCTGTGAGATCCCAGAAAACAAAAATTAATACGTAAAAAGGAGTCATAAATAATTTATAAGAAATGGAACTGTACTTTTTCAGTTCGATATATTTTGTGGGAAATTCATACTTGAGGACTTACAGCTATCATAAATATTATTTTTATAAAAGCAATAAGCTTTTGGATCAGAGACTACATTTTCAATTATGTTGCCAATCAATAATTGAAGTAACACAATTGTAGCTTTCTCTCCTCGCCACTAGATGGCGCCTACTTGCTTTCTCTGTAGGAAACCAAAGACCTTCCAGAAAGCAGCAAAATCAATGCAATTTTCAAATTAGATTGCAATTCATTCTTGGTCTCCCAAAAATGCTTTTATTTTGAAATTAAGAGATTAGAATTGTGCAGGGCCATCTCAAACCTCTGCGTCTTTTTAAGGATAGGGTCCCACAGAGAGATTTAAAGATGCTGGTATTCATTTATTTCTTCAACTAATATTTTGATCTCTTACTATTCACCACACACTATTTATAGAAATTGCAGAGGAGAGGGATGCCCGGGTGGCTCAGTCAGTTGAGCGTCTGCCTTCAGCCCAGGTCATGATCCCAAGGTCCTGAGATGGGAGTCCTGAAGTGGGCTTCTTGCTCAGCAGGGAGCCTGCTTCTCCCTCCCCCTCTCTCATCTCTCATGCACTCTCTCATCTCTCTGACAAATAAATAAATAAATCTTTAAAGAAAAAAAAGAGGGGCTCCTGGGTGACTCAGTGGGTTAAAGCCTCTGCCTTCAGATCAGGTCATGATCTCAGGGTCCTGGGATCGAGCCCCGCATCAGGCTCTCTGCTGGGCAGAGAGCCTGCTTCCCCCTCTCTCTGTGCCTGCCTCTCTGCCTACTTGCGCTCTTTCTCTCTCTGTCAAATAAATAATAAATAAAATCGTTTAAAAAAAAAAGGAAGGAAGGAAGAAATTGCAGAGAAGAAAAAAATAAGTCTCTAACCTCATGAAGCTTAAATTCAAATGAGTTGAAACCGTAAACAATGGGGGTGTGCCAGATGATAAGTGCTATGGAGACAACTGAACAGTAGGGGGGTATGAAATGCTAGGGCAGGAGGACTGGTTTGTTACATGATTTGATTGAGGATATGATATGATGATATCATAAAGTGACATCTGAGCAAAAACTGAAGAGAGAAGGGAGGAAGCAATGCTTTATAAAAGAGCAGCCCAGCAGAGTCCCTGAACCTGGAAGCATACGGGAGGGACAGCAAGGCCAACACGTCTGGGGGGTGGGGATCAGGAGTTTGGCTGCAGACCTATTACACTTGTGATGCCCACTCCATAGTTACTACCCAAGTGGAGAAACAGAGCTGCTGCTAATGGTTGATGAGGATTACACAGCTGTAAGACATAGGACACATTCACAGTCATCTGTTAAGTGTTTATTTATTCTGAAATTTTTCCAGAAGAGGGCAGTCAAGTGCTTGAGGAAAAGGGCAGCTTTTTCTAATTAGCACAAAAATGCCTTTAGGGCTACATACATTAGTCTTTCATCTAGGGAGAAGTCCAAGCTAGAAATATAGGAATAGATTATTCCTATTCCGAATAGATTCCGAATAGATATTCGGAATAGATTAACGTCAGGCAAGGGGATGAGATCACTAAGGGAGAGAGCTAGTTGGGGAAGTCAGAGCACTGGGCCCTGGGTGCTCCAGTGTTTGGGGGTCAGGAGAGAGAGAAGGAGTGGTCCACAAGGTAGGGGGAAAACCCAGAAAGAGGTGACCCAAAGCCAAGTAGAAAGGGTTTTTTATGAAGGTAAGAGACTTCCACTCCGTCCAATACTGCCAACATGTTAAGGAAGGTAAGAACTAAGAATTAATCTTGGAATCGGGCAATCTTAGAGTCCTTCGGGAGGTTGACAAGAGCTGCTACCGTGGAAGTGAGGAGGCCTGACTGGAACAGATTAGGAAAGAAGGGGAGAAGAGGAAGTGGAGACTGACTGAGGACAATTGTTTTAAGTTTTGTGGTAAAGGAGAGAAAAGCAGTGAGAGGGCGGCTGGAGAGGGAGCGAAGTCAAGGGAGGGTTCTCTAAAGATGGGCAAACCCGTAACACGTTCAAGGTTGATGGCATTAATCCAGTACTAAGGGAAAGGTGACAATGAAGAAAACCAGAACTGAGAAAAAAGCAAGTGCTGATGATATCTTAAGGTAAAGGGGACATGACGTATTAGAAAGGAGCATCCGGGCGCCTGGGTGGCTCAGTTGGTTAAGCGACTGCCTTCGGCTCAGGTCATGATCCCGGAGTCCCGGGATCGAGTCCCATATCGGACTCCCGGCTCTGCGGGAAGTCTGCTTCTCCCTCTGACCTTCTCTCCTCTCATTCACAGTCTCTCTCTCTAATAAATAAAATAAAAAATCTTAAAAATAAAAAAAAAAAAAAAGAAAGGAGCATCCCAGCTCCTCTGTAAGAAGAGAAAGGAAACAGAACAAGGAGAATTGACAAGACAAATTGGTGGAACTGATGGTAAAGGGAGCACGTGGAATTCATCAGGCGAGAGCAGGGATTTATCATATTCGTCTGAAGTCATTTTGGGTCTTTAAAAAACATTTCTGCATATATTCTCACTGGTTAAACCCTACAAATACTATTATTTCTACCACCAAATACAACACACACACGCACACGCACACACACACACACACACACACACACACGCAGAGTAGAGTGATCCCAAATGAGTGACCTAAGAGTAACCATAGGGGGAATGTCAACTAGGTCTAATCTATGTCCATCGTTCAGAAGAACCAACAGGGCAGAAACCACAAAATCCGTTTCTTTATGGTCTCAAAGAGCCTCTTAGGAAGAAATTCATCCTAAGGATGGGATTCAGGCAACACCTACTCTGAGCTGTCAGAAGGTAGCTACCTACATATAACCCAGCTCTGCAGACTCATGGGTCTAGTTCCCCTTATCTCGAACGGTCAGACCACACATTCTACTTTCTCATTAGAAACACACGTTATAATTTATAGCTACAGGATTAAATTGACAATAAGATGTGTCTCACTAGCAACAAGGTAAGCCAGTCCTGCTAGGGGATCCCTGGCCCCTATTGAGTGGACTACAGATGGGCGGACAGCAGAGGTGGCACGCCTATTTTTGAACAACTGACCACAGTTGCTATTGAGGAGAATCATCAATCAGCTTGGATCATCACACAATCCTAAGTCAATCTTTATTAGCAGTGCAGAATCTCAAAGATATAGCTTTACTTCTCTGCTGTCCAAAAATACAATTATGGATGAAAATCTTGAAAAGGATTACAAGATTAATGCGTCACTTATTATCCTCGCCCCTGAAAGTGTTCAGGTGAGTCTGGGGATGAAGGAAATTCTAACACCTAAACCCAGACCTAAAGAATGGGGTGTACCAGCTAGCCAGGAGCTGCATTTTTAAAGAGCTAGGAGGCGTGTATCTTCTGAGGCTTTTACACTACGGTGAACTAAAATGTCTGAAGGTCTAACAGTCTCATCCTTTGGTTGAGATACATTCTTTTTCATAGAAAGGTAGAGTTTCCAGTGGCACAAGTTCTCCTGGCACTTTTTCAGTGTTCCTTTCATTCTAAATGCTTGGTAGTTGGGGACATGAAATGGTCTCTCCCTCAAACAATTCCAGACTTCAACCCAAGCTCAACCTGAATAGAAAGTGATTAAATTTCTTAGCCACGGGCGCATATAAAGGAGGAAGGCTCTGTGCATCTTAGCACTGAAACCCTGAGAATGCATCCGTGAAATTCTACTGAGTAGCAGTATAACCCGTCTAGCTAAAATTCATAGTATGTTTTCAGTTTTGTAATTATTTTGCAAAAACTGAGTCTAATTGACTCCTAGTTTTAAAAATCATCCCTATTTCCCCAGTGTGAAAAACAGCCTACATTTGAGGCAAAAGTAATGACACATTTTTATACCAAACAATACTTGGGGGGGGGGAGAAGGATATTTAAAAAATCAAGGCTATCACTCTTCCTTATTTTTATTTCCCTGTAAAACATTTTAGTGCTGTCATTTCTAATGGTCATGAAACACAAATTATGCTAGGTTAAACAACTGACAAGTTGTTTGGGGGAAGGATGGGATGGTTTATGCCTGGGCAGCACGCCAATCATCTGTGAAAAGCACAGCATGACCATAAGAATTTAAATATTTCCAATATGCCCCTTCCATGTGGAAAAACATGCATATGTTTCAATTAATCAAGGTTAAGTAAAAAAGAGTAATTATGGAACATATGCACATAATCTCTTGTCAATCTTTATTCTAAGAACTGGGGTCCTCAATACTTTAGCTGAGGTCTTATTTCTAAAGTGTTTTAATAGCAATGTTCAGTAAGCACAGGGCTCCCCCAAAAATAGAGTACGTGGGTCGCATAAAGGAGATAGTTTTCAATGCAACTAGCTGAATTCACTGGCTGTAAAGTGTCTATGTATGACTATATTTAAAAACGTAGCCTCAAGGAAAGAGGCTACGTTTTACTCATCTGTGTTTCCCCAATGCCTATCATATTTAGAGTAAAGAACATCTGTGGATTTCTTCCTTCTTTAAAGCAGGCCATTTTGCATACCATTGGTCAATGTCAGGTCAGTTTAAAAAAAAAAAAAAAGCTAAAATGCTTCCCTCAAGCCTTCGGGTCATCCCAAATTGAAACCAAGGTCCTAGAACTGTGGTTGAATAAGCAACAGGGTGAGTTAGATAGGAATTTTATAGATCCAGATTTGAATCAGAACTCAACTGTGTCCCTAAGGTAAACATGGAAAGTCTAGCAACCAGAAAAAAAAAAAAAAGAAAGAAATCTTAAAAAGCTAACAACCTGAGAGAGTCCAGCAGTGGGTGAAATGTCAAAGTCTCAGCACAAGGGTCAAGAACAGTGGAGTGGGATGGGAATAAGGAGGGCCAAAGAGACAAAAGCAGACAAAATGTGGGTGCCAAGTGAGAATCAGAGACCAGATACAAACGCTAGCATTTAGGATCCGGGTTCTGGTACTCGGGAGGCAGAGGAGATCAAGACAGAACTCCAGACCCAAGTGAGCCAGGGGATAACCAAGCAGAAGACCAAGATGCTAACGCAATCATAGAACAGAAGATAGAGACTTTTTCATTGGATACAAAGCCAAAACCACTTATGCAGACCGCAGGGTGAAGAGAGAGGACTATCAATGCTGCCTTGATATTCACAGCTCAACAATGTCCTTTACAGTCTTCTTGCCTAAGAGCTGGGCTCGTTCTAAAGCCTGGGTTGGGCTGAGCCGGCGTGTGAGGGTTAAGTGGCCCCAGGTCACTGAAGGAGTGCGGACACAGGAAACCAAGGCGAGCAGTTGACCGAAAGCCCTCCAGCAATAGCAATCTGTAGGAATATTCCGCCACAAGTATCCAAAAAAATCAGAATCAGCAGCTATCATATCTAAATAGCTCGATTTAGTTCCATATTTTTTCAAAGGATCTTGTAGAATATAGCAAAAATCAACTCTATTTCATCCTCATAGTTTGCATATAAAACACAATCAAGAGAGAAACTCTATTTCAAATACAGAAACCAAGTAAGAAGCACGTCAAACACTTGACCAAAAAATTACAAAATGAACAATTATTCTGTCTCCGCAGCCTCTGACATGATTTTCCTCCTCTACCTCAAAACATCCCCTTCTATGGACTCCCATTATTCCAACTTTCCTGACTTTTCTCTTTCCTCACTGATTGCTCTCTCTCCATGTTCTTTGCTCATTGTTTCTCCTCTTCCTCTTCTATGCTTCCAAACATCGAATACTGCTAGACTTCCAGAAGGAAATCTATCCCTCTCTATCCTCTCTCTAGTTGATCTCATCTACTCTAATGGCCTTAAAAATTCATATATATTTATGAATATATACACACATATATACATATATATACACATATATATTCAAATACACACATAAATATTCAAATTCAACTCAAGAACTTATCTCAAGTTCTTGAGATTTCTCCCCTGAACTTGACTTCTCTGTATCCAATTCTAATGCTTAATTGGCATTCCACTTAGATGTCTAACAGATATCTCAAAATTAGCATGTCTAAAACCAAACTGTAATTCCCCACTTAGTTCCCCTCTCACCATCCATACTTGCTCTTCCTAACAACCTTCCACATCTCAATTATTGATACTACCATTAAATCAGGTGCTCAAATAAAAAACCAGAGCTATTTTTGCATCCCTCTGTTCCTTGGCTCTCTCCCAAACATCTTCTCACTGTGGCCATCCTCCTACTAAACTGGCACCACCATAAAAATATCCGAACTGGTCCTCCTGATACCACTCTTGCTCCCATTAACCCATTCCCCACCAAGCAGTTGGAGAGATCGTTCCAGAATCTTATGTCAGACTATGTCTCTGCCTTTTTAAAACCTTCTGTTAGTTTCCTAGTGCAGTGGGAAATATCCACATTCCTCACCCTGGTATTCCAAGTCCGAGGCAGTCTGACCCCCGTCCACCTCTGTATCTGATACTATCCCCCTCTGCCAGGTTCAAATTACTTTAGCTGCAACAGCCTCCTTTCTGCTCAAGCCCGCCAAATCCATTCCCTCATCAGGGCCTCTCTACAAACTGCTCCTCTTCTGGAATGTACTTTCTCCCCAGACCCCTGCGTGTGTGGGGTCCTCCCTGTCATTTACTGCTCAGGCAAAATATTGTCTCTTTAGTGAGGCTTCCTTGACCAGGCAAAGAAAAGGAGCAGCTCAGTCACACTCTATCACATCACCCAATTTCTTTTCTTTAGTGTACATAATCACGATCTAAAGTTTTTCTTGTTTGTTTTTTATTGCCTCTCTTTACCCACAGGAATATAAGTTCCATGAAAACAGGAACATTAGCTGTTAAACTCCCAAGTACCCAAAACAGTGAACTGCATCTACTACGCAGTCAATACATATTTGTTGAATTAAGGAACAAATAAAATGAATGAGTAAGTAAGTGAATGAATCAACATATAAACACTGGAGTACATGAGGTTTGGGGATGTGGAAAAGGAAATGATCATAAATATGGCTTTTGACATACAGAGTTTGACATATTTGAAATATACAAGTAGAGTGTCCAAAGTCAGCCGGGAATGTGGGTCTGGAGTTTGAGCTATGAAGGTGAGAGTCACAGACAGGTACATAAGTTGTATACACAAGGGACTGTCTAATATCATATGACACGGAAATGATCCGTGGATAGGTTCAAACTTTAAAGGCCAAGTAGAAGATAATGTGTCTGTAAAGGACACAGAAAGAGTGGCCAGAGAGATAGTAGGAAAATCAGAAGTACTTGGCATTATGGAAGCCAAAAGAATAAAAAGCACGTGTCAAGAAAGAGAAGCGCAATAGATAATGTTAAAAGCTATTGAAAGAGCAAGGTTAGTACAAATAAATGGTTATAGGAATTTACAGAAAGTGGGCATGTGTTATGTAGTTTCCTGTACCCTTAAACAATATTCCGTAAGTAACTTAAATATGTGTTATTTCAATGATTTTTGTTATAGATTACTTTGCCTAGTTAAAAATTATTTTATCTTTTTATTTTATTAAGTTTTTTATTCTAATTCCAGTATAGTTAACATACGGTGTTATATTAGTTTCAATATACTGCTTTAGCCTTTTTATACTTTTTTTTCTTGTGTCTCTTCACTTGCAGTCAAGTTTGTAATTGTCACTTCTTACTGTTAGCAATGTCTCTGTTTTTAAGAACATTCCCATTCTAACTTATGTATTACTCTAGAATAAAAAGTCCAGTAACCTAGTGTGTGTGGTCTGAGTCTAAAGAAATGAAAAAGGCCTGGGCACCTGGGTGGCTCAGCTGGCTAGGTGTCTGCCTTCAGCTCAGGTCATGATCCCGGGGTCCTGGGATTGAGTCCCATGTTGGGCTCCCTGCTCAGTGGGGAGTCTGCTTCTCCCTCTGCCCTTCCCCCTGCTCATGCTCGTTTTCTCTCTCTCTCTCTCTCTCTCTCTTTCAATCTCACAAAAAAAAAAAAAAAAAAATCTTTAGGGAAAAAAAAGGAAACAAATAAAAAAGTCCAGAGTAAGCCCACAACCATACAATACATTAGTTTTAAATCATAGACTTTGTAATATTAAGTTTTACTACCCAAGGCTCTTTTTGCCTCCTCCCCATAATCAGGAAAGTTTAGAAGCTGAAAATATAAAAAAGGGGTTTTCAAGTAAACACATTAGTATAATAATATTTAAGAATAATTAATAGGGGCACCTGGGTGGCTCAGTAAGTTTGGCAGCGACTCTTGGTTTCGGCTCAAGTCATGATTTCAGGTCCTGGGATCAGGCCCCATGTTGGGCTCTGCGCTCAGTAGGAGTCTGCTTGAAGATTCCCTCTCTCCCTCAACTTCTGCCCCCCTCACTTACCCTCACTCACTCTCTCTCTAAAATAAATAAAATAAATCTTTATAAAAAGGAATAATTGAACATAAAAATTCAGAAACAGCAAATGACACAATGTCATTATTTGTTTCAATAACACAAAAAATAGGGTAATCTGCGAAGTAAAAATTTGTAGAGTAATTAAAAGTGAAATGACTAGACTTCATCATGAAAATTCAAGTAATCAGGGGCACCTGGGTGGCTCAGTGGGTTAAAGCCTCTGCCTTCGGCTCAGGTCATGATCTCAGGGTCCTGGGATCGAGCCCCACATTGGGCTCTCTGCTCAGTGGGGAGTCTGCTTCCCTCTCTCTCTCTCTGCTTGCCTCTCTGCCTACTTGTGATCTCTCTCTGCCAAATAAATAAATAAAATCTTAAAAAAAAAGAAAATTCAAGTAATCAAATTTCAATAGAAAAAAAATAACCCAAAGTCTAATTTGCAAAATGAAAATATTATTTTCACCTAAAATCTTACAAAGAATGAAGTTTATAAATGAGATTTTAGTAGTAATCATATCAGAATTACAAATATATAAACATGTAACTAAAAAAATATCCTCAAAGAAAATGTCTGAGCTACAATATATATTGCTAGACCCCTTATAATATCTTAACTGCTTGACCAAAAACCTTTTCCATGAGTATGCACTTCTATGCACAAGTTGTAAGGACGACATCTAAATATTTTATAAGATCTTAGCGTATTAGATAAGCTCCTCAAATGTCTTCATGACCAATTCTTGAAGGTCATGAAGCTCAGCTAGAAACAGAGCCAACTTAACTTTTGCCTATAGTAAAAGGTATGAATAGAAGCTCACTTTTTACATATGAATATTCAATTTATCCAATACCATTTGTTAAAAATACTACTCTTTTGGGGCCCCTGGGTGGCGCAGTTGGTTGAGCGACTGCCTTCAGCTCAGGTCATGATCCCGGAGTCCCGGGATCGAGTCCCACATCGGGCTCCCAGCTCCATGGGGAGTCCGCTTCTCACTCTGACCTTCTCCCTTCTCATGCTCTCTCTCACTCTCTCTCTTTCCTAATAAATAAATAAATAAAATCTTTAAAAAAAAA
>CM052814.1:51512773-51565334 GCA_028533885.1 Nasua narica | reverse complement strand
ATGCGGGGCTCGATCCCAGGACCTCGAGATCATGACCTGAGCCGAAGGCAGAGGCTTAACCCACTGAGCCACTCAGGCGCCCCTGGAAAATACCAATATTTAGTGGACACTGAAAGAAGCAGAACTAACTAAAGACTGAGAAGTCCCCAAAGAGGTAAGCCAAATATTATAAGTCAGAGGTATTCCCATTTCACACTAATATTCACTAGTAACTAGGTATTCACACTAGTCTCTTAGTCTCATACTGAATGTCTCATACCACCTAAATGTCTCATACTGAAGCTCTACAGTTCAACTCATTATCATCTACCTACCATGTGTTTCCTCCTTCATTCCCAGGCATAATACACATCATCAGCATCCATACATATCAGCCAAACCAAGTACATTGGAATCAACCATCCTCCATTTTCCTGTCTTCATTCTCACAATTGGTCACCAAGTCCTGCTGATTCCACCTTCTTAATGTCTCTTAAATGCAAAAAGCTCTCTTCTCTATTTTAATCACCACTGCAGGTACCACCAACACCCATATAGACCACTATAATAATCTCCTAATTAACTTCTCTGCATCCAAATTGAGCATATTTAATCCAGCCTCAACAATGATATAAGTCCCATCACATCGTTTCCAGACTCTAAATCATTTAATGACTCCCCCTTGTCTTTAGCATGAAATCCAAACCATAAACCAAGGCAGATGAAAAGTCCTGCCCTTTGTGGAAGTTTCTACGTGCATGTGCGCTCTCAGGCTCAGTGTCTTGGTACATTCCATGTTCCCCTCTTGGGATGCCCTCTCCCCACTTCTTCCTCTAGCCAACTTCCCCTTGATCTTCAACACTCACCTCCACGTTATCTTCTCTGAGAACCCCTCCTTGAAATCCCCCATGCATGCCTCTATCTAAGCTCTCAACACACACTTGTTACACTGGTCTAATTACATATCGGCTCTCTCATCCCTGTGTTCTTCCCAGTGCCTCCTTTAGTGCCCAAGTATTAATATTTCTAATACTTTCTACCTTGTCAAGAAGATTTCCAATAGCCCCATATATTCATATGATGGAGGGAAAACACTATCATATTTAATTCCCCAACTGGCAGATAGCTAAGTGGGATTTTATGTGTACTGAAAGAACAGGTAAGATGACTTTCAATTTACCAATAATTTGTTAAAGTCATTTAAGTTAACATTTTACTATAAATGTTAAGATTCAACAGCATGTGCCAAAGTAAAAAATACAAAATATCAGGTGGGCCAATATTATCAACTATCTAAAGATATAGAATAGAATTTGAAGGAGACTATTTTTTTAAAACTCCCAGAGCCAAAATATTTTTAAATTATTCCTTAGAAACAGAAAACCCCCTTCTAAAAAATCATCTTTGACGTACAATTTTATGTACTCCAAAATAATCCTTGTAGGATTACTATCTCACAATCCTTTAAAGCGATAACCCAACTAAAAGAAAGGGCGGGGAGGGGGGGAGAAGAGGAAGAGAGGTAAAGAAGAAAAGGCGAGACAGAGAAAGAGAGAGAGAAACGGAAACAGATCCTTGCCAAATATTGCCCACCTCCTACCCCAAGAAGCACTGAGGTCATGTACTCTGCATGCTAGACACAATGGTGCTGTTAAAATGGCTTTGTGCTTCCGTGCCTAATCCCGGAGCCTTGCCAATCATTACAATGCCACTTCAACTGTTGAAAGAAGTAATTATGCCAAAATCCACAGATTTAATTGGAAATTCTCCAACGAAGTTTTCTTTTATTCCCTAAATTCTTGGCACAATAAGAATATAGGCATTTACAGATTTGTAAAAGATCACACCCTTCTGCTATCAGTTACTCTATAATTTGAGGTATTCAATAAATACCAACATCATTTTGTTTGAAAAACATAGTTTTGAATCCATTTGCAGGAAACACTATGTTTTTATTTTTTTACTAACATCTAAGAAATTTCAATTCAAATTTACCTTTCATTCACAAAACTCAAAATTTCTAAGGAAAATGCTTTCATTAAATCAATTTGAATTAAGGGTTTCTACAGCAACATTCAAATGCAAAATTTCTGAGTCCAAGATCTGTAAACTGAATGAAGAAGTCAGCTTTTAGTTTGCAAATACAATGTGTTCTCCCCACCAGGAAACTCTCAAGAACTTAATGCCTTCATATTTAATCCATTTTATTTGTTTATTCAGAAAGTCAGTTTGTTCAAAAGTTTAAAGCACCAGATTAATGAGTCCCAACAAAAAAAAAAGGTATATAGTTCTTGCTCTATTCCAAATCCTCACAGACTGTACCTTCCGTGGGTAGCTGCCCCCACAAATGGATGATAAAAGGGACAACTAAAGAGACTGCTAGTTGCCTGACCAATATCCATTTCCCCTTACTTCTTATTAACAGAATCCCAATTTTGTTGAGAATGGCAATGGGCCCAATTTTAACAGGTAAATAAACAGACAAATAAATCTATATTTTCTAGCCTCATTTGCAAATGGGGTATCCATATAGCTAATTTTTAGTCAGTAAAATGTAATCAAAGGTTGCTAAGTAACATCAACTTTAAGGGGTGCCTAGGTCACTCAGTCACTTAAGCGTCTGACTCTTGGCTTCAGCTCAGGCCATGATTTCATGGGTTGTGGGATTGGACCCCACGTCTCGCTCCACATGCAGTGGGGAGTCTGCCTGAAGATTTTCTCCCTCTGCCCCTCCCCCAATTGATGCGCACTCCCTCTCTCTATCTCTCTAAAATAAATAGATCTTTAACAAAAAAGAAATAGTTCCTTTAAAAGGGTCTGATTTAGCCGATATATACCTTTTGCCCTTCCCTCTTCTGTTTTCTCCCTGTCAATTATACATGATAGCGGAGCTACAGAAACCATCTGAAGCTACAAGGCAAACTTGAAGATAAAAGCTATGGACTAAACATAGCAAGAGCGAAAAAAGACAATCTAGTATAGTGATGGCATTACGAGTCACTCCCATTCTTGTATGCAAGGCCTAACAGAGAGTAAGAAAGAGAGAAAGAGACACACACTACATTTTAGAATAGTGTTTCTCATCCTCTTTTTTTTTTATTGTGCCCCCAAGGGCCTTGTTATACATTTTTCTCCATTAAATGTTCCTCATTAAATTTAATACCACAGGTATACTGTATATTAGAAGGTGTACTGTATATACATCTGCACTTTATACACAAGAAGAATAAGCTTGCTTTTGTTCCCCAAGAAGTAATTTTTGCCCCCTTGGGAACAATCTGACTCCCACTGAGAATATGTGCTATAGATCAAAGAAGAATAAGAGAACCCAAGAATGCCAAACATTCGTCCTGTCACCCATTCTTGCCTACAGGGTTTCTAGAGAGATATGTGTAGAAAAGAAAAGGCCAGATAGCTTTTGCCTCAAACCCTTACCTGTTCCGTTCTGCATCCTGGAAACATGAGGTTGGACCTTTTGGAGGCTTCATCTGGCCTAGTTATGAGGCAGGCTTAAGGCCTAGTACCAAAAAGGCTGAAAGGCCTCCTGTGCCCCTTTTCCATGAAGCCCATACATGAATCACTGCAATGGGTAGGAAAGGCCCAGGTGTGGAAGCCCACACCCCAGGAGAAGAAGCTAGGCCAAAAGAACACTTATCCAATGACAAGGGGCAGGGCTGATGTAGGTGGCACTTGAACTGTCCCCTGAAGACCTGACTTGGAGAAACAGGACTCAATTACTGTCCCTGGTCCTGACAGATTATTGCCAGTGCCTGCAGGGCGCTAGAAGAAAAGAGTGTGGATAAGACTAGAAGTAAGCTTCCACAGTCAATATTATGCCCACCTGTTTCCACTTTTCCTAAGATGTTGGAAGAAAAAATAGGTATTTAATTGGAAGCCAAAAAAGTATAGGTCAGTTTCTCCATTAAACAGAATGGAGAGCCATAACCACACAGTTCATTTAAAAAGAATGGGAATCTGATTTTCTAATTATCAAAGAGGGATTTAAGAAGCCTCATCCATTATCCTCCAGGCAAACCTTCTACTCCCAGAACATCTGGTTCCCAAGTGACTTCACACCAATTTCATGCCTCTGTGTCGAGTATTCTACCATAGAAGCCCTTCCCCAAGGCATTGCCTTTCTTTACCCATTTCATTTTAAAGACAGAATGTTGGTACAGTCTCCTATGGAAAGCATTTATTGAAATTTCAGTACATTTAAATGTTTCTCCTCTTAATTCCAAGGTACCATGAACCTCAGTCACATCTCTTCCCCTAGACAAGCTCTCTTAGGACAGGGACCTCATTTCTAAAAAGCCAGTATCTGGCACAGCACCTGGCACAAAGGAGGTGCTCAATAGTGACTGGGTGAGCAAATAAAGTCAGCAATATAGGAATTAAAACTGTGAATTTATTGGAAATTCAAATTTTGGGTGTTAATTAGAAAATAAATATGCAAACATTCATAATTAAAGATGTAGGTATAATGTATGTGGTCTATTCTTTTATTTTCTTACCTGAAAAGGTTTGTTGTGGGGTTTTTTTTGTTGTTGTTGTTGTTGTTGTTTGTCTATTTAATTTACTTTTTTTCTGTGATCCTGTACCATTGACTGGAAATTTTAAAGAGCAAGAGAAAAAGGAAGAAAGAAAAGTACTCAATATCTAATAGATGGTATATAGGTATACAGATATATAAATATATGTATATATATTTTTAACACACGTATTATAAACACCTAGCTATTTCTATCTTAAAAGTTACCCCTGACTGTACATTCCCAATGATAGTTTAGGAAAAATACGTTTATTAGCTCCAAGTCTTAAAATGTATTAAAAGTAGCCAGTGGGAACACCTAACAGAGTTCAATAAATTTTATTACTTAATAAATTCAGCTGACCAAAAAAGGCATACTAATAAGTAAACTCAAGAATTACTTTCTCTACCTACACCGCTTTGATTACAGCAATTAGACGATGTTACCCAGTTGTATATGTCAAGAATAATACATAAACTACACGTCCACCAACATCAGTAAACTGTGCGTGACTAAGTAAACTTTACATAAATAAACTTAGTGTGTGACTAAGGTTACAATTTTATTTATAGTCCAAACTGTCCGTTGTGCTAAAATGATTGGTGGCTCCCTTCTTCACTTAGAGGAGAGCGCCTCTCAAGGCACATTTGCCTCAGCAGCAATGTTTACTCCTTTTCACCGAGACCTAATAGCATGCTTATTATAAACAAGCACAGAAGCTTTTGAAAATTTAAGAAGTCCAAAGGAGAACAGACCATCAGGTTGAAAATAAAATAATCAAGACAAGGAGGGCTTGGGTGGCTCAGTCGGTTAAGTGGTCAACTCTTGATTTCAGCTCAGATCATGACCTCAGAGTTTTAAGACTGAGCCCCACATCGAGCCCCAAGTTGAGCCCCGTCTCAAGGCCCACAACCAGCTCTGTGCTCAGTGTGAAGTCTGCTTGAGATTCTCTCCCTCCTCTCTCTTTCTCCCCTCCCCCAAATCATGTGCACTCACGCACGTGCTCTCTCAAATAAATAAATAACAATCAAGAATGGCAGGAACTACTAATAAATCATGGCCATGAGAGTTTAAGATAGTATTTAACATGGGAAACAGAACACAAAAATATTAATATAGTAACTAACTTTATTCAAATCTGAACATTTTTCATCTGTACTAGAATTTTATTAAATAAATATACAATATTTATAGCAGTGAAGTGCTTTTAAAAACTTCTTTTTCAGTTAATATGGTGGCTAAGAGCACAAGTTCTTGCACTGAAATGCCTGGGTTTGAATTCAGGATCTACTACTTTTTGGCTCAGTTTCCCATCTATAAATTGTGGGCATGTTGGGGGTGGAATAATATGAATAATACAATCCTTTATCTTCTGGTGGCATTGTGATATGCAACTCAAATTTTCTTCAGATTTGAGAAAGGTAAAATGATGCCTTAAACTTGGGGTGCCCGGGTGCCTCAGTTGGTTAAGTGTCTGCCTTTGGCTCAGGTCATGATCCCAGGGTCCCGGGATGGAACCTCTCATTAGTCTCCCTCTCTCAGCAGGGAGTCTGCCTCTCCCTCTGCCTCTCACTCATGCATGCTCTCTCTCTCTCAAATAAATAAATGAATAAATAAATCTTTAAAAAACCATGATATATATCTGGGGGCGCCTGGGTGGCTCAGTGGGTTAAAGCCTCTGCCTTCGGCTTGGGTCATAATCCCGGAGTCCTTGGATCTAGCCCTGAGTTGGGCTCTCTGCTCAGCAGGGAGCCTGCTTCCCCCTCTCTCTCTGGCTGCCTCTGCTTACTTGTGATCTCTCTCCTCTCTGTCAAATAAATAAATAAAATCTTTTAACTAAAAAAATAAATAAATAACATGATGTCTGAAACTTAAACTGTGTAATGGAATCTGAAGTAGCATGTGGAATCAAACATACTACTTCAATAGCAAAACAAATGAATATTCACAGTAATAGAGATAAAAACATCCTACGAATAGCCTCACATCATTCAGGTCAAGTTTGACAGTAAATGAGTTTTGGTCAATATAAGTTTCTGCAAAATGAGTTACAAAAATAATATTTAATTTTCAGATCATTTTGCATTCTGAAATTGTAGACAAGAAAAGTGAAGTACATACTCAGCACAAAGTGGTCAAAAAATTTCAGCTGCCATCATCATCACCGTCATCACTATTACCACAATTTTTAGTATATGTGCTGCCGAAGCGAGCACTTACCACAATTTTTAGAAGAAACAGTCATAAGTTATCCTGAAATTCATTTATAATTAATTACACAAATTTGTTCCAGAATGTAACACATCTCCAGGGCAATAAGTAGTGATTATCTTTTGCTAGGCATAAGCATGTGACTTTAGGATAAGCTAGATCTAGTTTTTCATACTGTATCTCAAGTTTTGAGTGACGTGAAAAGGAAAAATGTATTAAAATAAACACCTATAATTTTAACTTTTTCATCTGCTTCCTAGAAAGTCATCAGCTACCTAAAGGCTTCATTCTCTAAGAGCTTTCAGTATTGTTCTACTGCCTTCCCTGAGAAAGGTTAACACAAAACATGGAATGAAAGCTTAAACCAACAAAAGAAATCAACGCACATTCCAACCACAGTGTGCTCAATTCAAATACAGAATGAAATGAACCCCCTGGCATCTAGAGTATTCCACAAGCGTGTGGCAAGTGTTATTTCTAGCCACTTAAAAGCACCAGTGAAAAGAGCTCAAATGCTTAGAAAAGAAAAGATCTCCATTCCCATGAGGAGAGGCATTTATTAGCACTTAATGGCCTTCTTTCATTGCCTTTGCACTGACGCATCTCTAATTGTTCCAATTATAATTCAAGTAAAAAAGCCAATAATGCTAACGCCTATAGTTCAGTGTATGCATTGTGAAAAGAGGTCTTTAACAGCACAAATCAGATATAAAAGTAGATGACAACATGGGATCTGGGCAGGCAGTACCACAGTAAAGAGAAAGGAGATGGTATAGAATGAACACTAGTCAAGACATCAACTTAGGTTCTAGCTGTGACCTCAACAGGCAATTTAATCTATAAGAGACTCAGTTTCTACATCATTAAAATGTGAGAACTAAACCAATATCTTCCAATGCCTCTGCCACTTCCAAAATTCTATTAATCTCTGAATGCTAGAAATAAATCAAGATACAGAAAATTTAATCCCAGTACTGGCATTCTAAGCAATCTAAGGCTTCTTGTTTTCACTTCCATAACCGGAAATGTTAGTATGCAGTTGAAGTCCAATGAGTGCAAGGACTATGTCTTATAGAATCCCCACTACCATGCATGGAATATAGCAGGTGTTCAAAAATATTAGAGAGAATAAGAAAAACAGGCAGGCAGTAAAGCAAGAAGGCATGAAGGCACAAAGCCAGGAAGGCAGGATGAAACTGGCTTAATAATTTAATACAGTAGAGCACTGCATGGAGGAGCACAATGATGAAAGACAGCTTGGATATGGGTTTCTTACTTTTAACAAAGATCATATTAGGGGGCGGCTGGGTGGCACAGCCATTTAAGAGTCCAACTCTCGGTTTCAGCTCAGCTCATGATCTCAGGGTGGTGAGATTAAGCCCTACAACAGGCTCCATGCTCAGTGTGGAGTCTGCTTAAGACTCTCTCCCTCTGCCCCTCCCCGACCTCACACTGTCTCTCTCAAAAAAAACAACATATTAGGAAATATCAAATTTAAAGGATATATTAGAGAAGGTTACAGAGATGGATAGAATCTACTAAATGTTTTCTGTCCTCAAAAATTAAGAAGACAAAAAACAAATGTGTGATAGACTATGCAGGCTATGTATAGACATAGACTATGTATTGTGATACTTTAGAATAATAGGATAAATTATGCTTTTTATTCCTGAATATTTTTCCTCATTCTTAGTATTTAATACTAATAAATGTAGAAAAATAAATACTAATCAATTAAAAATAAAAATGCTGATGGGTGCTGGAGTGGTGCAGTCAGTTAAGCGTCTGACTCTTGGTTTTGGCTCAGGTCATTGATCCCAGGGTAGTGAGACCAAGCCCCACACCAGGATCCATGGTCAGTGCGGAGTCTGCTTAAGACTCTCTCTCCCTCTCCCTCAACTCTAAAATTAAGTCTTTTTTAAAAAATGAAAATATTGAGATTTGGGAGTGAAAGAAGAAAAGACAGAAATCTCTTGATTCACTAGATGAAAAGCAGCATTTCTAACATGAGTTCTAACAAACAATAGTAACAAAAGAGAAGCACTTTAATTTAATTACGTATTTATAAGAGTAAATATTACTTTTCTTAATCTGAACAATCTCGAATATTGTAAATATTCACTAATAGTCGTATGTCAGTATTCAAAAGTAAAGTGAAATTTCATTTGTCATCATCCACAGTTTATATTTTCATGAAGTTAGCACACAAGATTCATATCTTATCTCCTGAGTCAACGAAACCTGAAATACAACAAACCAATATGTTTTAAACTATGGAACATGACCAATAGGTAGTCATGAAATCACTTTGGAGGTCATGACTAACATAGTTTCTATAATGGAAAGGAATAGAATTCAATAGAAAATACAGGCATATTGGTTGGTGCACCTGGGTGGCTTAGTTGGTTAAGCTTCCGCCTTTGGCTCAGGTCATGAGCCCAAGGTCCTAGGATCGAGCCCTGCATCAGGCTCTCTGCTCAGAGGGGAGCCTACTTCCCCCTCTCCCTCTGCCTGCCACTCTGCCTACTGTGCTCTCTCTCTCTGTGTCCATTCAATAAGATATTTTAAAAAATACATTTCAAATTGAAAATTGATTAAAAAAAGAAAATATGAGCATATCACATACAGAAATGTGAAATAGTTCATAAAACTTCTTTTTCAATTTTATAAACATGCAGTGGGTCACAATGTAAGCTGTATTTCTTATAATCAGATATAGTCAATGTTTGAAAAATACTAGATAAGTCTTCTCTAGTCCATGTCTTCTCTAGTCCATGTTTGGGGCATTTTAGATATATTCCAATTCTATATTTCAACATGAAAAAAATTGTTGTCTAGAAGCAGAGAATTTTAAAGTTTAAAGAGTTTTATCAAGAGCTTGAAAATCCTAGAATACTGTATTTTAAGTCCTATTGGGGTTGTAGTTTTAAATAGTGGATTGGTATAAGCCTCAACGAGAAAATGAGATTTGAGCAATTACTTGGAGGGCTGAGTGAATTAGCGATCCCTGGAAGATATGTGCCTGGGATGCAAGAAAGAAATGAACAAAGGGAAGAAATCAAAGATTAGGTCAGAGGGAGAATAAGGGGTAATTGTAAGGGCTCTGGCTTTTTTTCTACGTGAAATGGTGAGCTACTGCTCAGACTTATATTCAAGAGGAAACACTTCATGATGATAAAGGCCATACATGTCAAACCCATAGCTAATATCATACTCAACAGTAAAAAGTTAAAAGCTTTTCCTCTAAGATCAGGAACAAGAAAAGAATCCCTACCCTCTCCAGTTCTATTCAGCACAGTATTGGAAGGCCTAGCCACAGTGATTAGGTAAGAAAAAGGAAAAAAGACATCCAAACTGGAAAGGAAAACATAAAACTGTCACTATTAGCAAGTGACATGATGGCATGTAGAGAATACAATACAGATTCCACCAAAAAACTTGCAGAACTAACAAATTAATTTGGTAAAATTGCAGGATACAAAATTAATAGACAAAAATCTATTGTGTTTCTATACACTAATAACAAAATATCACAGAGAAACCAATAAAATCCCATTTACAATTGCATCAAAAAGCATAAAATACCTAGGAATATATTTAGGATATAAAAAACCTGTACACTAAAAACTATAAGACATTGATGAAAGAAGTTGAAGAAGATACAAATAAATGAAAAGGTATTATGTGCTCATGGATTAGAAGAATTAACACTGTTAAATGTCCAATATGACCCAAAGCAACTACAGAGTCAATGCAATTCCTATCAAAATTCCAATGGCATTTTTCACAGAACTAGAATAAATTACTCTAAAATTTGTATGGAATCGGGCGCCTGGGTGGCTCAGTTGGTTAAACAACTGCCTTTGGCTCAGGTCATGATCCCGGAGTCCCGGGATCGAGTCCTATGTCGGACTCCCGGCTCTGTGGGAAGTCTGCTTCTCCCTCTGACTTTCTCCCCTCTCATTGTCAGTCTCTCGCTCTCTAATAAATAAATAAAAATCTTTAAAAAAAAAATTTGTATGGAATCACAAAAAGACTCTGAATATTCAAAGCAATCTTGAGAAAAAACAAAGAAAGAGGTATCATAATCCCAGATTTCAAACTATAATACAAAACTGTAGAAATCAAAACAGTATGGTATCAGCATAAAAATAGACACTAATATCAATGGAACAGAACAGAGAGATCATAAATAAACCTGCACATATGTGGTCAATTAATTTACAAATAGTAGGCAAGAATATGCAATGCAGAAAGGACAGTCTCTTCAATAAATGGTGTTGGGAAAACTGGATTGCTACCTGCAAAAGAATGAAACTGGACCGCTCTTACATCATACACAAAAATTTAACTAAGAATAGATTAAACACTTGAATGCAAGACCTGAAACCATGAAACTCCCAGAAGGAAACATAGGAACTATGTTCCTTAACAATGGACTTGGCAATGTTTTCCTTGCACCTGACTCTAAAGGCAAGCTCAGTGAAAGCAAAAATAAACAAATGAGACTACATCAAACTAACACCATCAACAAAGTGAAAAAGCAACCTATTAAAAGAACATATTTGCAAATCATATATCCAACAAGGGGTTAATATCAAAATATATAAAGAATTACACACCTCAGCAATTAAAAAACAAAAATCTGATTCTAAAAATGGGCAAAGAATCTCAATAGACATGTTTCCAAAAAGACATACAGATGGCAAACAGACACATGAAAAGATGTTCAACATCACTATTCATCAGGGAAATACAAATCAAAACCACAACGAGTTATCACCTTATACCTGTCAGGATGGCATAATTATCAAAAAGACAAATAACAAGTGTTAGCGAGGACATAGAAAAAAAGCGAACACTTGTGCACTTTTTGCACAAGTGGGAATGTAAATTGGTACAGTCACTATAGAAAACAGTATGGAGGTTCTTCAAGAAATTAAAAATAGAACTACCATATAATCCAGCTCTTCCACTTCTGGGTATTTACCCAGAGAAAATAAAAACACTAATTAGAAAAGATATGTGCACCCCAAAGATCACTGCATATTATTAACACAGAAACAATCAAGGTATCCACTGACGGATGAATGGATTAAAAAGGCGTGTGTGTGTGTGTGTGTGTGTGTGAGAGAGATAAAATAGTATTCAGCTATAAAAGTGAATGAATTTTGCCATTTGAAACACCATGTATGGACCTTGAGATTATTATGCTAAGTGAATAAGTCAGACAGAGAAAAACAAATACCACATGATTTTACTTACACTGTATGTGTAATCTAAAAAACAAAATAAACAAAACCCAATTTCATAGATATAGAGAACAGATTAGTGGTTGCCAAAGGGGAGGGAGATAAGGGGGTTAAAATGAGTGAAGGGGATCAAGGAATACAAACTTCCCCTTATAAAATAAACAAATCATAGAGATGTAATGTACAGCATGGGAATATAGTCAATAATACTGTATTATCTTTGATGACAAAAGATAACTAGACTTATTGAGACAATCATTTTTCAATGTACATATACAAAGTTCAAGTTACTATGTTGTACACTGGAAACCTAATATATTATAGTATGTCAATTATACTTCAATAAAAAATAAATTAAAAAAAGGATCACTTTGACTATTAAAAATAAACTGTAGGAGGGGTGCCTGGGTGGCTCAGTCATTAAGCGCCTGCCTTCGGCTCAGGTCATGATCCCAGGGTCCTGGGATCGAGCCCCACGTCGGGCTCCCTGCTCCGCGGGAAGTCTGCTTCTCATTTTCCCACTCCCCCTGCTTGTATTCCCTCTCTTGCTGTGTCTCTCTCTCTCTCTCAGATAAATAAATAAAATCTTTAAAAAAAAATAAACCATAGGAGTCAAAGACAGAAACGGGGGAAAAAAGGGCACCTGGTTGGCTCAGCCAGTTAAGTGTTTGACTCTTGGTTTTGGCTGAGGTCATGATCTTGGCATCATGAGATTAAATCCCTCATCAGGCTCCACACTCAGCATAGAAACTGCTTGAGATCCTCTTCCTCTCCCTCCCCCTCTGCCCATCTCCCAACTTGTACCTTCTCTCTCTAAAATAAATAAATAAAATATTTAAAAAGAGAGAGAGAGACAGGGAAAACAGGTGATGTTAGACTAGTAGAAACAAAACATCATGGAGACTTGGACCAATATCATAGTGGTGGAAGTGATGAAAGGAGGTCAGATTTGGGGCATATTTAAAAGTGGAGCCCACCTGGAATTACTTCTGCCTTTCAACGTAAAGTGATAGGACATTTTTTCATGTGTGTCCAGAAAGACTTGGGTTCAAATTTCAGCTCTATCGCTCATTGAGTATATACCTTGGTTATTGTATTTTATCTCTCTAATCTCAGATGCCAGGTCTGTAAAATAAAAATGGCATCACATATTCTAAAGTGTTATTGAAAAAATCAAATAACACGTAGAGAGCACATAGCAGGACTTCAATAAATGTGAGCTCTTTTTCTTCCTATTATTATAGTTATTTTGTTAGAGACATATTAGAATTAGAGACATATTTTGTTAGAGACATTCGGAAGGCCCAGAAAGTCACATCTACTGAACATTTCCCGGAAGTTAAGAATTTTTAATGAAAGTGACTTCAATTCCAAAATCAATTGGGTATCTATAAAATATAAAAGATTTGTGCCTTCTTATAAAAAAAAAATAGAAGATTCAGAATCATGCCAGACCCTTCACATTAGAGGATATCAGCAATGAGATTCTGTGCAAAAGTTTCTTGACAATCTGGTTCATCATTTCATAATGGTGGAATGCTGGAACATCAAGAACAGCTCTCAGAGCCAAGAGAGCCTGTTGGTCTTTAAAATTTAAAAAAAAAATTTTTAAAGAAAGTGTCCTAAAGAAGGAATTAAAAGTGTTTGTTGTTGTTGTTGTTTACAGAGTGCAACTAAACTATAGCTAAAAACCCTTAGTAATGTTTGACAAGCTACTTCATTCACCTCTTCAGCAAATCATTGAAAGCTATGTTGTAGGGATTTTGAAAAGATAGAACAATCTAGAACAGTCCTTTCCCTCAGTTCACAGTCTAGCACATCCATCCCTCATTAAACCATCACATACTGAAATCACACTCTACCTACTAATTGAAGAGGTGGGTCATCTCCTAAAATTAAAAACTCTTGACTTCCAAAACCGCCCGTTATATTTTTAGTCTTGAGACTCACAGTTTCCACCTGTAGAATTTACTTGTATCCATGCTGATTTTCCTGTCTGTGCAGCCTCTTCACTCTCCAGTAAAATTAACTCTGTGTATCACAAGTTAAAATCAACTCAACATACCTCCCTCACTTATTTAGAAACTGTTTCCTAATAACCACTTCATTATGTTTTAAAGTCCTCCTTCCTATTCAAGATCCTCTCCTAAATCCAGTTCACAGTTAGTAAATATTAATATGGCTATTCTCATCCCTACCACATACACCAAAAAATAAAAAATAAATCCTCAGCTCCATCAAAACAAGTCTCCCTATGGACCCTGCCTCCATGTATACCAGATTCCCCTGCTCAATGCTTTTGCTACTGTGGCTCTCCCAACCTTAAATACCTTCTGTCTCTTTAATAGAAGTCATTTCATTCAACTCTCACAACCAGTCTGTGATTTAAGCAAGGCTAGCATTATCTCTATACTGCAAATTAGGAAGCTAAGAATTATTTTTAGACTCCCTCCTCTCTGCTTATTCAAAAAGGAAAAGTGGTATTCGACATGAATTTTGAATGATGAGTAAGCATTTTCCAGGTGGTTAGATAAGGACAAGGACATTTCAAGATGGATGCATAAATGTCAGGGAGGTATGAAAGGGAAGCATATATACATGTATGCACACATTTCTGTATGCACATATAGTGTGAGCACACATTCATGTATGCCCACATTCATGCCCACATTCATGTATACACCCAAGCTATGAACTGCTCCCCTACATTCGAGATCAAGAAGCGTCACATCTCTTCGTTTCTCAAATTCAAACCAGTTCGGACTTCAAGGCCAAGATTCATTCATATCAGTAAGAAATCTAATATCAGACATGCGTAAGGGCTCTTCTTTCACCCCTTGATTTGTATCAGACCCCAAAGGTGATGCAACGAAGAAAACTGTAGTCAAGGCCCTTTAGTCAGTGGCCCATGGTGACTCCTACAGGAGAGGCTCATTGCCTAAATCCGTGTGGCCCTGTTGACTGAGCCCCATTGGTAGCATCCAGTGCTTACCCTCCATGCCACCCTCCCCAGCCTCTGTACCAAGTTAGCCACAGGGACCTTCACAGTGTTTGTCAAGGTCATCTCAGCATTGTCTTCCCTAGTACCCACATAACCACATCTACTTCAGAGCTTCCAAAGCACTGCTTCAACTAGAACATGAGCTTCACCTATCCATAAAAATGCACTATCTCTGATTTCCACCCCTTTGAAAATTTCTTTTTTCTCTGGAAGAAATCCCCCAGTCTTCCAAAGACGACCAACATTTCTTTCAACAATTTCAGAGTTTAGTTGTTCTCTCAAAGACATTAGAAATAGGATGGTCCTAAAAGCTTCTACTATGGAGTCTAAGACCATCAAGAATGTGTTTACCTTCCTTGGGAATAAGGAGGATTCCATCCTTAGGAATGGAATAGAGAGTCTCCCATTCCCAAGAACAGAAGATATGCTTTTTTTTAATGATGCAGAACATATTTACCCCAAAGACACAAGTGTAGTGAAAAGAAGGGCTATATGTACACCAATGTTCATAGCAACAATGGCCACAATCGCCAAACTGCTGAAAGAGCCAAGATGCCCTTCAACAGACAAATGGATAGAGAATATGTGATCCATATATACAATGGAATATTACTCAGCCATTAGAAAGGATGAATACCCAACTTTTGTATCAACATGGATGGGACTAGAGGAGATTATGTTGAGTGAAATAAGTCAAGCAGAAAAAGTCAATTATCATAGGGTTTCACTCACTTGTGGAGCATAAGGAATAACATGGAGGACATTAGGAAAAGGAAAGGAAAAGTGAATTGGGGCAAATCAGAGAGGGAGATAAGCCATGAGAGACTGTGGACTCTGAGAAACAAACTGAGGTTTTGGGGGGGAGTGGGTGAGCCTGGTGATGGGTATTAAGCGGGGGCACGTATTGCATGAAGCACTGGGTGTGGTACATAAACAATGAATCTTGGAAGACTGAAAAAAAAATAAAATTTTTAAAAAATAGAAAAATAAAAAAATAATGATGCAGAACAAACAATAGTGTTGTATTTTCCTATCTTGCTACAATAAATCCTTGATAAGTTGCCCTGTTACATAACTAACCAATTGTAAGGTTTTTTTTTTTTTGTAAATTAGACCACAAGCACCTAGTATAATTGCCACAGTAGGCACTCATATATGTTCAGCATACATTATAGCTGATTATTATAGAAGCCCATATTTTTGACATATCACAAACCAAACTGTCCCTTAAAGTATAGCTAGCTGCAACAGATACAACAAAGCTTATAGAATAGATATAAGGATTATCTTTTCAGCCCAGCATTAAAAGGCATTACATTGTCTCTAAGTAAATATCAAGACTGTGTTGGGGCACCTGGGTGGCTCAGGTCATGATCTCAGGGTTCTGGTACTGAGCCCCACATGAGGCTCCACACTCAGTAGGCGGTCTGCTTGTCTCTCTCACTCTCCCTCTGCCCTCCCTCCATCCCAGCTAGTGCTCTCTCTCTCAAATAAATAAATAAAATCTTAAAAAAAAAAAATCAAGTCTGTGTCTCCGACAGATTCTAAACTTGGTCAATAAAATATTTTCCACCAAGCACCAATTTGTCACAATAAATGCAGGACCCACGTACTTAAGTCTAGAGGAGAATGAATTTTAGCTCTGACATTATTTTTCCCATAGTAGAACACTTAAAACCTATAGAACACTTAAAACAGTTTAAAACAAAAGTAAAAACTTAAAAACTTTCAAGGTCTATGTAGAATTTCCAGCTATTACCTCTTTTCAACTTGATTACTTAAATTCCTTTTTAAAGATTTTATTTATTTATTGACAGAGACAGAGAGAGAGGGAACACAAGCAGGGGGAGTGGGAGAGGGAGAACAGGCTTCCTGCTGAGCAGGGAGCCCAATGCGGGGGCTCGATCCCAGTACCCCAGGATTATGACCCCAGCCAAAGGCAGACTTAACAACTGAGCCACATAAGCGCCCCTAAATTCCCTTTTCTAACAGTAAGTTACAGGTCTACAAGTTAAATTTTCAAGTTCCAAGCTCAATTAAAACTTACAACCAAAATGTCTTCTTCAATTAATTCCCACATCAACAAAGTGCTGCAATGAAAAGATAACAGATGAAAATAACAGGGTAAAAAGGGTTCGGTCCTGACACTAGCTGTAGGACCCTAAACAAATTACTGAACCCCTTTTACCTGTTCTTTCATTTGTAAAATAGTGACAGTATGCGGGCCTTCCTCCAACATAGTTGTGTCATATTTTATTAAATAAGACAGTGCTTGGGAAAGCTCTATACAAATTGTAGTGTGAAAAAAAAAAAAGCAAGGCAGCATTATTGTCAACAAACTTCTGAGAGCATAAATTTAACAAAAAAAGTTATTGCCAAAAAAAAAAAAGATGGGGCGCCTGGGTGGCTCGGTTGTTAAGTGTCGGCCTTTGGCTCAGGTCATGATCCCAGGGTCCTGGGATCGAGCCCCATATCAGGCTCCCTGCTCCACAGGAAGCCTGCTTCTCCCTCTCTCCCTCCTCCTACTTGTGTACCCTCTCTCACTGTGTCTCTCTCTGTCAAATAAATAAATAAAATCTTTAAAAAAAAAAGTTATTGCCAGAAAAATTAAATTCAGGGGCGCCTGGGTGGTTCAGTGGGTTAAAGCCTATGCCTTCGGCTCGGGTCATGGTCTCGGGGTCCTGGGATCAAGCCCCGCATCAGGCTCTCTGCTTGGTGGGAAGCCTGCTTCCCCCACCCTGCCTGCCTCTCTGCCTACTTGTGATCTCTCTCCCTCTATCAAATAAATAAATAAAATTTTTTAAAAATTTTTTTAATTAAAAAAAAGAAAAAGAAAATTCAGAAAGACGGTACCAAATACAAAGAAAAAATAAATAAGAAAGTGTTTTTTTAGTTTTAAGTATTTGCTACTCTCCATTCTGTGACATCAAACTATAAACAGAAGACATTTCTTAAAAATTAGCCACACTATATATCTTGTTTCGCTCAGTGAGAACTTCTCTTTATGGTATTACTCGATTTTCACCCCAGTTCAACCCTTTAAAAAAGTTTCCTTAACGTAACTATTGTAGAAAATTTTCACTCAGAACACACACAAAAAATACAAGTAGTTTTTTACCAGTAGGAGTTCTCTTATATGCCCCGTCCCTGAGAGACACCTTCTAACCTGTCACTGAACCAACCGTTGACAAAATAGTAAGAGATCAAAGGCTTTGATCAATTTTTAAAAAAAACAGTTTCTTTTTAACAAAGATTATCACTCCTGAACACACTTCTACAGAGTCAACAACATTCCAGGTCATTACTTTGATTTTAAGCCATTGTCCTGATTTCAGACTCTTGCCTATAAAAGACAAAAACATTTCTCACGTCAGGAATTTGGGATCTTAGGAGGTTTCAAGGTTTGTCCTTCCTGAATGTCAACAGGGCTACCACCACAATTCAACAAGGAGCATTTTTACTTTCAATTTACCAGAGTCTGATTTTGCTCCCTGGTAATTCTGAAAGGATAATTAAAATACTCATATCTTTTAAGTGGCAGAAGAAATATACTGGGCCTTTCATATTGGATTTTTAATAATTTTTGTTCTAGATTACCATTTCAATTAAAGATATTAAGTGGAAAGAATACCATATCTCAAAATAAAAAAAAGATGAATATTTGCTACTCCAAAGCTGATAAAAACTAATATATTCTCCAGGGTCAGAGGACAGTCTGGGATAGGATTGTTTTAGTCTTTAAAAAATCCTGTCTATTTATTAACCTTTTCATGATCCCACGACGCAAGAAAGACTTAAAATGTTTTGAAATGTGCTATGGAAATACAAACTTGAACTGACAACATGAAGCTTCCCTGGCATTCCCTTCTTCGAGCACCACGTTTTCTAGCCTGTCCTTACGTCACAGCTCCATTTCTTAGCAATTTCTGTAAGAAGCATTAACTTTGGGGCATCCTCCAAACAAATAATAACAGAGTGAGAGACCCCTTGGGAAAGGCCCCAGCTAACACTTTAACTGCCAAAGTTTTATTTTAACGGGAAACTATAAAATACAGTTAATATTTTCTAGTTGGCATTCTTAACACACAGTGTACCAAGTATATAAACATCTCTCGATAAAGTCTTCCTTTAAAACATCAATTATTATCTTAGGCTAAAATGTAGTGATGCCCACAGTGGATATTAAAGAGGCCTGAAAACCCTGCACAAAATCTGAGCTTTTTTTGTTTTTTGTTTTTAAGATTCTATTTATTTATTTGACAGAGAGAGACACAGCAAGAGAGGGAACACAAGCAGGGGGAGTAGGAGAGGGAGAAGCAGGCCTCCTGCCAAGCAGGGAACCTGATGCGGGACTTGATCCCAGGACCCTGGGATCATGGCCTGAGCCGAAGGCAGAGGCTTAATGACTGAGCCACCCAAGCGCCCCAAATCTGAGCTTTTTAAATGACTATCATTGTGTCCTTTGGAGGCATTTTACAATGTGCCTGTCTTCCCCTCTGCTCCCAGAATACTGGGAGCCATTTCTCCATGCCACCAGTATGCATGCTCTTAACCATGCCTTCCTGGCTGGTTCCTACTTGGTAGTGGGAGTCAAGGTCAGAGGACCCCACGGAGGAGAGTTGCCTGGAAGCAGGGGTATTCTGGGCAGCAGTGAGCATTGTTCACCTATGGGTAACCCACAAGGGCTTTGCCATGTTACCTTGGCTACTCACAGGCTACTTAATTTACCTCTTGATTCCCAGAGCTGTCTTTTTTTCAGAGTTATACAGAAAATCAAGGACATGGAATGCTTTCTACAACATAATAGACCATATTGCTAAACTGTCAAAATTACAAAACAGGACAATAGCATTTTTGCAATTCTGCATTCCGGTCAGGTGAGGTGGGACTACAATAATGCTGTCTCTTATACACACTGAACTCTATACATTTCACAGAAGTGACAATCTACACATACTATGGGCTTCAGTTCTCTTGACAGGAAAGAAGTTAAGTACCATGGCTCTTAGTAATCACCTGTTTAAAGTGAAGAAAGAGATAAGGAGGGGTTAAGGGACTCATGTGCTGTCTCAGGAGTTCACTAGTGACAGAGCTGAGGCTATAGCTTGATATTCTGATATTCCATCCTGAGCTGCTTCTAAAGAAAGAACTGCCTCCCGAAGTAGTTAGTTGCCTTACACATCAAATTCTCTCTCTAGCGATCCCTACCACTTTTGAAATTCATGTCACTAACACATTAAGAGGAATATATCAAGAAATTTTATTCTCTACTTTTTACAGAGGTTCATCAGTTTACATTAGGAAAAAAATATTTGTTGAGGTCAAAGTTTAAGCTAGAGTGAGGAAGGAAGTTGGGGTGAGAGAGAATACCGAAAGGCTCAGATGTTATACTTTTGAGGCAAAATAGAAAAAAGTAAAGACTTAAAAACAGGATAACACTACAAAGGCACAGAGACAGAGTTAAGGCCCCATTCAGAACAGTCTGCATGCTAGTAGATATACATGTAACATCACTCCGACATATTTGAAAGAAAGATCTCAGTACACTTAGGCATTTGTGCTGAGAACCCTCTTCATTCCCTCCTGCTCTGAGACCTCCTTGCAACTAGATCCTCTTATTCATTTTCAACCTCCCCTCTTACATGCTTCTTAAAAGAGTGTTCCAGTTATCCATCCTTGCGGGGAAGAAACAAGCAAGCAAAGGACCTCTCCCCACATCCTCATTTCATTCATCCCCTCCCACTCACTGTCACCCCTCACTGCTCCCTCTACAGCCAAGTCTCTTAAAAGAAGATTCAAAAGTCATGCCTCCTCGACTTCTAACACACACCTCCACCACTGAAATTTGGGCCAATCTCCTACTTCACCCTTGAAGCTACCCTCACCAAAGACCTTATTTCTAAAAGCAATGGTGCTCCCAGAAGTTATCTTCCCTTATTCTTTCAGCAAACTTGATATTGCTGACCTCTCATTTTCTCTCCTCTCCTCTCCTGATGCTTTCTCAGCTAACCTCCCTCATTCCATCCCCTCCCACTCCTCCTCTCTTTCCTCCTTTTCAGTGTCTTCCATTGGGCACTCCTTGGATTTTTATCAGCCATCTTCTCGTTCTACATGTTCTCCCTCAGTGGTTCCATCGACTCCCAGCTAATAGTTGCCACTCGTGAATCTGCAGTCTTAATCTCTCTTCTGGGCTCCAAACTTGCACTTGTTTTATCAATATATCACAAGCACTCTAAACTCATCCTGTCCCATATGGAACACACCACTTTCCCAGTCTCTTCCTCCTTGATTTTGTTTGTTTGTTTGTTTGTTTCTTATAATAGTGAATGGCACCACCACCTCAGCAAAAATCTGGACATTCTCCTTGATTTTCTCCCCACCCCTTACTGTCTTAACTCAAGCCCTTGTAACGAATGCATTGCCGATCCTCCTCCACTTGGCAACCTCTTCTTTTGCCATATTCTGAACTCTCTGGAGCACCCTGGAGATTCAGTCTTCTTTCTTACACCCTTGCATTTGCACAGTCTCCTCTACCTGAAGTCCCCTCCCCACAAGCCCCCCATGTCCTTCAAGACTCAGCTCAGCGATCAGCCCCTCTAAGACTTCCATTACTCTGCCAAGGCTGGCCTATGATATCCCTACTCTGAATCCCATATTATTTGTAGAAATCTATATTATAGAGCCAACTATGTTATATGTTCATCTATTTTCCATCTTCCCACCCATACTGTTAACTCTTAGAAAGCAGGAACCATGTCATCCTCATGTATCCAAATTTTAGTATAATTCCTGGTACATCATAGGCCCTCAATTAATGATTTGCAAACGAATAAAAAAATCAAACCATTGTCCACATTTCCGTGCTCCCTTGTCATTTGTTACTACTCTCAAAATCCTACCTATCCTTGATTGTCCCATTCAAATATCATTTCACTTATGAAACCGTCCCTGATTCCCACCCCATCCTCTTACTTCTCACTTCTCTTATGGTGATTAACTGCAATGCAAAGTAGACAAAGAAATTTGAGCACTTACTTCTCTATTATGCTACTGTTCCACTACAGGAGGCTTCAAGCAAAGGATAATTTAATTCATCTTTTAGTTGTCTCAAAACTTGTGCTTTCCTCCCTTAGGAGTCTTTAGAGGAAGGCACATTCACATTTGAAAGAAACCAAAAGCAACACACTAGCAAAAACCTCCCCTGCACTAACACTCAGCAGCATCTCACAATAGAGCTTTCAAAAGGAGTTACAGATCCTGTGTGTAGTGCTGCTTACCAGCCATCACATGGCAGCAGCGGGGACAACGCACCAGCCCCAAACCCGAGACAAAGAGCAGAGATGAAGCCAGCTCTGTTCCTGCTGACGCCACGGAGGCCACTGCTCTCTCGGCTGGGCTAACAACAAACAGGCCCAGCCAGGCCCGTGAGCCGAGAAGCGAGAAGCATCCCAGAGCCGAGGTTCGCCACATTTGAGGGCACTACTGCCCGACTGCACTTTAGCTTCAGAGACACCTCAGCATCCTTGTTTCCTAAAAAGTGGATAGCAGAACCTCCTCAATTAACAAGATTAAAATGAAATTGGGATTGGAAATCATAGAGGAGTCTCTCCCTTATCCACGGAGGATACATTCCATGACTCCCAGCGAAGGCCTAAAGCCATGGATAGTACGGGACCCTATATACACTGTTTTTCCTACACATACACACACATAAATACACATGATAAAGTTTAATTTATAAATTAGGTACAGTAAGAGATTAACAACAATAAATAATAAAATAAAATAATTATAACAATATACTATAGTAAAAGTTGTGTGAATGTGGTCTCTCTTGTTTAAAATATCTTGGTGTTCTATACTCTACTCAACCTTCATACTGTGATTTGAGATGATGAAATGCCTACATGATGAGATGAAGAATGAGAAGGGTACAGGTACTGTGACATGGCATGAGGCCACTATTGACCTTCTGATGATCTGTCAGGAGGATCATCTGCTTCCAGATGGATAACTGGAACCACAGAAGCAAAACTATGGATAAGGAGGGACTACTGTATAAACATCCAAAAAGAGGGGACCTATCATACAATGGAATACTAGTAGTCACTAAGAATGGTGTAACAGAATAATTAATATAAAAAAAATTCTCTACTATTCAGTGAAAAATCAAATTAGTGGACCTACATGTATAATATATATAACATATGTATGTATATATGTGTGCATATATATGTTACATTTTCAAATCACATAACATAAAAGTATAATATAACATAAAGTAAATCTATGCCTAAATATTAAAAATGGTTAACTTCTAGGTGACTAGATTATAGGTAATTTTTATCTCCTTATCATTTTACCTGTGTTTTCTAAATATATTTCAATGAATATGTATTTCTTTAATAAGGTAAAACAGGGGCGCCTGGGTGGCTCAGTGGGTTAAAGCCTCTGCCTTCGGCTCGGGTCGTGATCTCAGGGTCCTGGGATCGAGCTCCGCATCAGGCTCTCTGTTCAGTGGGGAGCCTGTTTCCCCTTCTCTCTGCCTGCCTCTCTGCCTACTTGTGATCTCTCTGTCAAATAAATAAATAAAATCTTTTAAAAAAAATAAGGTAAAACAAGTTTCTGAAAAATGAAATCATCTCTTGATCAAATTTTAGAAATCTCTAAACCTTGATAAGCATATTGCATTTTTTTACTTATATCCTAAAGACTTAAAATAAGATTTTTTAAATCTCAGTCTTCGTGGGTCTTAGAGGTGATGGAGTTAGATTTATAGGATCACTAAATCCACAAAATGTCATGGTATGCTCTATACAAAGCTTACTTGTGAAACATGGTTCAAAATGAAAACAATAATAAGAAATGTTCTAGTTTTAAAATAATTTCTTGGGGCGCCTGGGTGGCTCAGTTGGTTGAGCAACTGCCTTCGGCTCAGGTCATGATCCCGGAGTCCTGGGATCGAGTCCCACATCAGGCTCCGAGCTCCACGGAGAGTCTGCTTCTCCCTCTGACCTTCTCCCCTCTCATGCTCTCTCTCACTGTCTCTATCTCAAATAAATAAATAAAACCTTAAAAAAAATAAAATAAAATAATTTCTTATTCAGAAAAAAAGGTTGCAACAAAGTCAGAAAACTAAGGTTAAATTCTACCACTGGCCAGTTAGAACAAAGAACATATTTCCATCATGTCCATCTATAAACTACAGAAAACGCCAGATTGTTAGCAATAAAGGAAGTTCTTGTCAAATGTTAGATTCTATCTTCACATAGAATGAGATGATTTGAAAAGATTCATTTTTTTATTCATTTAGCAGATATTTATTAAGCAAGCATTCACCATAGAATAGCATATGTTAATTCAGGTTTTCGATCAAAGAAGCAATTCTCCACAGCATTTCCCTTACTTAGAATCAAAACATTGACAAAAATAAATAATAAATAATAATAAAGGTCTACCTTGACATCTGTGGAGTAGGATAATAGCTTAACTTGGTGAGAAAAAAAAAGTCTTCAAAGAAAGGATTGGGGAAGGGGAAGCTTATATTAAGTAGAAAAAGGAACATAGTATGAAATTTAAATTAGATATTTGGAAGGGGCAAAACATATCCTACTTCATGAAAGTCTCGGGGTTTTTCGTCTATTGTTCATTTTTAATGTACACGCTTGACAAACTAAAAAAAGATGGCAATTTTACATCCACAGTCAAAAGTTTGGGGTGGGGATTGTTTGTTTGTTTGCTTTTTAACTGACTTATGAAATTCAGCAGTGTGGGAGTCACTGGTTCCAAGAGTATTTTAGCCACCCATTTTGGCTGATCTATAATCTGGAACCCTGCCCCTAACACAATGTCACACATGTAGAAGAAGCTCAAAAAGTACTTGTTCAATGAAGAAATGCAGCCCTGTTTCATAAAGGAGGTATGGGTTGGGGATCACTTGAGGTTGGTCCAAAAGAAGTAAGACTCAAAGAAGGTTTGAAAATGAATCAAAAAATAAAGCAATACACTAAGGAATAAGTAAGGGAGGCAGGCCCTAGAGAGCAAGATTTCCCAACACTGCCTACTGGTTTGTAATTCACTGTTAACACTGCGTAAAATCCTAACACCAGGTAGGACATATTTGGATGAATATCTACTCTTCTTTGAAAATGTAAATAATTTGGAGAGGATTAAAGAATGCAACCATTTGGGGGCTCCTAGGTGGCTCAGTGGGTTGGAGCCTCTGCCTTCGGCTCAGGTCATGATCTCAGGGTCCTGGGATGGAGCCCCACATGGGGCTCTCTGCTCGGCGGGGAGCTTACTTCCCCCTCCTCTCTCTCTGCCTGCCTCTCTGCCTACTTGTGATCTCTCTCTCTCTGTCAAATAAATAAATAAATCTTTAAAAAAAAAAAAAAAGAATGCAACCATCTGACGTGACTGTTGTACCAGAAAAATTACAGGAATTTTGTCATAATGCTTATTAAATATGTAAAATATAATTATATACTTAAGATTATGAGATATCTTTATGATAACTTAAAACTTACTTGGCTTACTTAGTTACTTTATATACCTGCATAAAAATAATACACTGGCTTCAAATTATATTAGATTGAATCTCCAAAAACCACTGGATGTTTTAATCAAAATTGGTCAAATATTAAACAACTAAAAATAATTTTGGGTATATGACACTATAGTGATGAATACTGTACATTGTCAAAACCTATAAAACTTTCCAGCACAAAGAGTGAACCTGAAGGCATGCATTTTTTGTAATCAATAATGAATGCAGAATGTGACAAAACACTCGCTGTATTACAAATGTATGAAACAACCTCACTGAAAGGTGTAGAGGGGGTAAGTCCTAACCTAAATAAGTGGAAATGAGTGAAATCTGCAAGAGTAAAGGCAAAAAGGAACTGTATATAATAACTACTGTGTTCTAGCTGATAAAGCTGGATTCTCCCCCTCCCCACCCCCAGGAATACAAGTTAACAATTCTGTTACTGCTATACGTGCGTGCGCACTGGAATGAACAATTAAGTAAATAAATAGATGGCCAGAGCCAAGTTTCCTACTGTTGGAATGAGAAAATACAAATGAGCAAGAAGAGTAGGCTAGAATTATCCATGTGGTAATGGATTAGAGTTGGCAATATCAGTATGAATTTAATATAAATGCAGATGGTCATATACAGAAATATTTATAAATATGTGTATATACACAGGTTATATATATACAGACATACATACACATATAATCTCCCTGCTCTGTCAGCTGAGAGGGTCTAGAAGCAACTACATACCAGCAGCAATGAGCACACTATCCAGATCTTGGTTCCTAATAAATACCATTCTCCATAAAAGGAACCAGAGCTCCTTGGAGAAATAGCTGATTCTGGAACTAGGGCAGGAAATATAAAAAATAATCCTGGAGTATCTTACAGTGATAGAAAGCAAAGAAGTGCTCAAAACACACACATGCACACACACAATGATAAAAGTTTATCAAAAGGATGCAGGAGCCAACTGAAAGAGCTCCCAAGGGAACAGTTTGAGTGACAAAATAAATGGATTATAACCCAAAGTATAAAATAAATATCCATGAGTCCATCTGATATAAATAAATGACAAAATAAATAAATAAATGGAGAAGAAACAAATCTGCCATGCAGAAGAATTCCAAGTAATTTATATAAACAATCTACCCTCAGGAGAGGAGCAGAACGCCCACTCCTTAAGTATAATGACTTCTTCCCGAAGAATACAGTAGGGACAGAAAGAAACCCAGCAAGCATTACCTCAGTCAGATGCTAATGGTCAACATCAATAGTAACAAGTCATGCTGGGTATCTGGGTGGTTCGGTTGGTTAAGTGTGGATCTTGATATCCGCTCCAGGCAAGATCTCAGGATTGTGAGATCAAGCCCCACATCAAGCTCTACACTCGGTGGGGAGTCTGCTTGAGATTCTCTCTCCCTCTCCCTTTGCCCCTCCCCCCTGTGTCTGTGAGCACATGTGTGCTCTTGCCCTCTTTCTCCAAAATAAATAAATAAATCTTAAAAAAAATAGTAATAAGTCATGCAAATAGTATGTACCTCTGATATAATATAATGAAAAGGGCAATTTCCCTCTATGGTCTTTCACCCAAAAACATATAAACCCATGATAAAAATATTAGACAAATTCCAATTCAGAGACATTCCACCAAATACCTGATTGGGACTCCTCAAAACTATCAATATCATCAAAAATAAGAGAAGTCTGATAAGCTGCCAGAGCCAGGAAGACCCTAAAGAGAATGACCACCAAGTGCAGTATGACATCCTGGATGGGATTCCAGAATAGAAAAAGGCCAAAAGATAAAAACCAAGAAAATATGAATAAAATATGGACTTTAATTAATAAAAAACAATACATCCATACTTTTTGATAATTGTAACAAATGTACCATACTCATTTAAGATTTTAACAGTGGAAATTGGGTTTGGAGTATATGGGAGCCCTCTGCACCATCTTTGTTATTTTTCTATAAGTCTAAAACTGTTCTAAAATTAAAAGATATTTAAAATTAATTTGGGAGGAGCTGAGATATCTACTGAATATGATGATTATCCAATTTACAACTCCAGCCCCATTCCTAATACTATATATTGGCATCAACCACCTCTAGTTTCCTAAATGGGAAACTCAGATCTGATGTTTTGGTCATCGCAGCCCTTTCACTTTGATATTTTTTCACTCTTGGGTAGATTGTTGGCCGTCCCAGTAATTTGGTTACAAAACCATACAAAGTCAATTACATGGAAAGATTTTCAGAAACTAATGTATTTTTAAGAACTAGATTTTTCGGGGTGCCTGGGTGGCTCAGTGGGTTGGGGCCTCTGCCTTTGGCTCGGGTCATGATCTCGGGGTTGGAGATCGAGCCCCATGTCGGGTTCTCTGCTCGGCGGGGAGCCTGCTTCCCCCCTCTCTCTGCCTGCCTCTCTGCCTACTTGTGATCTCTCTCTCTCTGTCAAATAAATAAATAAAATCTTTAAGAAAAAAAAAAGAACTAGATTTTTCAACAACCATGTAGAGTAACTTTTAGAAACTATGTCCATTGTTATTTTACCTACAGTTCAGAATGCATCACTGCTTACGTATTGCTTCTATGATTAGTGTCTTATAATCAAGACCAAAAAGATGTCCTCCTAGATAGATTTATACACAACCTTCCCCTCCATACACACACATACAGAATTGGGAGTTATTACTATTCTAGTGTGAACTAAGGCCACTCTATAAATCTCAAATTTATTTTGCAGAAGCACTGTCAAAAAAAAAAAGTGCCAACTTAATTTCTTTCCCCGTTGGAAGCTGCTTATAAGTTAATTCAACTGATGTCGAAAACTTCATATGAATTCTTTTTATTTTTTTTTTCATATGAATTCTTTTTAATTCAGAGAGTCAAGGAGTAGCTGGTAGCCATTATTCTAACTTTGAATATGTTAGTTTAAATGCATATTTTAAATCCAGTTTTACTACAGGAAAGTCACCAAGTCAATTTTAAATAAATTTGATTATATTTTATCTCTAGGAAAGCATCTGTTAGTTTTCTAGGAAAATGAATCAACTACTCATTTTTTGCTACTTGGCCAGAAATGCTACTTCTATATAAATTCATGGAATAAGTACTTCCATACAAGGCTGAAGATAGTTTTAAAAAGCCAAATCTTAAAATAAAACTGGAAAACAGATTCACTATGAACATTATTTTTAGCATCCCTCTTATAGTACAATATCAATCTAAGCTTTAAATATGGCCTTACAAAAGGGGTTGCTGTCAGGCTCTATTATTCTCTTTTGATGTGAGCTATAAAGAATTTGAACATAAAATGTAATGTCATATGAGAATGCACACCCAAATAAATAAAATGTAAATGAGAATGCACAGCCAAATAAATAACTCATTTTAAGGTGCTACATATCATTTCAGTTTTGGAAGAGAGGTTTGATAAGGGATCCCCAGGCATTTTACTATTTTTTTTTTTTTTTTTTTTGACAGAGAGAGATCACAAGTAGACAGAGAGGCAGAGAGATAGAGAGGGAAGCAGGCTCCCCGCCAAGCAGAGAGCCCGATGCAGGGCTCGATCCCAGGACCCTGAGATCATGACCTGAGCCAAAGGCCAAGGCTTTAACCCACTGAGCCACCCACGCACACCTCCCCAGGCATTTTAAGGTGCTCTTAATGTTCACCTACCTCTCTCTTCCTCTGGTCCCTTACTTGATAGATCCCCACACTGAGAACGGATACCTGAAGAACTGTATCCACGACCATCATCTGAGTCATTGATCTTACTACAAATAATTAGGGATGATTTGCAGACCAAGGCTGGTAACCATGTAGTTTTTCTCATCAATTTTTTCTTATACCCTTGTTCCCAGCATTCAGTATCACTAAAAATCTATAAACTGTGACAAGTAAATCCTAATCAGAGGAACACAAAATGAGGCTTAAATTCCTATCAGGATGGACTACAACACATCCAGACATCCATGCATGCACAGTGGCTACACCAAATACATTAAATAGTAATGCTAAAAACAAAGACACTGAAACCCAAATGTTCTACTTCCTATCACTATCCCTGGTGAATATTCAGTCAGTGTCTGCAATGCATCTCCAGTAAAGAATAGTTTTTCAGAGGCTTTTCATCTTCCCTAATCAGCCACCGTATCCTCCACTATCTTCTGGAAGGAGCTTCAATTATTTTCTTTTTTTTTTTTTAAGATTTTATTTAGGAGTGCCTGTTTAAGCATCTGCCTTCAGCTAGGTCCTGATCTCAGGGTCCTGGGATTGAGCCCCACATGGGTCTCCCTGTTCGGTGGGGAGCCTGCTTCTCCCACTCCCCTTGCTTGTGTTCCCTCTCTGGCTGCCTCTCTCTGTCAAATTAATAAATAAAATCTTTAAAAAATATTTTATTTATTTATTTGACAGAGAGAGAGATCACAAGTAGGCAGAGAGGCAAGCAGAGGGAGAGGGGGAAGCAGACTCCCTGCTGAGCAGAGAGCCCAATGCAGGGCTCAATCCCAGGACCCTGAGATCATGACCTGAGCCGAAGGCAGAGGTTTTAAGCCACTGGGCCACCCAGGTGCCCCAGGAGCCTCAATTTTAAAAAGAACACAAGAGTCTGTTCTCTGGTCTTTAACTTGTTTTTATTCGTTTGTTTATTTGCCCTAACCTTCTGAAAAACCTCAGCTAATTCCCAGTTTTAGCCTCCCTAACACTATCATAACTAAACTTTCATATGAATTCTTTTTGTGTCATAGCCAGGGAGTAGCTAGTAGCCACTGTTCTAACTTTGAAATATGTTGTTAGATGCATATTTTTTTTTTAGATGCATATTTTAAAGCCAATTGTACTATATGGGAAAGTCACCAACTCCATTTTAAATAAATGCTACTCTTGTATTTTTCTTTAGTTACATGTTCCTTCCTTGATATTTTGCATATTTCCTGTGACCTTTTCGCTCAGAGTTGTCTATATCACTAATTTCGTTAGATAAAATACCTTCCCTGTAAACCTTTCTCTACTGTTTAGATCCTTCACAAGTAAATCATCAGAATTACATTTTTTATTATCAGCCATCAACATAGGGCACAATTCCTTTAAAATATCTACTTTTTCTCTAAACTTCTTCAAATCTACTTTTTCTTTTGAGAGAGACCTCAGGCGAGGGATGGGGCAGGGCAAAAGGGAAGGGAAGAAAGAGAATCTGAAGCAGGCTCCACACTCAGATCGAGGCTCCATCTTATCACCCTGAGTTTGTGACCGGAGGGGAAATCAAGAGTTGGACACTTAACTGAGTCACCCAGGCACCCCAAAAATCTACTTCTTAAAAATGATATGCAGTACCACTTTGCCTTTACATTAGAAACTCTTAATAAGTTCGCCTTTCCCAGAATTTCTTTTAAGGCCAATCACCAATATATTCTTTGCTAGTCATTAATAAGATACAGAATTGTCATTCTCTCCACTGGCTTCTCCCACCTTTAAAGAGATTTAATGATAACTCATATGTGTATAGTACTATTTTCACATGCATTATCATATTTAATGCTCACAATAAACTTAGAAGTTTGGAAAAACAAGTGTTATTGCCTGAAAGCTAAAAACAGTTAAATTAGGGTGCCTGCGTGGTTCAGTTGGTTAAGCGACTGCCTTCAGCTCAGGTCATGATCCTGACGTCCCAGGATAGAGTCCCACATCCAGCTTCCTGCTCAGCAGGGGTCTGCTTCTCCCTCTGACCTTCCCCCTGTCATGCTTGCTCACTCTCATTCTCTCTCAAATAATAAATAAAATCTTAACAAAAAAAAAAAAAAACAGTTGAATTATTTACTTAAGGCCACAAGGCCAAGCAAATGGAAATTGACACTTATTTCGGGGACTTTTCTATTATAATACCTTCCTCTTCTTTTAGCAGAATCAGACTTCCAGCCAATGATAAGATGCTAGAAGTTCCCCATGCCAATTATTTCTTGTATCTATGCCAGTATTATAATCTATATTAAGAACTCCTGGCTCTTTTTTTTTAAGATTTTATTTTATTTTTTTCCCCAAATATTTTTATTTTTTCAGTGTTACAAGATTATTTGCTCATGCACCACACCCAATGTTGGCTTTTTTTTTAAGCAATCTCTCCACCCAACGTGAGGCTCAAATTCACAACCCTGAGATCAAGAGTCACATGTTTACAGACTGAGCCAGCCAGGCGCCCGAGAACTCTTAATTGTTTTCAATAGCTACAGAGTTTGTCCTCCGGGGAAGTGATGTTGTTTCCCATCCACTAGGAATGAATGAATCTCATATGACATTGGTTTTACTACCAGCTCCACTATCTTTTCACTGTATAACCCTGGGAATTGGCTTTAAAACTCAATTGCAAATATAACACTACTATTTTTTCACACTACACAAGCAAATGTTTTTCCTAATCATAAAGAAAAATAAGAATCCCTCTACATTCTTAACATATAATGATAATAACCAGCTGATTTCTAACTATAGGTAATATAATAAAAAAAAACAAATACTAAGGGGAAAAAAAGAAAAAAAAGTAGAAGATAATCAAGAATTTCTTAACCACATGGGTATTAAAACATAAGACAGATCATAGCATAATAGAATCACAGTCCTCTTTAAAATTAATCAGATTATAAGGATTGGTTTATATGTATTCTAAAGGTTCCATTTGGGTTGTTTTGTTTTGTTTTGTTTTGTTTAAAGATTTTATTTATTTATTTGACACAGAGAGAGAGATCACAAGTAGACAGAGAGGCAGGCAGAGGGAGAGGGGGAAGCAGGCTCCCCGCCAAGCAGAGAGCCCGATGTGGGGTTCGATCCCAGGACCCTGAGATCATGACCTGAGCCGAAGGCAGAGGCTTTAACCTACTGAGCCACTCAGGTGCCCCTAAAGGTTCCATTTGTTAAGATTGGGAAAAAAAGACAATGGTAAAAAACTTCATTACCAGGACATGCCTTAAAATAACTTAATAATTTGGTTATAATATTTTAATAGCGAATGAAATAAATCTCAAATCTTTTCAAATACTGACAAGATACATACACATATATACATATGTAGGTTGCATAAATGTGTTTATAAACTATCAAAGAAATGTTAAAAGTAGAAATTTGTAAAAGGATCACCTATTTAACCAAGTAAATAAAGCACAACAAAAATAAATACAAGATTAACCTTTTTTATGGGTCCCACAGTTCACTGGGAAAAGATCCATAAGGGATGGAATGATTGGTACAGCACAGGGACTATAGTTGATGGAATGTAATAGCATTGCCCGGTGACAGCTGGTAGCTGATGAGAACAAAGGCAAAATAAATGTAGCTAAAACTAAATTTCCTGACAACTTGCAGCCCACCGACAAGTACTTGAGACCCGCTCAGTGACATTCCTCAAGTAACTCACAATTGCCTTAGTGTTAATGCTTTGCTAGAGGCAAAAAGCAACCTTAGCTTGACAAGGTGATCCCTCCAGGATTCTGTAAGTCTTTCTTTAACATATGAAAATCCTTTTGAAAACTTCCTTTATCTCTGCCCCTCCCAATTTAAAGGTATGCGCACACATACCTTTAAATCCCAAGGCAGGGAGCCTGGGTGGCTCAGTTGGTTGAGCAACTGCCTTCGGCTCAGGTCATGATCCCGGAGTCCCGGGGATCGAGTCCCATATCAGACTCCTGGCTCTGCGGGAAGTCTGCTTCTCCCTCTGACCTTCTCCCCTCTCATTCTCAGTCTCTCGCTCTCTAATAAATAAATAAATCTTTAAATCCCAAGGCAATCCTTCACAATTCCAGGGCAGCTCTTTCTGCTCATGGGTCCTGTCCCATTCTTAAATTAAAAAAAAAAAATCTTGGGGCGCCTGGGTGGCTCAGGTGGTTAAGCCTCTGCCTTCGGCTCAGGTCATGATCTCAGGGTCCTGGGATCCAGCCCCGCATCGGGCTCTCTGCTCAGCGGGGAGCCTGCTTCCCCCTCTCTCTCTGCCTGCCTCTCTGCCTCCTGGTGATCTCTCCGTGTCAAATAAACAAACAAAATCTTTAAAAAATTTTTTTTTTAATTTAAAAAATTAAAAATTAAAATAAAATAAAATCTTTTTACCCAGAAAATGGCTCAAGAATTCTTTCTGGACTGTTCACTCCCAGCCCACATCACATCAATAGCTACACTTTCGGGGAACATAGCATAAGATAGAGAGTTGTTGAATGACTATGTTTTATAACTAAATCTAATGTAACATTGTATATCAACTATACTGAAAAAAGAAGAGGAAGAATGGAACAATTTTACTACTCTGATATACCCTGGCAATAATAAAGGTAAGCCAAAGAACTTACTTTAAAAAAAGACTAAGAGGGGCGCCTGGGTGGGTCAGTCATGTTGGGCCTCTGTCTTGGGCTCGGCTCATGATGCAGGGGTCCTGGGATCAAGCTCCACATTGGGCTCCCTGCTTCTCCCTCTCCTACTCCCCCTGCTTGTGTTCCTGCTCTCGCGCGCTCTCTCTCTCTTTCTCTCTGTCAAAAGAATAAATAAAATCTTCATAAAAAATAAAGATAAATAAAAGACTAAGAATTGGCTTTATAGTTAATGCATCCATGAAAACTATAGAAAACCTTTTAAATATTAGACATAAACAAAATTTTAAAAGATTCCGCCTCCAGAATGTATACCTTATAGAAGATTGATTGATTGATTGGTTTGACAGAGAGGGAGAGGGAGAAGCAGACTCCCCACTGAGCTGGGAACCTAATGCAGGACTCTATCCTAGGTTTTTTGTTTTGTTTCTTTGCTTTTAAGATTTTATTTACTTAAAAAAAAAAAAGATTTTATTTACTTATTCAGAATATTTACCTTGTATAAACAGAGAAGAGACACTCCCTATTTAGAAGTAATGGTCACTAGTTCGGGGATACTATGGTCTTTGGTTTCCAATTCCAGTGTGACCTTGGGCAAGAGGCCTTTCATCCAAATAACCTTGTTTTTTTAATGAGGGTGTAGTATTAGATAACTTCTAAAGTCCCAATACCTCTAGAATCTTGTGATCCTGAATGTAACAATTTTAGATCTCCAGTAGGAAATGGGAAGTTGCTTGTCCACACCACAGAGGTAATTGGGTTTTCTCTCACAGCAATAACATCTCCAGTAATTCAATTGCTTGATAAATTTACCTTCTCCTGCTTTTCATGATAATGTGTTATTACCCAATCATATCACATTAAAATATAATTCTACCACAACCAATGGGAAATAACTTTCTAGTAAGATGTGTAATGAGTCTTTCAAACATTAAACCAGAAAAGATAACTGTGTGTCAACTTGCAAAAACAATTCAGCTTTAAGAGAGCTATGTGAGGGCGCCTGGGTGGCTCAGTTGGCTGCCTTCGGCTCAGGTCATGATCCCAGAGTCCCAAGATCGAGTCCCACATCGGGTTCCCAGCTCCACAGGGAGTCTGCTTCTCCCTCTTACCTTCTCCCCTCTCGTGCTCTCTCTCTCTCAGGTAAATAAATAAAATCTTTAAAAAAAGAGAGAGAGAGGGGCACCTGGGTGGCTCAGTGCTTAAGCCTCTGCCTTTGGCTCAGATCATGATCTCAGGGTCCTGGGATCAAGCCCCAGGGAGCCTGCTTCCCTTCCTCTCTCTCTGCTGCCTCTCTGCCTACTTGTGATCTCTCTCTCTGTCAAATAAACAAAATCTTTAAAAAAAGAAAAAAAAAGAAAGAGAGCTATGTGAATCTGAAGAAATGTTTACAGTGTAGTCATTAATCAAATGGCTTGTAAATGAAATGACTAGACACATGTTCATTGCTAACGACTTTTTTTTTTTTTTAAGATTTTATTTATTTGTTTATTAGGAAAGAGAGAGAGTGAGAGAGAGCAGGTCAGAGTGAGAAGCGGACTCCCCATGGAGCTGGGAGCCCGATGTGGGACTCGATCCCAGGACTCCGGGATCATGACCTGAGCTGAAGGCAGTCGCTCAACCAACTGCGCCACCCAGGGGCCATGCTAACGACTTCTTTTTTTTTGTTTGTTTGTTTGTTTGTTTGTTTGTTTTTAGATTTTTATTTATTTATTTATTTATTAGGAAAGAGAGAGAGAGTGAGAGAGAGCATGAGAAGGGAGAAGGTCAGAGTGAGAAGCGGACTCCCCATGGAGCCGGGAGCCCGATACGGGACTTGATCCCGGGACTCCGGGATCATGACCTGAGCCGAAGGCAGTCGCTCAACCAACTGTGCCACCCAGGGGCCCCTGCTAACGACTTCTTAATCCTCAGATTGTAAGACTAATAAAACTTTTATGTTTGCCCTTTCTTATTTCAAATTCAAGCCATAGCCAGAACACAATAAGCCTTGATTCTAACTATTCTGTTCCGGACTCCCATGTCATTCCAAAATTCCTAAAAGCATAATGTAAATAACAAAGGCAAAGGTAATTTTCCATGTAACAAGCTACTGACGGATGGGATTCTTTACAGAAGAGGGAGGAGGCCAGAAGAGGGGAGAAGACAAAAGAATGTTATCATGAAATTCATTTTAGCCACAGTAACTCAATTCCCCCCAGTTGTTTCTTTTACAAGCATACCTTCTTTTAAGGCACTTTACTTTGTTGCACTTTGCAGATACCCCTTTTTTTTTACATATTGAAGGTTTGTGGCAACCCCATGTAAAGGAAGTCTATCAAAGCCATTTTTCCAATAGCATTTGTTTATTTTGTGTCTCTATGTCACATTTTGCTAATTCTCAAAATATTCCAAACTTTTTCATTGTTACTATATTTGTTACAGCAATCTGTGATCGGTGATCTTTGACGTTACTATTGTCATTGCATTGGAGCACTAAGAACTGCACCCATATAAGAAGACAGCAAACTTAATCCACAAATGTTGTATCCCTTCTCACTGCTCCATCGCCTGACTATTCCCTGTCAGTCTCCCTCTCCTCTGGCCTCCCTAATCCCTAAGACAAAACAATACTGAAATGAGAACAACTAATAAACCAACAATGTTCTCTCAGTGCTCAAGTCAAAGAAAGAGTTGCACATTGTTCAGTTTAAAGCAAAAGCTAGAAATGATTAAGCTCAGTGAGGAAGGCGTGCCGAAAGCTGATATAGGCCAAAAGCTAGGTCTCTTGCTCCAGGCAGCCAAGTTGTGAATGCATAAATTTAAAGGACGTATATAAATACATAAATGATAAGAAAGTGAAACAGCTTGGGGTGCCTGGGTAGTTCCGCTGATTAAGTGTCCAACTCTTGGTTTCGGCTCAGGTCATGATCTCAGGATCCTGGGAACCAGCACCAAGGTGGGCTCCCTACTCAGCAGGGAGTCTGCTCCTGTCCTTCTCCTTTTGTCCCTCCTCACAGTATACACACATCCACGTGCTCTCCCTCTCTCTGTAAAATAAATCCTTTTTAAAAAAGAAGAAAGAAGGGGCACCTGGGTGGCTGAGGGGGTTAAGCCTCTGCCTTGGGCTCCGGGCCTGATCTCAGGGTCCTGGGATCGGGCCCTCGTCAGGCTCTCTGCTCAGCGGGGAGCCTGTTTCCTCCTCTCTCTCTGCCTGCCTCTCTGCCTGCTTGTGATCTCTCTGTCAAATAAAGAAATAAAATCTTTTTTAAAAAATTAAAAAATAAAATAAAATAAAGAGGAAAGAAAAGAAGGTAAAACAGCTTTATTGCTGATATGAAGAAAGTTTTAGCGGTCTGGAAGGAAGACCGAACTAGCCCTAAAATTCTCTTAAGAGAATGAATTAGGGGACGCCTGGGTGGCTCGGTGAGCTAAGCACCTGCCTTCGGCTCAGGTCGTGATCCCCACATCGGGCTCCTTGCTCAGCGGGGAGCCTGCTTCTCCCTCTGCCTGCTCCGCCTGTTCTGCCCGCAGCTCTCGATGCTTCTGCTCTCTCTCTGACAAATACATTAATAAAATCTTCTAAAAAGAGAGAGAGAGAGAATGAATTAGGCCAAAGCCTAATCCAAGAGCAAAGCCCTAACTCTCTTCAATTCTGTGAAGGCTCAGAGAAAGGAGGAAGCTGCTCAAGAAAAGCCTGAAGCCAGCAGAGATTGGTTCGTGAGGTGGAAGGAAAGAAGCCGTCTCCATAACACACGGATGCAAGGTGAAGCAGCAAGTGCTGATGGAGAAGCTGCAGCAAAGTATCCAGAAGATCGAGCTAAGATAATTAATGAAGGTGGTTATGATGAGGGAGCAGAAGGCTAGCTGAAGACAAAGCATAGGACACGTGTGACATTCTTCTAGGAAGCTCCCTACTGTCTTAAAGTGAATGCTTTACTAGAGGGAAGAACAACCTTAACTTGACTATGGCAAAAGCCTCCAGAATCTTGTAGGTCCTCTTTAGCATATGAAAGTTCTTTTGAAAACCTCCCTTTTTCCTTACCTGCCCCAGCCCCATAGTATATGACCAATTGCTCCCTACGACCCCAGTGCAGCTCTTTCCACCCACAGGCCCTGTCCCTGTGTTTTAATAAAATCACTTTTTTGCACCAAAGACATCTCAAGAATTCTTTCTTGGCCTTCAGCTCTGGACCCCACTCCACCAAATCTCACCTCTAGTCCAAAACTACATCATTTACACTAAACAACAAATTTTCAGTGTAGATGAAACAGTTTTCTTCTGGAATATGCCATCTAGGACCTTCATAATTAGAGAAGTCATTATCTGGCTTCAAAGCTTCAAAGGACATGCTGACTCTCTTACAGGGGCTAATGCAGCTGGTGGCTTTCAGTTGAAGCCAGTGCTCACTTACCATTCCGAAAATTCTAGGGCCCTTAAGAATTAAGCTAAATCTACTCTTCCTGTGCTCTGGAAATGGAACTACAATGCCTACATAACAGTACATCATCTGTCTACGACATGATTCACTAAATATTTTAAGCCCCATTGAGACCTATTTTAACCCCAGTTGGGACCTACCGCTCAGCAGAAAAAATTCCTTTCAAAATATTACTGCTCATTGACAGTATAGCTGATCGCCCAAGAGCTCTGACGGAGATATAAGACGTGATTCATGCGTCCATTCTGCAGGCCATAAATCAAGTAGTCATTTTCACCTTTCAAGTCTTCTTATTTAAGAAATACATTTCAGAGGATCAGAGCTGCCATAGATAGTGATTCCTGTGATGGATCTGGGCAAAGTCAATTGAAAACTTCCTAGAAAAGACTCATCATTCCAGATGCCATTAAGAACATTCGTGATTCATAGGAAAGGTCAAAATATCAACATGAATAGGAGTTTGGAAGAAATCGATTCCAACCCTCCCGGATGATTTTGAGGGATTCAGGACTTCAGAGGCAGAAGGAACTGCAGATGTGGTCGAAATAGCAAGAGAACTAGGATGACAAGTGGAGCGTGAAGATGGGACTCAATTGCTGGAATCTCATGATTAAACTTGAATGGATGGGGGGTTGTTTCCTAGAGATGCACAGAGAAAGTGGTTTCTTGAGATGGAATCTGCTCCTGGTGAAGATGCTGTGAAGGCCATTTAAATGACAACAAAGGATTTAGAACACTACCTACAGGTGGTTGATAAAGCAGTGGCAGAGTTTGAGAGGACTGATTCCAATCATGAAAGAAGTTCTACAGAGGTAAAAAGGTACGGAACAGCATCACATGCTTACAAACTGTCGTGAGATTAAGACTCAATTGATGCAGGAAACTTCCCTGTTGTCTTATTTGAAGAAATCGCCACAGTTGCCCCAGCCTTCAGCAACCCCCGCCCTGATCAGTCAGCTGCCATCAACATCGAAGCAAGACCCTCTCTCCACAAAAAGATAACTTGCCGAAAGCTCGGATGATAGCTAGCATTTTTCAGCAATAAAATATTTTTAATTGAGGTATATACAATTTTATATATAAAATAAAATATATACAAAAAATAAATACAAAAAATATACAAAAATAAAAAAATTAATAGACCACAGTATAAGGTAAACATAACTTTTATATGTACCAGAAAACCAAAAACTTCATTTGACTCATGTTATTGTGATATTCACTTTATTGCACTGGTCTGGAATCGAAACTGCAATAACTCAGAGGCATGCCTGTATCTGCTTTGCCCCCGGGGGCTTTCTACCTCTAAAACTATTTTAAATGCCTCACTATGCTGAACTTCTGTTATGATCCCCTCTAGTCTATACACATTACATTTATAAACACTGAAGTCCCGGGTAACTTGGTACTCATTTTTTTTTAAGATTTTATTTATTTATTTGACAGAGAGAGAGATCACAAGTGGCAGAGAGGCAGACAGAGAGAGAGAGGGGGAAGCAGTCTCCCCGCTGAGCAGAGAGCCTGATGTGGGGCTCGACCCCAGGACCCTGAGATCATGACCTGAGCTGAAGGCAGAGCCTTAACCCACTAAGCCACCCAGGCACTCCTCATTTTTTTTCTTTTAAAGGTTCTATGTTTAGGTAATCTCTATACCCACCGTGGGGCTCAAGCTCACAACTCTGAGATTAAGTTACATACTCCACTGACTGAGCCAGCCAATTGCCCCGTACTCACTTTATTACTATTCAGAAGGCTCTGTAGACTAATCATTTGGACTATAAATAAGAGACTTTACCATATATATAGGAAAAGCAGCTTAAAAACTTGACACGTTTCCTGAGAGATTATAATCTCACAAATTTGCTATATATTAACAAGAACCGATATTTCAATTCATAATCTCACAAAGGAAGCATCACATTCACTTACTGCCATAGATACAATAAGTTAAACAGCTATTTAGTAGTTTTTTAGTTCATTATATTCCTGAAGTCATTTGATTTCATCAAAACTCCCAGAATTCAAATTCTTTTTTTTTTTTTAATTTTTATTTATTTATTAGAGAGAGAGAGACCGAGAATGAGAGGGGAGAAGGTCAGAGGGAGAAGCAGACTTCCCGCAGAGCCGGGAGTCCGATATGGGACTCGATCCCGGGACTCCGGGATCATGACCTGAGCCGAAGGCAGTCGCTTAACCAACTGAGCCACCCAGGCGCCCCAAAACTCCCAGAATTCAAAACTCCTAGAAGAGTCCCACTACTGTCAATAAGGTTTTGCCCTCTTGATCCTCTTGGGAACCATGTAGCCATCATGTCAACATGTTCAAGCAGCCTGTTGAAGAATGAGAAACCCTAAGAGAGTAACAGAGGTGTCCCAATCATCAATCAGCCAGCCTCTTCTGACCCAGTAGCTGTCTGTGTAAGTGAGTCCCCGCAAAAATCAGCTGATCCCTGCTGAGCACAGCCCGAACTGCTGATTCCACAAAATCATGAGCTACATAAATGGCTGCTACTCTAAGCCACTAAGTTCTGATGTGATTAGATTTCAAAGTCTAACTGATAAAAAATTCAAAGGCTTATAGGGAAGCCACAGTTGTATCCTAGAGAACACAGAACAGCATGAGGGCTGCAATATGGACCGAGGGGTAAGAGTCATGGAGCAGGTGATTAACAGGGCTGGGTCCAATGTGGAGGATGACAAAGCACTGTTAGGAAAAGAATCACAGAGAAGATAATGCATATTCTTTTCCTTCATTCTGAGGAAAAGAACCACTTCAGGAGGTGATTGACTTAACCAACCTCTGTTTCTTCCATCATTAACACAAATCCCCCAGAGGGAACTCCAGAACCAAATCATAATCCGTGAGCTACCATTTCCACTGGGAAACCACAGAGTAGTCTTCCAACCAGAAAATCTCTCTCTCAGACCCCAAGGAGTTTCACTGAGACTGGAAGCAGCTTCTTCTCTGAGAAAACACCAAATGGTAGATGATGCCAGTGCTTTGGAAGGGCTCGGGGACCCTGGAATGGAAGGCCACAGCAGCAGCATCTGGGGCCAGAGTTGCAGCTATGGTCGGGGCAGGGTGGAGACAGGCCACAGAGCTTGAAGAGCTAAGGGAGGCAAAGCCGAGGACAAGGAGTGGATCCCCATCACCAAGCTGGGCCGCCTGGTTAAGGACATAAAGATCAAGTCCCTAGAGGAGATCTATCTCTTCTCCCTGCCTATCAGAGAATCTGAGATCACTGACTCTTTCCTGGGCGCATCCCTCAAGGATGAGGTTTTGAGGATTATGCCTGAACAAAAGCAGACCTGTGCTGCCCTGCAGACCAGGTTCAAGATATTTGTTGCCATCAGAGATTACAGTGGACGCGTCGGGCTGGGTGTTAAGTGCTCCAAGGAGGTAGTCACTGCCATCCATGGGCCCACCATCCTGGCCACTGGCTACTGGGGGAGCAAGATCAGCCCGCCCCAAGCCATCCCAGGCAAGGTGACCGCCACTATGGCTCTGCGCAGGTGCGCCTCATTGCACCCCCAGAGGGATGGTCTCAGCCCCTGTGCCAAGAAGCTCCTGATGGTGGCCGGTATTGACGACCACTGCCCCTCAGCCAGGGGTGGCACTGCCACCCTGGGCAACTTTGCCAAGGCCGCTTTCGACGCCACTTCCAAGGCCCACAGCTGTGTCACCCCTGACCTCCGGAAAGGGACTGGGTTCACCAAGTCTCCCTGTCAGGGATTCACTGACCACCTTGTAAAGACCCACACCAGGCTCCTGCTGTGGCCACCACATAGTTTCATACAAGAAAAATAAAGTGAATTAAAGCTTGTTTAAGGGATGCCTGGGTGGCTCAGTTGGTTGAACGTCTGCCTTTAACTCAGGTCATGATCCCAGTGTTTCTGGATCTAATCCTGCATTGGGCTCCTTGCTCAGCAGGGAGCCTGCTTCTCCCTCTGCCTGCTGTGCGGCATTCTCTTTCTCTCTTTCCCTCCCTGGCAAATAAATAAATAAAATCTTAAAAAAAACCTGAAGCCAGACAAGACCTTAAAGATGCAGCCAAGTTGAATATCTGTTTAACTCAGCTGTGTTCAGTTCCTTGTAATCCCCCAGAAGTCAGACTGAGAAAATGACAAATACACTGGCACATCAAGAGAAGCAAATTCTTACCTAGAATGAGGCCCTAAAACTCAAGACTGGAATGTTCTGAGCTTCTGAAACAACTTAAATGCCCGACAATAAGAGAGTATTTAAATACATGTTAGTGTAACTGTAATGAGGAACATAAGGAAGCTCCTACAGTCACAGAGCTGCCCACAGTAGAAGCATTCGAACTAAATACCCACTGAAGGCACCTCCTCCAACAGTCACTGAACAAGCATCTTTTTTTTTTTTTAAGATTTTTTTTTTATTTACTGGAGAGACAGAGAAAGTGAAAGAGAGCATGAGAGGAGAGAAGGTTAAAGGAAGAAGCAGACTCCCTGCGCGGAGCTGGGAGCCCGATGTGGGACTCGATCCCGGAACTCAGGGATCATGACCTGAGCCGAAGGCATTTGCTCCACCAACTGAGCCACCCAGGCGCCCTGAACAAGCATCTTCGATCCATTACACTACAGCTGGAGTAGGCCACAACAATGAGGACCCACTCTTCAGGATAAAAATTACAGAATATGGCATGGCAAACCATCTTTGCTCCTGATTTGTGATTTTTGCAAATAGGAAATCTTATCAAGGTATAAGATTAACTCACTGTACAACTGCTATTTAATAAATTGTGCTTATAGAGAAAAATACTGTCTCATTCAAGACACGTGGTTACTATGCATTAAGCATATACGGTAAACGTCAACATTCTTGAATAAAGGCAAATTTTATGTCCTTTTTTAATTCATTTTATATATGAATAAAAATGATGGAATGCGTAACTGGCCCAACAGGACAGACCACAGAGAATTCTCCTGGGGATTCAAAACAAAAAACTAAAACACAAAGTATAATACCAAACCAATCTAGGATCACAGAATGTTAACTCCAAAGGGGGATTTAAAAGGACACCGGTGTGACTCACTTGGTTAAGCATCCAACTCTTGATCTCAGCTCAGGTCAGGACCTAAGGGTTGTGAGATGAGCCCGGGATTAGGGCCTCAGCGCTGAGCATGGAGCCTGCTGAAGATCCCCCTCTCCCTCCTCCCATTCTCTCTGCTCCGACCCCTCTGCTTAACACACGCTCGTGCACTCTCTCTCTCTCAAGTAGGGACTTAAAGATTATTTGACACCCCCCCTTCATCCTGAAATAAGGAAATTAAACATAAAAAAATGTCTAACGGGGGGCGCCTGGGTGGCTCAGTCATTAAGCATCTGCCTTTGGCTCAGGTCATGATTCCAGGGTCTTGGGATTGAGCCCTGCATCAGGCTCCAAGCTCGGCGAGAAGCCTGCTTCTCCCACTCCCACTCCCCCTGCTTGTGTTCCCTCTCTCTCTGTGTCTCTCTCTGTCAAATAAAAATCTAAAAAAAAAAAAAAAAAAAAGTCTAATGGCTAGAGTCATGGCTAGCTAATTTATTCAACAAATATTTATTTAAAAAGCTACTAGGTGCCGGGCCCCCTGCAGAGCGGTGCAGATTCAAGGTTCAGGCAGGACATATATTATCTCCCAACTGCGTGGAGCATACAGGCATCCGGCCAACCGGCAGTTAGCTTCCTGTTGAATTTTACGGCTGGACCTTCTGACTGTTATTCCAACGCCGTCGCCCCTTTCATTCATTTGTCCCAGTATTCAGCACCCACTATGTGCCAGGCTGTTGAAGCTGTGAACACAGCAAAGCCCTTATCCTCACACAGCTTGCATTCTAATGAGGTACAGAGACAGACACATAAACAAAAATAAGTAAGATCATGATAAGTGCTCTGAGAATATTTAAGGATGATTAACAAAACAGAGGGTCACAGGGAAGAGGGGATGCACCTTTAGCAAAGGCAATCAAAGAAGTCCCCTCTAATTCCAGAGATGAAAGTAATATATAGCAGGTACATTTATAGCAATTAAGTCTACAAATCTTTTTCCTCATTTATAAATGAGATTTTCAACAGATGGCCTCAGAAGTCAGGACATTTAACGGTAAGGCCTGTTCTTTTCAAATGTTTCATTGTATCATAGTTGAATCTGCCTTCCTGACTTTGGGCTAGGCCAGTTGTCCTGACAGTACGCACCATGGAAAGGAAAATTCACTCCATAGAATATTCAAGAGTATGCTATTCAACCTTTACAGACTCTTTAATTTATTGTTTACTCAACCAATGTTGCTTATACTCCACTTGCTCTTCTTAAAGTTCTCTGTGCCAAAAAAATAATCTCAATTAAATGCACTAGCATAATTACCAGTGGGAAAAGTTGTAATTTCAAAAGATAGCCAAGTTCTAAAGAAAAGACATATGGGATTTAAACTATAAATACACATGGATACCTGCATTATTCCAGCTGGCACATCTGACCATGTAATTAATGATTATTAGATAGACGTTCTTCAGCAGACTTAGATAATAAAAACAAAAAAAAAATCTATTTTAAACATCTACACAGAGACCTAAATGCAACAGACATGGTCTATATATGAAAATTGTTTTCTTCATTTAATCAGTTGAATTCTAAATTTAAGATTATTTTCTAGCAATCACAGGAATAACAAAGAGCATTTGTAGTTCGACCCAGCAATTGCTGGGTATTTACTCCAAAGATACAAATGTAGTGATCCGAATGCACCCCAATGTTTATAGCAGCAATGCCCACAATAGCCAAACTATGGAAAGAGCCCAGATGTCCATTGATAGATGAACAGCTAAAGATTTGATATATATACAAAATGGAATATTACTCAGCCATCAAAAAATGAAATCTTGCCATGTGCAATGATATGGATGGGACTGGAGGGTATTATGCTAAGTGAAATAAGTCAATCAGAGAAAGACAATTATCATGTGATCTTACTGATCTGTGGAATTTAAGAAACAAAACAGAGGATCATAGAGGAAGAGAGAAAAAATAAAACAAGATGAAACCACCGAGAGAGACAAATCACAAGAGACTCTGGATCATAGGAAGCAAACTGAGGGCTGCCGGAGGGGAGGGAGGTGGAGGGATGGGGTACTGGGTGATGGGCACTAAGGAGGGCATGTGATGTAATGAGCATTGGGTGTTATATAAGACTGATGAATCACAGACCTGTACCTCTGAAACCAATAATACATTATATGTTAATTAATTGAATTTAAATTTTTAAAATGTTTGAAAAATAATAATAATAAAAAGAGCACTTGTAGTAGATACAGCAACTGGCTAGCTCAACTTCTGTTCTGGATCTCTCTATCTGCCTTCCTATACTGCAGAGGATAGAATGCTAAAAAACAAACAAACAGAAAAACTTCATTTCCCAGACTCCCTCAGTACCTAGCATTCTCCATGCATTTTAGTTTTCACCATTAGACATACTTCTGTTAGACCTGAACTCAGAGTCAACGTAAGTGGGAGAGAACAGTACTCCAGGTACTGTCGTGCTGGTGTAGGTCTAGCAGGCAACAGAGAGCTGTGAAACTAGCAGTGCTGACAACAGTCTGAACATGAATCACAGCTAAGGCAGAATATTCCAGAACACAACAGTTGCTTCAGGACTCCTGGAAGTGGCTCAAGTGGTGAAAGCAGCAGTTGACATACAGATTTCCTGATACTCCAGCTTCCTAAACATAACTACACTAGGAGTTCCCTTGACGGCCAGTTCTGCAGCATCATTCTGAAGCTACTCCTTGAGGGTCAGCCCAGAGTCTAATGCCCCAGCCCTTACAACGATTAGCAAGTACCTAATTCCTCAGGTTAAATCTTTTTTTTTTTTTTGCTTAAATAAGAAGAGTGATATCCATCATCTGTAACCACACCCTTGAGTGATACGGTAGGTAGTAAGACAATTACATGGAAACATAAATTTTCTGAACACTTTCATGTTTTCAAATATTCAAAGTAATTTCGCATGATCTGGACTCTCAGTAGATAGCACTGATTTAAGTACATCATAGAATTCTTCATTTTTCAAAGCAGTAACAAAAAGAAGCCTGGATTTTAAAAACACAGTTACTCTGGGACACCTGGGTGGGTCAGTCAGTTGAGCAATTAACTCTTGATTTCTGCTCAGGTCACCATCTCGGGGTTGTGAGATCGAGCCCCATGTTGGGCTCTGAGTTCAGTGGAGAGTCCGCTTGAGATTCTCTCTCTCTCTCTCTCTGCCCTTCCTGCTGCTTGGGCGTGCACTCACTCACTCTCTCTAAAATAAATCTTTAAAAATAAATTAAATTAATAAAAATACAGCTACTCAACACATTAAGTCATTTTTTATTTGAACTCATTATGATTTGATATTTTGAAACTATACCAAACAAAAAAATTCTCTTTCCAACCCTTGCTTCTTTGAACAATTAAACCAGTACCTCTCATACGGTGGACAATGAATATAGGTTAGCGACTGGGTATGGATGGAATGATACATATGATTCAACTAACTGATAAGCCAAAAGTATATTTGTTTTGATGTGGGGGCAACAGATTGAATTATGAAAATGTCATAGATAAAATTAAATGCATTATCATAAAATCCATTAACTTTATTGTAAAACGACACACACTCTGACAGAAAATATAGGGAACTCTCCATGTTAAAATTTTAGGAAATTTCTATAAAGGCTGGAACAGTAAAATAATTTCCTAGAGTGATAGAGAATCCAACCAGATAATTTCCTCAGCATATTTATTTTTTCATATATTTATAGTTTTTATATTAAAAAAAATTGAACTCAAAAGTCAGAAATCTCTTCACTGAGATAGATAGCATCTACTTGATAAAAGGTCCCAACAGTACCCAAGTACCTCTAGGACTCAAAAGAATACTCTTATTTCCTAAGCGTATTAATGACACACTTTTCATGAAAAAATATGATACAAGAGAAATAAAGTCATGACCATCTGACTTCCCCTGGATAATGAATAGCATGACCTGGGTTCCCATCTATGCAGAAAAGTAGTGTAATAAATTAAGGCTTACTTTTATCTCTGTCACTTTATACAAGTCTGTTCTCCAGCTCATGGGAAAAACAGAAGTGGTTCAGCAGATCCCCCTACCAGGAGCATGTCTACTCTAGGAAAGAAGTCAGCCTCAGCTGCAAGCCTTTTTCATGAATAAATTCCCACAGTCCTATCAATTTACAGATTCAAGTTTTTCCCAACTTCCAAAAAAAAAATTAAAGGAATTTAAAAATAACATTTCCTGATTACTCAGTTTGTGAAAAATGTGTTACTAGTTGCGGAAAGATTCAACAGAATAGAAAACAAGGTCCCTATCCCCAAGGAAGTATGAGAGTTTTAATATATGTAAAAAACAAACAAAAAATCATTAAAGCCTCTGGAACCTTAGTGATCCTTATCTGAGGGAGTTTCTGGACCTCCCTTCTTTAGTACCTGCTCCTTTGTTCTTCTTAATAATTCTAAATGGCATATGGAAAATTTTATTTTTTTTAAGATTGTATTTATTTATTTGAGAGAGAGAGAGCACAAGCCTGAGCAGGGTAGCAGAATGGGAAGAGAGGAAGAAGCAGACTCCCCACTGAGCAGGGAGCCCAATGTGATGCCAATGCCGGATGATGACCATGGGGGCTTGATCCCAGGACCCTGAGAGATCCTGACCTGAGCCGAAGTCAGAGGCCTACCCTACTGAGCCTGCCCGGCACCCCGAAAATTTTACTTTATTTTTAAATTCTCCTAGAACTTCATTAGTCAGCCAAAGATGGCATGATGTGTCACAATGACTATGTGGAGAATCACTGTCCCCAGGGCTATGGAAAAGCTAAATGAGTAAACGAGTGAATGAAACCAATAGAGCTTAAGTGCAGAGCCTCACTAAAGAACATCCACTCTCACGCCTGTTCATAATCGGACACCCCGCCTAAAATTTAACCATGATTCGAACCTCACAGATATGAATGAAGCAATTCACTTCTTGTGAATTTGAATTCTTCAGTGCAGTAGCTAAAGGTCAAGAAATTGGGTTAATGAGAACATGCCACTGGGGTGGCAACGGAGCAAGGGGAGTGGAAAAAAATCAAAGGCAGAAACTATTTATTCTCCATTGCAAGTGGGAAAGTCATGGAATAATGTCTTTAGGCCATATAACCCCGTTGGTGATTTTTTTAAGGAACTTGATTGTTTAGCTTACAGATTATCTGTGTTCTTTAGTGCTTCTTTTTGCTTTTAGTATCATCTCTTAACTATTTCATCGGTGATTGAGACCTCTACAGAGGATGTAAATGGAGAAGAGATTGAAGTGAATGAAATTCAAGGTAGCCCTTGAGCTTATATCTCACTCCTAGGCAATAAGTTCAGGAATAAAGATTTATTGTAAAGAAAAGACTAAGGTGAGGGGAGTCTTAACCTTGGCTAAGTTCAACTTATAACGAGCAGATTTACAAAACACTTAAAGGGTTAATTATAATTCTTTGCTTTATAACAGTCTCCATTTTTTAAAAATTATCCCATGTATTACTTTGTTTAATAGACATAAAATTCTTGGGTTCAAAATAATGCTTTAGCTTACCAAAATGTGTTTTACTAGGGTTTCAAGAATACACCTAAAGCAGGGGGACCTGGGTGGCTCAGTTAAGTGTCTGATTTGATCTCAGTTCAGGTGTGATCTCAAGATCATGGAACCCACTTTAAAAAAAAAAAAAATGCACCTAAAGAAAGCTTCCTTGTGTTATGGGGGATGGTTGAGTAGCTAAAATTATAGTTGTTTACATTTATTTCCATGGTTCCAGGGCCTATGCAGAAGTGAAACAAAATTCTGTGATTTAGATTTTCAATATTGACTTTTTCTGATTCCATACTAGACTTTTCTTTGTATCATTAAAATCTATAAATGGAAAAAAAATAATGTGGGTTCCCAGATGGAAAAGAAAATCTTATTTCCCATAACCATAAAATAGAAAACAAGTGTTACGCATGTTCGAATTCCTAATAAGCCAGAATTAGATGGATATTTCAGTAACTCAGCTAATAACCTAGAACAGCATTAACTTTCCAAATGAAGTTTTTGAAAAGATAAAAGGAAACGCCCCAAACCACAAAAATACTTCAGTATAAGCCACAAGTATTCCTATTTGGAATTACCACTACAAAATCTTAATAATACTCCTCATCCAGAAACATGGTACTTTAGTAACAACTGTGCCAAAAAGAAAGATTTTGTGTTTTGTTTGTTTTGTTTTTGGCTCTCTCTAGATTATAGTTAACAAATGCCATTTATTCAACAAAGATTGATGTGCCACGTGTTGGCTATGAGAGTTACAAAGATGATCTTGCTCCCAAGGAGCTTAAACCTGGGAGAAAAATAAAGCACAATAGAGAATAACCACAAGGCCACACGGTTTGCATACAAACCCAAGAAAGGGTGGGCAGAGGGCTAAATTAGTCACAAGAGAAAAAGAGAATGATGGGATTTGAGGGGGGTGGTTATCAAGGAGGACTTTACACAAGGTGGCATTTGAATATCAAAAAAGACAGAAATGAGGGGCTCCTGGGTGGCTCAGTTGGTTGAGCGGCTGCCTTCGGCTCAGGTCATGATCCCGGAGTCCTGGGATCGAGTCCCGCATCGGGCTCCCAGCTCCGCTGAGAGTCTGCTTCTCCCTCCCACCTTCTCCCCACTCATGTTCTCTCTCTCTCTCTCTCTAATTATCAAATAAATAAATAAAATCTTTAAAAAAAAAAGACAGAAATGGTAAGCCAGATTTAGATAAGGACTGATAAGAAGTAAAAGGAAGGAAGGAGGGAGGGAGGGAAGGAAGGAAGGAAGCAAGGAAGGATGGATAGGTGGATAAGACAGGGCAAGCTGTCCCTTTTTTTTTTTTTTAAATTTCAAGCTAACCTGAAAGTAGAGAGAAAGAGGTGTAATAAAACCACACGTACCTATATTCCACTGCAACAATTATCAACCCATTGGCAATCTTGTTTCATCTCTCTTCACACTCACCCCATGTCCCACTCTCCTACCAGATTATTTTGAAGCAAATCCCAGATAGCACACTATTTTTGTCAGTAAAGATTTACTTCCTTCAAATATGTGAAGGGCTCTTCTTTTAGACTTACAGTGGTATTTATTTTTGTATTAATTTAACACACACTGTCCTAAGCGCTTTACAGATATCGACTCATTTTATCCTCAAAAGAACCCTAGAAGGTAGTTATATAATTCTTATCATTTCACAGATGAGCAAACTAAAGACCAGAAGGTTAAGTAACTTGCCCAAAATTGCCTAGCGAGAAGTTAAGTGGCCAAACAGGATTTGAATCCAGGTCTTCAGGCTTAGCTCATGGTCTTAAACACTATACTATATTATACTGCCAGTAAATATTTGGTTTACTCCTTCAGAGTCCAAATATAACTTATTTTAGTGTCATTTTTCCATCCTATGTTTCAACTTGTCTTCAAAAAGAGACACTGCTAGTCCTTCAACCACAAAGGAAAGGTACAACTGCACACATTCCAATCAAATAACATTGGTTTTTTAGTAGCCTTCATACATTCAACTCAGACAAAATAATCATGAACTCTAGAGGTTGCTGAATAAGTGCAAGTACTCTGGGCTCACAAATCACACATGTGCATTTGACAAGTAATGAACTATTCGAATGTCATATTTTGATGATAAAAACAGAGTCCTCCCATTATTTTCAAAAATCTAATTTCAAGGCGCCTGGCTGGCTCGGTCAGAAGAGCATGCAACTCTTGATTTCAGGGTCATGAGTTTGAGCCCCAGAGTGGGTGCAGAGATTACCTTAATAAATAAACTTAAAAAAGAAACACTCTAATTTCATCAACTAGATACTGCATACGTTCTGACTGCAACATCTAAACATAAGAACTATCATAAATAGCACTGAAACACTGAATTATTTTGGCCTGCACAAACACCACAATTATTTAATTTTAAGTAATCTTTAATTATGAAAACTACTTGTTTCCCCAATTCTTTCAAATAATTAAGAAATTAACCAAATTAACTTAATCACTAAAATATGCTTATGTGTGTATCTATAGATATCTATTTGTGATATATATACATATTAATGGCATCCGATTTTAACATCTGAAAACCTAGATATCTGAAAAATACTCATGTTTGTATATATATGTATGGATTTGACAGCCAACTTTAAAATACAGAAAAATTACCATCTCTGATTAGGAACTGAAAAAGCGGACTTTAGGGGCACCTGGGGGGCTCAGTCAGTTAAGTATCTGCCTTCAACTCAGGTCATGATCCGAGAGTCCTGGGGTCGAGCCCACCAATGCTGGAGCTGGGCTCCCTCTCCCTCTTAATAAAATCTTAAAAAAAAAAAAAAAGCTGAGTTTATATTACAGTAAGTTTTCAAATGAGTTCCAAGAAAAGAATTATCTACCATTTACTAAATAATGTACTTTAATAGATACTTTACCTGTGGTAAGAGACCTTCTCATATTCCTATCCTATAGCCAAATTACACTCAGAAGAAAAATAGAAATGTTCTTATTTTTGAAAACACTCATGGTAATAATATCACATAATGAAAGACTCGGCATAAATGTGTCTCTGGTTTGGATTAGAGCTACATCCATTAGGAAGTAAAGGAAACAGCTCCTGAGAAAAGATTTGAAAATACCATTAAAAATGCTTATTTTATCGGGCACCTGGGTGGCGCAGTTGGTTAGGCAACTGCCTTCGGCTCAGGTCATGGTCCCGGAGTCCCGGGATCGAGTCCCGCATTGGGCTCCCAGCTCCATGGGGAGTCCGCGTCTCACTCTGACCTTCTCCCTTCTCACGCTCTCTCTCTCTCTCTTTCCTAATAAATAAATAAATAAATAATCTTTAAAAAAAAAAAAGAATGCTTATTTTATCGACATTGAAGGAAAAGATAAAAGAACATCGTTCACTTACTTTCTGGAGAAAGGAAAAGCATACACCTTTTCACATATTTTAAGCTCCACAGTTAAGAATATCAGGCATTTTCACAGCTTCTGGAGTTTAACAGCTGTTCTTTAGAACAAAGGGGGTACTGAATTACTGAATACTTCCTTAAGAGATAGGTTTCTCACTCCCAGAAACCACCTGTCCTTTGAGACAAATTCCTCCCAATTTAAGTAATTTATCTTGTCAGTTGAAATGCCAACTCCTAACTAAGGAAGAGAGGTACAAGTGCTATTGTCCTCTCCCAGTCTGT
>CM052814.1:51471617-51512273 GCA_028533885.1 Nasua narica | reverse complement strand
AACCTTCTGAATCTAAAATCACTTAACCAGCCAAATAAAAAGAGTAAAGTACAATCTCTGGATTGTCCCCACTCCGGCCCACTGTCTCACTGCTGTACATTTCTACCTGGTTTACTATAGGAAACAGATTTCAGCTTTCGTAATGCTTTCAAACGGGTTTTTCTTGGCAAATGTCTGCACTCCTCAGGCGAGGCCGTTAAGGTAACTTAATCCCTCACGAATTGCTTGGTGAAGAAATGCTGATTCCCAATTCTAAAATTAATCCTTTAGCTTTTTCTGTGTTAAGAGTCACAATGAAACCCATAACTATAATTTAGATTCAGCATTTTATCTTGAAGACTCGCAGGACAGATGAGAGCATAGGCAACAGAAGATGATGCTGGGGGAGGGGGCGCGGAGAGAGTGCCAGAAAGATGCTGGTCAATTCCGAGATGATGCAGGAATGACATGGCATCTGGGCAACACAAGTCCACGTTCACCCCCCTCGGTTTCTCGGACATAAGCCTGGGGTTGTGAATAGGTGCACAAGTGAACACACCACCTTTTATTCTTCGACTCTTAGGGAGAATGGTGGGGAAGCGTGGCTGGATAAAGCTTCACCACAACAAACGGTTTCTTTCTCCTCACACCCCGCCTCCCCGGCTAGGGGCAGGGGACGCTGTCTCGAACAGTAGACAGCTGAGCGGAGCCGAGAACCGGGGCGACAAGGACAGCATCTCCCCGGGGGGCGGGGGAGATAAAGCCCCGAAGCCTCGCAGAGAGCCTCGGGGAAGCTGACAGGAAAAGGAGGGGGATGTGGAGCCGGGAAAACAGAAGAGACGGGGACCGGGAAGCTCCCAGGCGCTCTACGCATCCAGGCTGCCCGAGGCTGGCGCGCCGGGCGGGGGGGTGGGGTGGGGGGTCGATCCCGGGCGGACCCCCTCCCCTGACTCCCCGACCGGAGGACGGAGAGGAAATGGCTTTGTATCGCAGGATGAAAGACAGACAGGAGAGCCACCAGGCGCGGGGGGGACGGAGGATGCCCGGAGCCGGGACGACCCCGCCCGCCCCACAGACGCCGCCGCTCTGCCCTCCATTCCGCCTCAGCCCCGCTCGGTCCTCGGGCTCTTGCCGCCCGGGCGCGCTCCAACGGCCCCGAGCTGGGTCGCCAGCCCCGCCCCCCGCGCCCTGCGCGCTCACCTGCCCACGAAGTTCTCGAGCACCGAGCTCTTGCCCGCGCTCTGGCCGCCCACCACGGCGATCTGCGGCAGCTCCAGCAGGCAGCTCTGTCCCAGCGCCGAGAAGGCGTCCTGCAGACGGTTCACCAGCGGGATCAGCTCCTCCATCTCCCGGTTCCCCATCCTGCCAGCGTCGCCGGCCGCCCGCTGGTCCCTGCTCTCCTCTGCGACCTGGCGGGGGAGCTGGGGCCGCGCCGCCCTTGCCGCCCCTGCCGCGCTGGGTGCTGTCAGCGGGTTCCAGCGCAGACGTCGGATCCCGCCGCCCGCCAGCCGCTGGGCTCCTGACAGCTAACGGCCCGCAGCGCGCCTGCGCGGGCGGGAGGGGCGTGGCCTGCCTCCCCGGCCGCCCCGGCCGCCCCATCCGCGCCCCGCCTGGCTGCAATTCCGCGAGAGGGTTCCTAGCCGGACACCTCCGCCCGGCGCGCGCGCACTGCCTCCCAGCTGCGACCAGATGCCACGACCTCTGTCTCCTGCTACCAAAGCTCGGAGGCACAGTTACAGCACTTGGTCAGGGAATCAGCATCAGCTACAAAGCCCAAGACTGATAGGAAAGCCCTACTGATAACCACTGATAACCACTCAGCCCTGTCACCAGCAGTAGCCCCGGGACCTCCATCACCGCCAGTCACTTCCTAAAAGCAAATCTCATATTCTCACGCCCTACTTCAGACCCCAGCTCTTCCCAAGGTGGCCGGCCTGTGGAGTCTGAATTCTTCCATCTGACTTCCATTTCCGGATCTCCGTAGTCTGACCCTACCTTATCATTCAACTCTAACGATTCCATCTCCCACCCCGTCGAAGCAAAAGACGTGGAGCCTGTCGTGCCTACTCCGCACCACTCCCTCTCTTCAATCTACCACACTCATTCGGACCTTTGCGACTGACTCCTCATGCCATTTCTCCTACCAATCTATCTCCTCCTCTAGGGTCTATCAAAGAGCGTGTACTCTGCACAGATTCTGTTAAATTTAGCAAATTGAGACGTGCCTGAGCATCGGGTCCTGTGCCTGCTGATGGAGACACAAAGATAAATGGCTGTGCTGGCTCAGCCTCCTTAAGAGGGTTCCTCTTTACAAACAGATACACGTGCTCTCCAGGATTTAATTCATGGGCCTTTTCCTGTCTCACACTTTATACCCTACCTGAGGATTTTGCCCTGGCTTTAATTCCGCATACTGACTAGCGACTACGGAGATCTAAATTGCTGGCCCACCTCTCTCCCCTTTACCATAGACTGAATTACAACTGGTCCTGGACCTTACTACCTGAATGTCCCACAAGTACTCTGACTTAACTTATTCAAAACTGAACTCATCTTTTCTAATCTCAGCACTTAATACCATAAAGTTCCCTTCGGCCCTAAAAAGACTTGTGTAAAAAAATGCCCAAATGACCAAAACACTAAGAATAACCTAAATGTCCATCAAAAGGTGAATGAATGAGGAAGTAGGATCTGGGCATACTTCTAAGCAACAAAAAGGAGTGAACAGTTTGATACAGCAATAACATAGTTCAATCTCAGATACACTATGTTGAATGAAAGACCCCAAAGAGTACATATTGTATGCTTCCATTTTTACGAAGTAGTGGAATAGGCAAAATTATCTGTGTTGATAGAAATCAGAGTACTGGTTGCCTTTGAGGTGTAGGGATTGACTGCAAGAAGCACCAAATATCTTTATAAAGCGATGGAAATGTTCTGTGTCTTGATTTGGACATGAGTATACATTCATAGATTCATCGAACTGAACATTTAAGATCTGTGCGTTTCACTGTAAATTGTATCTCAACTTTTTAAAAAAGCAAAAGAGAAAGACAAAGCTGAATGCATCATCTCCTCCACTGAAGGGTATCCCTGGTAGGCTATCTGCCCAACATGCCTTTTCCAGGAATCACCCCTCCATCGACCACATGCACACGGTTGTAGCCTGAGTAGTCATGAAGACAGAAGGGCATGAAGAGCAACTCACCATGCCCTCCAGCACGCTTCCTATCTCAGCAAGAGGCCTGCCCAGTCCCAGTCCGGACTCTAAATGTCATTCTACTCCTTTGCTCTCTCTCTCTCAACCTCATCCCCTACATCAAGTTGGATCCCAAATTATGCCCATTCTACCTCCCTAGAAACCACCTCAACCCCTTCATCTTTGCTGCCAGTGCCTCATTTATAGCTATCATTTGTTAACTATCTTCTTATATGCTTCCCATATAAATGTAGCCTGAATAGGTTTTCATTACTGCATTTGGCACATTGCATTGAATCTCTGATTTACATGTCTCTTTCTTCCACTAATGTGATAGGCAGAATAATGTCCTCCTACTAATGATGCCCGCATTTAAATCTCCAGAAACTGTGACTATGTTACCTGTCATGGCAAATGGAACTTTGTAGATATGATTAAACTAAGGACCTTGTGATGGGGAGATTATGCTGGACTATCCGGATGGGCCCATACTAATCACATGGATCTTGAAGAAGAGAGAGTCTTACCTGGCTGTTTCAGGGGGAGACGTGACTATGGAAGAATGGTCACAGAGACACAACTTTGCTGCCTTTAAGATGAAGAAAGGGGGAGACAGAAGCCAAAAATGTTGACTGCCTCTAGAAGCTGGAAAAGTCAAGGAAACAGATACTCCCTAGAGCCTCTAAAAGGAACACAGCTCTATCCACACCTTGATTTTAGCTCAGTGAGATCTTTGTCGGACTTCTAACCTACAGAGCTGTAATGTAATAAATTTGTGTTGTTTTAAGCCACTAAATTTGTGCTAATTCATTACAGCAGCCATAGGAAGCAAATACGACTTTGATAATAAGCTCCTTGAGGGCAAGATCCACCTTTTTAATTCTCAATGCCCAGCACAGTGCCTATCACCTGAGAACACCATAGTCAACAGGGGATAGACATAAGCAAATCATCACAGCACAAGGTAATTAAGAGTTCCATTCCAACAGTGATATGGGCTGACCTACCTGTGTCTCCTCAAAATTCATATGTTGAAGTCCTCAGTGTGGCTGTATTTAGAATAAGGTTAAATGAGGTTATAAGGGTGGAGCACTGATCCAGTATGACTAGCGTCCTTAGAAAAGCTTGCTCTGTCTCTACCATGTGGGGGCACAGTGAGAAGCCAGCCATCTGCAAGCCAGGAAAAGAGTCCTTACCGGGAACCGAATCAGTCAGCACCTTAATGTTGGACTTCCCAGCCTCTCGAATTTTGAGGAAATAAACTTTTGTTGTTTAAGCCACTCAGTCTATGATGTGTTGTTATGGCAGCCTGAGCAGATTCAGACACCGTGTTTGTTTAAAGGAAAAAAGTGAAAACACGATGGGAATCAGGGATTAACAATTCTGCCTGGGGAGGCCTTGAGGAGATGTCCTGCACTCTGCTCTGTGCTGTGAGGAATACAAAAAAACTCAGAAGCCCTTGCCCTGAGTATCTCACATTCTAATGTAAAGGCAAAGTTACCATGCATTAGACAGAGAATGTATAATCATTATATAAATTTGCATTTCATGTGCACTGAAGCCACGCATGTCATTTCTGTTCTCTAGAACTTCATTCAAATCAGTCCCGCCCACCTACTTCAAGAAACCAACCCGAACTACCTTTATTAATTGGTTTTCCTCTTTACTTCCCATTTCCAGAGTCAGTTCTGCAACAACATGGAACTGGGAGAAATTTAATACTCACATTCAACACGCTTTTTGCGTAAATTAATCTAAATAAAACAAATAGCAAAGAAAAGGAAAACTCGAAGTGGAAAATCTGAGGGAATTTTTGACACGAAGACAACCTACACCTTTGAGGGTGGGTGTGAAGCTGCAAAGGGGAGCCCGGTCAGCCGCCCCTGCTTCCTGACTGCATCACGTGATCACCTCAGCCCTGCTCCAGCACCAAGTGACGAATGTAAATTCCTGCTATCTATCACACTTGTTTCCACGCCACGAGGCAGAAGATTCCTAAAGGTTAACAGCCATTTTCGGGTGTGGCTCTCTATCTAAGAAGTTAACTTTTTATGAACACATCAGAACTGTTATTGAAATGAGTATTCTCCTTCAGGATCATTTTGAGAAACAGCAAGCCTAATTGCAATAATGCTGCATTTCATACAGTATCATGGAATGCCTCCTTTGAAATTTATAAGCCTTATCCAAATACTCAGACTCAGTTTTCCACAGTCTCACATCATTTCAGATGAACGGGACATTATCTATGTTGATTTCCTACTGCATTCATAGGACTTAGTACCAAATAACTTTTGGCTAATTCTAAGAATTAAATATATGTATCTCCAATAGACATGTATTTCTAAAATATGCTAGAGGCTGAAAGCAAACTCTAAGGAGTTAGAAAAGTTTTGAGTAGTAAAAACACCTCTGGAAAAATATTTAACCTCTCAAAAAAGAGCACATACTTGAATATATGATTTAGGAATTCATGGTTTTTAAAAAAATCAGTCACATTATTGCAGACCCACATCTCATATATCTCCCACAGTGCCTAGCTCAGTAATCAATAAATATTTATGAAGCATCTGAACCAAAACTTTAAGCATTTGTCATGTCAATCTTTGTGAGTGCCACTAGGTAAATTATAGTATCACTCTGTGTTCAGTTTAGGACCTATTCAAGCCCTACAGTTCTTTCTCCAAAGGTTATTACTTGGACAGATTTTAGATCTTACTGCAAATCAGTTTATCTGCAGGCATCTTTTGAGTCTCTGTGAAAGCCAGTGGACGTCCAGTATAGACACACAGACTTCCAATACCATAGCCATCCTCGTTGGCACTTCCGTCTCTCGGAGTTTCTCTCCTTCAGCCAAGAGCAGGGGTCAGAAAGTAAAGACTCCCAATTTTATTGCTCATATTTTTCCTTAGCTGTCATCAGGGAGCAAAATAACTCTGGAAGAACCACTCCAGTCTCCTACCCTTACCACTTCTGTCCATTTGAAATCTGACAGATGGAATCTCACCAGTAGTCCCATGAAAGCATGGCTGAATTAACACACCTACAGGGTGGAAAATACTGATCCGCAAGCTTAAGGTATTAAAACAGAAGGGTTAGGAAGCACTCTCTACATCATTTACGTCTGATTTAGCATCCAGTTTGTGCCTCCTTCTATCAAGTATGTGTAGCTGTGTTCTGCTGTAAGCAAAAGCCACACATACCGAAGTAGAACAGAAGTCACATAGGATTCCTTTTAAAAGGAGGGCCCCCTAGTGCTTTTTTTTTTTTAAAGATTATTTATTTATTTATTTATTAGAGAGAGAGAGACTGAGAATGAGAGGGGAGAAGGTCAGAGAGAGAAGCAGACTTCCTGCAGAGCCGGGAGTCCGATATGGAACTCGATCCCGGGACTCCGGGATCATGACCTGAGCCGAAGGCAGTCGCTTAACCAACTGAGCCACCCAGGCGCCCCCCCTAGTGCTTTTTAATTCTCATTTGTTGAATTATGAATCTTATACAGATAGAGATATACAGGGATAATTATATATTGGTTGCATATTATATATAAAATTATATCATCATTAATAATATAATAATATTTTATGTATATAGGTAAGCTATAATGGCCATTTAAAATATGCTTATGAAGATTTTTCACTGACACAGAGCAATGCTTGAATGAAATATTAAATGAAAAATGCAGGATGTAAAATTTTATATATAGTAGTATCGTATCTGCATGATGGACTGTCCAGGGGAAAAAACTAGAAAGAAATGTGCCCAAAAATTTAACCTTAGTTCCATGAGAAAGTATGGAAAATTTTTATTGTCCTCTTCCATTTTTTTCTCAAATTTTCTACAATGACTATGTATTACTCTTACAATTTAAAATTGAATAAAAATGCCATTTGACTGAACCATAATTGGTTTACATACCCACCAGCTTGTCAACAACAAACGTGTTGTGCGATATAAGGTGAAAATAACACAGCAAATAGAAGGAGGAAAGTCCACGAGTTCCTTGACTCCCAAGTCTTTGCCATTCACTAGCAGCTAATAACTGAAAAGTGATAAGTAAGATTTTAAAATGGGAAACATTTCTTTCTGACTCAAACAGCAGAAATGTTACAAGCCCACGCCCCTACGGTCACTGGAATTATCATCAGCCAAGTACACCAAACTGTAGACTAACCAAAACTACAGAAAGTAGGTACTAGAGCTGAATTTTGTTTGCTTTAAAGCGTATGCCATAATCTATGGCATCAATAAGTCAGACATAAAAGATTGCATCTTGTATGAATGTATTTCTATGACATTCTAGAGAAACCAGAACTAATCTGTGATGACAGAAATTAGTCTGGGGCTGAGGGTGGGGACAGGGCATTGACTGCAAGGGGGCATGTGGGATCTCTATCTTGACTCTGCTGGGATTGTGTGGTTGTGTATGTTTGTCAAAACTCATTGAACTGTAAACCTAAAGTGGTACATTTTGTTTTATGTAAATTATACTGCAATAAAAATAATCTATGGCATTTATGACACATACCTATATGACATAGAATGGTAACACAGAGTATGATAGTCTCAGTCTAGGGATAACTTTAGTAATGGACAGCCATAATCATGTGCTGTGTTTTGAGAGGACGAAAATATACCAACTCTCCAAGAAGCTTACGATGACTCCAAAATTCTGCCAAAAGAGAGTTATTCTGTTGGGATCTCTGAGTATTATGTTGACAGGAAAATATCACTTAGAGAAGGGAAAGAGACACTTTATCATTAAAAACTATCTCTTAGGGGGCGCCTGGGTGGCTCAGTCAGTTGGCGTCTGCGTTCAGCGCCTGCCTTCAGCTGGTCCCGGGGTCCTAGGATCGGGCCCCATGTCGAGCCCCATGTCATGTCGGGCTCCCAGCTCAGTGGGGAGCCTGCTTCTCCCTCTCCTCTGCACTCATGCTTTCTGTTGCTTTTTCCATCTCTCTCTCTCTCAAATAAATAAATGAAATCTTAAAAACAAAAAAAAAAACAAAACACCACCAACAAAAACAGCTATCTCTTAGAGAAGATTATATTCCAGCAACATCCGCTCAGGAAGGGGGTCTGGTACAAGAGTGGAAAGGGTCCCATAATCACACCAGAGTGAGAGTGCCCTAGGACAAATTTTCCCATTGCACACGGTCTCCTCTCTTTTGTTTTATAAAAGAAATGTAAACCTTGGAAAAGTTCATTCCCTGTGCATACCTGTGAGGCCCAATTGAACCCTAGTTCCCTCCCTCCTGGATCTTTTGCCAAAGATCGTGGTAATGAACAACATTGACAACTTTTGATACTGCTTTACAACCACAAAACATTTTCATGTCACAGCTTCTTTTGAAGTAACAGCTAATGGAAAGCAATAGAATTCCCCTTTCGCAATTAAGAAAATTGAGACAGGGCGCCTGGGTGGCTCAGTGGGTTAAGGCCTCTGCCTTCAGCTCGGGTCGTGATCTCGGGGTCCTGGGATCGAGCCCCGCATCGGGCTCTCTGCTCAGCAGGGAGCCTGCTTCTCCCTCTCTCTCTTCCTGCCTCTCTGCCTACTTGTGATCTCTCTGTGTGTCAAATAAATAAATAAAATCTTAAAAAAAAAAAAAAGAAAGAAAATTGAGACAAATCAAAGAGGTTAGGTGACTTGACCAATGTCACTCAGGCAGAATTACTAGCGATGCTCCCTGATCTGCTTCTGTGTACCACAGCTGGATTATCCCCACAAGAAAACCTTGAACCTTGTCATATATAGTACTTACTTTGGCCAAACCTAGATCGAGACTGAAAAATTCATGGTAAATTACTTTTTTGTGAACAAGAGCAGGTTTTATCTTTATGTAAATTATTTCAGTAGTCATGACCTAGAGTCAGCAGATTGGGATTCAAGTTCCTACTGGCTGTGTGATTCACTCTCCTAGCCCTTAATTTCATCTGTAAGATGGGAATATAAATGTCTGTTCTTCTTAATTCATAGAACTATTGTGAAATCAAATAAATAATGAACACTAAAATATTCTATAAACTGCATGGCATCAAGTGACTATTAAATGTTTTATTTATAATTATCCAAATCTACCCAGGAACTGTAAATATATTTTATTAATTACCCAAAGGGTTTTCTTGATTAACTATAATTTTTACATGATTTGTGTGATAAATACATGATAAAAATGCCTTCAAGTATCCTCCTATTCATGTATTTCATCAATTTTAGGATACCTTCATCTGGCAAATTAGAATTGGGGAAGAGTTCACTTTTAGGCAGAGCCCAGAAACCGCCAAACAAAAAGTATAGTTGAAAGTAACAGTTCACCAGGAATCAAGCATGACAAAATCATAGAAAGCAAGATACATTTTTCACAAATAAGCACAAGCAGGAACATCCAGAAAGCAATGAATGAAGAGGAGGCAAAAATAGGCTGAGATTAACTTCGATGGAGAAATTACAATTAAGCTTAATTTCTTTACCACTTGTGTTGTACTCTGTGTGCAGTTTGAAAAGAATTTAGAATGGAATCAAGGTAGTTGATGACACAAGTATAACTTCCAGATTCTCCAGCAAAATGACGCAAAGGAAGGCAGTATCTCTGGAGCCAAGGGTCTCCAGAAATGCCCACTCCCTGCAGGGTCCTTTTTGGACTTGACCTCAGTGACTGTCCCAGCAGAACTCTCAACTCATACCCTGTTCCCCTCAGCCTGCTAACCCTCCCCCTGGCTAGCATCCTCATTTACCTTGAAAACTATTTGTAGATGGAAGAGTAAGTCCTTTAACAAGACTGCCAAAAAGCAACTCATTGTGAAAAGTCGATACTCCCAGGTTTCATAGACAAAAGGTCAAAACCAAGACCCTTGCTTCTACCCCCACACCCCTATTCCATCCACCTGTCACCCTGTTTGATGAAATGGTTTCCATGCTCCCGACCTGACATTCCAAATCTTTTCCTTTTAGAGTAGCCTGAGGAAGTTATTTTCTTTCTGTTTTCCTTCCATCCCCACATAAATTATTTTAGAAGTGTAAATGCTGACAGATATGTGCTGAGAGAATAGAAAGAGGAAATTCATAAAAAAGGTTAACAGGCAGGTTCAACCCCAACTCCCTTTCGTGCAATTTATTTATTTTTTTATTGGTGAAAATTGCCCAACACCTTATTGCTGAAGAACTCTGTTCTGTGGGACACCTGGGTGGCTCAGTTGGTTAAGCCACTGCCTTCGGCTTAGGTCATGATCCCAGGACCCTGGGATCGAGTCCCACATCAGGCTCCTTGCTCAGCGGGGAGCCTGCTTCTCTCTGCCTCTGCCTCTCTGCCTGCTTGTGCTCTCTCTGACATAAAAATAAAAAAAAAAAGAACTCTGTTCTGAAAAATAAAAATTCAGTTGCAAAGACTGAGCCATAAGTCCAGTGCATAATGCCTCTAAATCCATTAAGGCATGCTCTACTTAGATCGTGCTGCAGAATAGGAATTTTCACACCGACACACAGACACAGACACACACACACACACACACACACACACACACGGTCCCGTTCAGGCCACTGACATCTGCAAACAACAGCTCCACCAAGGAGGCCACGATAGCAGCAAGAAAACAATTATGTTTTCTATGAATGAGTGTGCACGTCTCAGATGAGCCATTTATCATCTATCCTAATAAAAATACATTTTCTTCTTTTCTTCCTTTTTCTTTTTAAAGCCCATTTTCAGCAGTGGCTGTTTCGAGAAGAGTCGGGTTGAAATGTTGGCACTGCCCGCCCCTCCTCTGACACAAATCCCTCACGATCCAAAGGGGCTAGACACTGCAATGAGGCAGAAGTTTCCCGTCGTCAGGTTGAGATGGACTCTTCGAAATTTTTCTGTCCTCTCCAGAGATCTTGATCCAAGCAGAATGAGAAAATCAAGAGAAGTCTCTGTGAGGGCGATCAGTTAGAGGTGACTGGCAGTTACGGCTAATCTGGGTGGTGTTGGCTGAGGGCTCCAGGGTTATCTGCTTCTCCTCTCTGTTCCAGGAGCTAGATCCATTTTAGACAGAGGAGAACTAGGACACACGACCTGCTGCACGCAGAGCCCCAGTTTGTGGGAAAGGCAGTCAGAGGCAGGCAGAGGAACGAACGGTCTGACACCTTCTAAATAACGTGGACCTTACCCATGGGGTCTTCACGATTTCCATAGGCTACACATCTCTTCTCTCTCCATCCCCTCACTCCTGCAACCCCTCCACTATGCCTCTGCACTCCACTGTCTGTTAGCAATAGGTCCTCTTGTATCCTCAGCTCTTCTCCAAAGTTACTAAACAGAAACCTGGTTCTCCCCTGAGGAGCCTGTTCCTACCGGAGTAGGTAGTTACAAATGGTAGCTGTCATCTCTCTCACGCCTCCTGAATCCTAGGACGAAAAGTGGGGTAGGTTTACGCAGTGCTCCTCGATGCTGCTTCTAAGTCATTCTCTCTCTAAAATTTTCCAGCTTTGAATCTATGTCATTATCTCTTGTCACCCCTGCTTCTCTTCGTTGTCAACATCTGCCAACTTCTGGTTCATTCTCTTCGGGTTCAAAGACTTTAGTTTGTGACTCACTCCAACAACATGTTTGTCTTAATTCTTAGTGATCTCAATTCCATGTTGATGATACCTCCAACACTGTCCTCTTTGCTCTTCCACCCTCTCCCCTCCTGTGATTTTTGTCTTTCACCTTATCTCAGCCTATCTCCCCAGGGTCTATTCTTAGTGTGCCGGTATCACAGTCTACAACCACCCATAATCTCAAAATCAAACCTCCCCCACTCAGAGCTCCATCCACTCTCTTTCAAGATCACTCTCTATAGTGCCCACCTGCAATAATCCGTCAGCCCCACCAGGGCCTGCAATCAATTAATTCTACCATCTGTTTACCGTCTCCCACCCTTCACATCCTCACTTTCCTCGTCTTGTTTAAATGGCATATTCTATCATTATAAGCACTCCCTTGAATACAACCTCCACTTCCTGGTTCTCTCTCAATTTATCATACTCAGCAAAACCCAGCCTTGAGAAAATCCAGCTCTCCTCCTCTGGGCCTGCACCCAAGAAGGTGAACATAGCTAGGAAGAAAAAAAAAAAAACCCTATCATGTTGATGGGAACCATCTTAATGATCCTGAACCTCAAAGAGATCTGGTAATACTATTGCCTTTCCATAGTCCATTCACTTTTGAGTTTTCCTAGATGACAATTTCATACTTTCTCTTCTCTCCTCAGCTTCCATGTCTCTTCCCTCATCCTCATTCCCAAATGGTGAGGGAATGCATCCTATTTCACTAAGAAAGTAGAAACAATAGGAAAGAAATTCCACTAGCTCCCATCATATCAAATACCAATCTACCAGCTTCTTGATCACATTCTCTGCCTTCCCTACGGTTTCTATAGATAGACCATCCAAACTTCTAAGACAGGATCTCCACATATGCAGTGGATTCTATTCTCTTCTTTATTTGATTATAGCAATTCTCTCTTCTTAACTGTATCATTAATTTTTCCCTCTCTACTGGATTATCTCATCAACATATAAAGGCTATCTTCCATCTAGCACTTAATCTATTATTTTTTTTCTACCTTTCTCAGTTACTGGAAAATCCATACTTCTAGCTGCTCAAGCCAAAAAACATGGTCATTCTTGACTTCTTTCTTCCACACCATACATTCGGTCCATCAAGAAATCCTCCTGGCTCTATCTATCTTCAAAATATATCTAGCCTCTGACCACTTCTGACCATCTCTGGTGGTCTAAGCCACCACCACCTAGTACCTAGATTATTACAATGGTTTCCTATCTGGCCTCCCTACTTCCATTCTTACCCTCCTACTAACTATTCCCAATACAGAAGCCAGAATAATCCTTTTAAACATAAGTCCCATCATGTCACCCTCTTTACTCAAAAGCCCTCCACTGGTTTATAATCTTACTCAGACTAAAAGACTTAAAAGGCCCTTCATTAATGGTCTTCCCCTTCAATTCCCCATCCTGCTTTTACTCTGCTTTTCTCTCCAGCTCTCCCCTGCAGACTTCTTTGTTGTTTCTTGAAAATAATCAACACATTCCTTTATGGGCACTTTTTCACTTGCTCTTCCCTCTGCTTGAAACACTTGTCCTTCAGCTGGTCATGAGGCTCATCCTCTCACCTTCTCTATAAGTCTATGCTCAAATATTACTCTCTCAGGAACTCTTGACCTGATGATTCCACCTAAAATTGAACCCCCTCAGGGCACCTGAGGGGTTCAGTCAGTAAAGCGTATGACTCTTGATCACTGGGTCATGAGTTTAAGCCCCATGTTGGGCATAGAGCTTATGTGAAAACAAAATTGCACTCCCTCACACACAATTTCTATTCTCCTTCCCTCTTTTATTTTTCTCCATAGCATTTATCATTTTCTAATATCTTATATAATTAAATCTTTAATTTGTTTGCAATTTGTTACACACACGCGCATGCACACACACGCACATGGACGCACATACACACGCCTAAAAGTAAGTTCCATGACAAAAAGGATTTGTCTGTTTTGTTCATAGTTATAAACCCGGTGCCTAATAGAGCACATGGTACATAGTACATGCTCACATATTTGTTGAATGAATGATTTTAACAACATAACTAGGTGTTCTAGTTATGATTTTGTCCCTATCCATGTGTGCAAGTCTAGTAGTATTGTAAGCTTCTTTTTTTTAGTGTGTAGCATATATTCACTTATTTATTCAAAATAAGAATGTAAATGAAAATGTAAATGTAAAGTCTTATATGATGATTTGAGAAAGAATATTATAACAATATACAACATGTATATACATATGTATGTTAAATAATATATATACATATAAAGAATATATACATACATTGTATTGTAAGCTTCTTGATGGTCAGATTCATGTCATCTAGTTTCCTGACTTCCCTGCACAGCACAAATCATGGCTTCCACCAGATGGCTTTCCACATTAAATCCCTATTCAACTGAACTGCGCTATAAATGTTATCCTGATCCGCCAAGTCCTTCCCAAATTCCTGACTTTGGGAATCTGAGAGAAATAATAAAATGACTATTGTTATTTTAAGATACTAAGTTTCAGAGTCACTTATACACAGCAAAATCCTACTGGGGCACTTATAAAGCATTGCTTTTGGGAAGCTATATATAATTCCCACCTTATTAAGTTAGCTGTCTCATGCAAAGTTTTCTCCCTATCTAGTAATTTAGTTACCAATAAAAATGACTTAGCCCACTGACATATTTATCGGTTAAGTAAATTACTTATATAACAAAAATGATAGATCACAAAATGCAAAATAGCTCAGATACAGTAAAAAAAATTTTTTTTGGTTTTTATAGTACAGAAAAGTAAACAAGTTAACGGAGGAGTCTTCCTCCATGCAATCAGTCTAATAGAAGCTCTGCCCACTTAAATATGCAACTTTTAAAGTCGCCCTAGAATTTGTCTCCATTCTAGCCAACCACAAAGGGAAAAGAACATACAGGAGCATACATGGGAGGTTCTTATGGGCCAGTCCTAGAAATGATACATCACTTCCACAAATACTTCACTGGTAGAACTCAGTCACACAGTTACATCCAACTGCAAGGAACACTGGGAAATGTAATCCAGCTAAGTGTCCAGGAAGTAGAGTTGCCAGATTTGGGGTGGAGGGGGAGGAAGCAAAAACAAAAACAAAAAAACAGACCACCCTATATTTGTCTACAATCCTACCAAGAAGAAGAGAACATTTCTGTTGAACAGATAAAAATATCCAAATAAGATGGAGGAATGAGAACTCATTATATATTCTTAATGTATGTCCCAGTCCTATGATGGCATATCTCAGAATACTCAAGACCAGTTTTCAACAATTTGAAATCAGTGTGATTGCAGACTGCAATTGAGGATTTTATAATTCATCCATCTAAAGCAGATTCATCCAATGACTATTTACTGACCTAATTTAAATCTCTGTAAAAATTACCTTAAATATTGCTAACGGGAGATAGAGGACAGCAGACAACAGACTTCAGCAACTTTCTCATGACCTTCCACCTGAAGACAGACCATCGCTGTCTTCTCTCCCTACCAAAATAATCATTTTGACATACCTTTACCCCCCAGAAAAAGCAATTATCCTGACCCTCTTCATCGAGGCAAACACTGCTTATCTACAAGGGTCCTCCAACTAGGACCCTACTCACTAGGTAATTCAGGGAATGCTGAGTATGGTTGACAGAATGAAAAGAATATCATTATTCTCAAGAGTGGGATGGAATTTTTTTTGATAGATTCAATCTCAGCTCTCAATTAAAAACATTCTAGAGTTTTCCCAACATTGGGAGGCATTTAGAGATGGGAAGTTGAGATTTAGCAGTAAGGAAAAAAAATTACCAGGAAGAAAAACCTAAGCAGACCCTGGTCACAGACATGACCCAAATACCCAACTCAATACCAGATCAGCTGAGGATGCTGGTGCCGTATTATTTAGTTTATCTCTTCTAAACTTAAGAATTCTAGAGAGCTAACCTACTTATCAAAAAAGGTAACACACAATATGGTTTCTATTTTCATATCATTTTCCACATTTCTCTATTTTAATGTAGATCTATTTTTGCAGCTAACAAACCTAACTGTGATATGAGACTATTGCGGGGACACTCAGTCTTCTCTTTCTCTAATTGGAGACACATTACCCTGTCCATTTGCCTCAAGAAGTTGGCACAAAAAGGGCCATTAATGGCTTAATGAAGGAGAAATCCAGTCCAAGCCAGGTATATCAAAATGGCTAGCTTACATGGGAAGAGCCTCACAACATTATTGCAATGAGTTCACTTGTGGGTTTCTTCTTGGAGTTTCCCAAGAGCCCTGCCAGCAGTGGTAGGAGCTCATCATCATCCTCTACAGTGGAACAAGTGGGAAATTAAGCACAGAAAGATGTCTTAAATAGTATATGAGTGAGAAGTCTTGTCAAAGGTCAGAGGTCACACAGTAATAAAGGCAGTATTGAAACTCATGAGTTTGGGCTACCGATTTTAAGACATACCCAAGCTCATTAAGTAGGAGATTTGCTATTTGTCTCGTTTGTTTTTCTAGGATAGATTTTTTTCAGGGCAGATTTTAAAATAAAACTTCAAAGCAAACAAAAATCAATGCTCTATTAGTAGTATAGTTTTAATAAATATTGCTCTTAAAAAAGTTCTTTGGGGGCGCCTGGGTGGCTCAGTTGTTGGGCATCTGCCTTCAGCTCAGGTCATGATCTCAGGGTCCTGGGATCAAGCCCCACATCGGACTCTCTGCTCGGCCGGGAGCCTGCTTCCCCCTCTCTCCCTTCCCCTGCTTGTGTTCCCTCTCTCACTGTATCTCTCTCTGTCAAATAAATAAATAAAATCTTTAAAAAAAAAAAAGGAAAAGGAAAAGTTCTTCATCTATTTCCATATCTACACCATTGCCCAAGAGTGCTTCTTAGGTTCTATTTGCAAATAATAGCCTATTCCACGTGACACAAAGAGTTAAACAAATCCACACGTGAGAATTTGCCATCTAAATCATACCACAGATTCACTCAAGGGAAGAAAAGTTTAGATTTAGAATATTTCCGTTGAGCTAAAATTCAACAGGGAATGAAAAGATGCCCAGCATCATTTGTTACAAGGGAAATGCAAATCAAAACTACAGTGAGGTTAACACTGCACACAAACTAGGATAGCTAACATTTTTTTTTAATGGGAAGTAAGTGTTGGCAAAGATGTGAAGAAACTGGAACCCTCGTATATTTGCTGATAGGAATACAAAATTGTGCTGCTGCTGTGGAAAACGGTTTGGTGCCTCCTCAATGAGTTAAACTTAGAATTAGCATTTCACCCAGCAAGCAATTCCATTTAGTATACACCCCCTCCCAAAATTGAAAATAGATATTCCAAAAAATCTGGCACACAATTTCATAGCAGCATTATTCACAATAGCCACAAGGTGGAAACAAACCAAACTTCCATCACCTGATGAATGGATAAACAAAATGTGATATATACATACCCTGGGATATTATTCAGCCATAAAAAGGAATGAAGTACTGATACACGCCGTAACATGGCTGAGCCTTGAAAACATTGTGCTAAGTGAAAATAACTAGACATAGACGGCCACGTAGTGTATGATTCCATTTACATGAAATACGCAGAATAGAGAAATCCGCAGAGACAAAACCCAGGTTGGCAGTTACCAGGAACTGAGCAGAGGGAGGAAATGGGAAGTGCTTTACTGGTATGGGGTGTCCCTTTGGGATGAAGAATCTTGGAACTAGAGAGAAGTGATGGTTACCCAACACTGGGAATGTACTAAAATACCACTGAATTGTACACTTTAAAGTGGTTAATTCTATGTTATGTGAATTTTACTTTGATAAAAAAAAAAATGTGGGAAAAAATCCAACAGGAAGGGTGTACCTCGGTATTTATACACCCCATCATCCACAACCCTTGACAAGGCTGGGCAGTCTGCATTTTAGGTTGATGTGTGACACAGGGGTTCTTTGGTCATGGGAAGCCTGACTTCAGCTTTGCACACCCACAGCCCTGAACTCCAGAGAACAGGGCTGAAACAAGCCTTCTCTGTGACCCTCAGGCATCAGAGCAGGTGATGTTCTCTTCTGCAGGAAGCTGATAGCAGGCGCAAGCTGTGCTTTATATCCACAGCCTGTTTCAAGAGCTCCTACCAGTTCAAGACTGTTCTCAAAGCCGAAGAAGTCTTGGCATTGTGCCAGAGCCCTCTTCTCTGGGCTATACCCTGCGGGCTTCAGCATCCACAGCAGTGTTTCTGAACTGCTGTCCCACACGGTTCAGTGTTTCTGAACTGCTGTCCCATACAGTCCCACACCTGTATCCTTTCCACTGACATTTGCCCAAAGAAATTTGGATGATGTCACCTTAACATTACCTTTCATTGTCACACTCCGAGTCCCTGACTATTAACATTTATGCAATAGTACTTGAGTGCTAAATACTGTTTTTTAAACTTTGCAGTAACCTGACAACTATTTGGGGAGATTATCACCACACTTACTCATCTCTCTCACTGAGCCCCAGAAGCAAAGGATCAGAGAAACATGTCTGGCGTGTCATAGGCTCTTAATAAATGAAACATCTTCCGGAGAGCAGTCGTTTTCTGTCTGGAAATGTCTAAGACTGCAGTCTATGCAGACACTAATCTTATGCAAATCACTTATCAAAAGCAAATGCTAAACTCACTCACTGGGACTTGTTTTTTGCATGCAGTGGTATTTCCGACACCCTCAGAATTCTCAGAGACCACCATGCAAGGGGGGCAATGTTATCATAGGTATTCTCTTCTCTCACTTAATGCAGTAGCACAAATACCATATGCTATTTTACCGATTCATTTAACAAACATTTCCCGAGGACCTTCAGAGTACCCTCCCCAGCATTACAGATAAAAAGAAGAAACAAAGAATAAAAGGTCAAAGAACTCAAATAGTTCAACTTCCATTCGAAAAGGTCTGTTCCTAGACCTGGAAGAAAAGGAACAACAACAAAAAAAAACTCTACAGGCCAGTAGGCTGGTATCTCAAGACTCAGTTTCCAACTCAGACTCCTTCCTTCCGAACACGTTTTCTGATTGTCTCTGTCCAATTCCAATCATCCCTAAGGTATTGCCTCATTTGCATCTGTGACTGCTTTACCTTGTGATGGAGAAGGAGAAAGGAGAACGGGGTTGCGTATTTACTCCCCTAGCTGCCTTCCCGTTGGTTAACTTTAATTCGACTGTGATCCTTAAATAATCCAATAGCTCCTCTCAGGTGACCTCCACATACATCTACTCTCTCCTGCCCCCTGCTTTTCAGCCTAGTAATGGCTCCCTGGTCTGGCTTTCCTGGGGGCTCTGCTCCATCTGTTATCGTTTCCCTGATCCCACCCATACCTTTGTAAATAGTCTTTCCATTAAGCACTCTTCACTTGCCCTTCTTAGATCCTGAGTCACATATATTAGTCCTATCGACACCTTCTAACTCTTGCTCAATCCTTTGGAGCCCCAATCTAAACACTTGCCCATTGCATTACCAAATTGGAGGAAACAGCATTATCACATCACATTGGGCAGCCCCTGCCTGTTACACTTCAAGATCTTCCAGGAAGGTAAATGCCCCCAAATCAAGTCTGCTCGCTCTGCTGGTGAGATCTGGGCCCAACAGTCGGTACCTGCAGAGAGCTGTAGCTTGCTCTCAGTAAACAAGCCGGACCCAGCTGCCGGGACGTTAGTGGAGGCAAGACAATGACTCATCAGAGAAGCTGCAGTCACTTGACCCCCTGTGACTCAGACACATATTGTTGTCAACAGGGCGCTGAGCTGAATCAAAGCTGAATAAACCGATGCTCTGTCTCAGCCAGGTTCCTGGCAATCAACGAGTTAAAAGGCACTAGAGTATTAGTCTGTTTGGTCTTATCCTCCAATATTCTGTCCTACAGTCCTCCAATGTCCCTCTGTCATCCCACCTCTTTCCACCTCACCCACAAAAGAAAAAAAAAAGCATATTGCTGAAAATGAAGCACATAGAGGTGCACGAGAGCTGCACTTCTGAGATAAGAAGTACACGGCCACCAGCCAACACTGCACTTTGCTTTAATTGTTTTGTGCTGCACGCTATCTATGACTCCAAAGCCTCATTTGTCCTGTCTTCCAATCCTGGCTTTAGCAAAGACCTCAATTTGAGAGGCAAGTACCCTCACCTGACTGGCTTCTTATCCAATCTCTTCCCCAATTTCTCTTAGTTGAGATTCCTCCAGATTTTGTAAGTTTAAGAGCTGTACGATTGACCTGGCCTTGCAAAAATTTTGCTATAATAGCTGGATATCATATTGAGCACTAATAGCATGTTCAATGGAACAGCACTGAGTAATTACTAGGTGTCAAGCATTGTACCAAGGCCTTTGCTTTGGTTATCCCATTCAATTGTCTTAGTAATCGTCTGAGATTGTGCATGTGTGTGCGCGTGCGCGCGTGTGTGCACGTGCGTGCATGTGTGCGTGTTTTACAAGTGAAGACAGGCTCACATCTAAGTGATTTAGCCAAGGTCACACAATTACTGGTGAAAAAGGAAGTTCAGCTAACATCTGCCTGTTCCTCAGTTCCATACTCTCAAACCATGTTCCAGCTTCTGTGTATATTTAATCATTTAGTTTTCAAAATTCAGAGTTCTTCACCTCCAGACCAAAACTCTCAAAAGAAGACAAGATGTGCTCTGTTATTATTTTTCTCAATTAAGTTTAGCATTCGTTTATTGAGCACCTACTCTGAACCAGCCACTTTGCAAGGTACTAGGGCACAAAGGTGGAAAATATAGTCTCTGCTTCTCAAGAGCTCACAATGTAATTAGAGGAACTTTGGAGTTTCTTTTAAGGCTCTCGATCTCCCTTTGGCCTTAGTATTATGTGACTGTGAATTTTTGCCTTTGTTTATGTCAATCTCATAGCTAAGGGATTTCTGCTTCTTACTCAACAACTGCGACTAAGAGACCAGGATAGGTGATAACCTGTGTGTATATTTATTCAAGGAAGAGAGAAATGAAGTAAAGATGGGAGGAGGAGGAAGGAAAGGAGAAAGAGGAGAAGAAAAAGGAGAAAGGGAGGGAACAGAGGAAGAAGGGAAGGAATAAAGGAAGGAAAAAGAGAGAGAAGAGGGGGAGGAAGGAAGGAAGGAAAAAAGGATCAGTACATTGGCCTAATGCCTAAGGGAACAAAGGGACAAGTATTTGAAATAGGAGCTGTCTCCAAAGTCCATGGCAAAAGATCACTTCATATACATTGTAAAATCATTCAATAAACATTTCTTGGGGCGCCTGGGTGGTTCAGTCCTTAAGCGTCTGCCTTCAGCTAAGGTCATGATCCCAGGGTCCTGGGATTGGGCCCCACATCGGGCTCCCTGCTCAGCGGGAAGCCTGCTTCTCGCTCTCCCACTCTCCCTGCTTGTGTTCCCTCTCTCACTGTGTCTCTCTCTGTCAAATAAATAAATAAAATCTTAAAAAAAAAAAGCATTTCTTGAACACTTATGATACGCTGTGAGTAGTGTCTGGTTCTGGTAATACAGTCACTAAAGACTGTCCCACGGTGTCATAGGCAGAAAGACAGCAAATTAAATTTACAGCCATGGGACACCTGGGTGGCTCAATCAGTTAAGCATCTGACTCTTGATTTTGTCTAAGGTCTCCATCACAGGGTTATGAGTTCAAGCGCCACATTAGCTCCATGCTGGGCAAGGAGCCAACTTAAAATAATAGTAATAATAATAATAATAATAATAATAATAATAATAATAATTACAGCCCAGTGGAAGAAAAGCCATAGTTATAGCTACCTGAATATCCCATAGGAAAATAGGAGAGGAGAATCTAATAAATAAGGGGGTAGCAAAGAGACATAACAGGAAGGAAGTGATGCTTGAGCTAAGACCTGAGGTGAAGTAGGAGTTGGCACAGAAGGGAAGGCAGATTTGGAAGAAAATTCAGGAAAAGAGGTCAGTTATACTAAGGCAGAGAGGTAAAAGAGCCTCAGGACTTTTGGTGGAACCCATTGAACATATGTCTGAAATTCCCATCATTAAAGTCACCTCAGGACTTAATTTTTTTAATTTAGTATTTTAAAAAGGTAACACAGTCATGGTTCAAAATTAAAACAACATAAAATGGTACCTATTAAAAAATCTTGTTCCCATTCCTATGTCTATCCTTCCCAGTTTTTACACTCCCATCTCCATCCCTTAGGTACCTACAGATCTTCCCCAACTCCTAATGGGGTTACATCCCAATAAACCCATCATAAATCAGAAATATTTTAAGTTGAAAATGGATTTAATACACCTAACCTACTGGACATTATAGCTTAGCCTAGGCTACCTAAATGTGCTCAGAACACTCATATTAGCCTACAGTTGGGCAAAATCATCTACCACAAAAGCCTTTTATAATAAAGTGTTGAATATCTCGTGTAATTTATTGAATACTATACTGAAAGTGAAAACCAAAATGGTTGTATGCATACAGAAAGGCTGTCAGTGTATTAGTTGTTCACCCTCTTGATTGTGTGGCTGCTTGGAAGCTGTGGCTCATAACTCAAAGTTCAAAAAAATGCCAAGTACAGAGTCAAAATTCAGAGTATTTTTCTACTGAATGCATAAAGTCAAAAAATCACAAGTCGAACTGTCATAAATCAGGGATTTCAGCGTATCATACAGTCGTTGTATATTTTTCCACTGCTTATTTATGAAATACAAGGCAATACAACTAAACATAAGGTAAATTATTACATATTTTAACAACAGAAGGGATGATTTTCTTGGATTATTATTAGCTTTCATGGATGGGATGCCTCCTACATACCATTCCATCTCATGGTCACAACAGTTTCATTTAGAGATGAAGAGAAGTGAGATTTGGAAAGGCCAAATAACATGTCAAGTTCAGATTGCCAGTGAGTGGCAGAACCAAGAATATGTCCCCTCCTCCAGCAACCTATTTTGGAAGAATGGCCGTACTACTCATCTAATTACTTGAGATAGAAACCTGAGTCTCCCTCACTGCTCATATCCAGTCAATCGCCAATCTTATTGGTGTGAACCCCTCATTATCTTTCAAATTCATCCCCTCCTCTCCATTCCCACCACCAGTCCCTTATGGTCCTCATCATCTCTTATCTGTCAATGACAATGGCTTTCTAACTAACCTTTTACTCTCTAGGCTGATGTCCCCTCAAATCTGTCCTCCATTTCACTGCTAGAGGAATCTAAAACACAAAAATGTGCTAAAAGTTGCTAAACCTAACTCTAGTGCATGGCATGGTTGGGTCCCAGTCACATTCTCCCAAGAGTTCCCCCACATACCTTGTGATATATGAAAACCAAGCTACTCAAAGATTCTAGAACTTTCCAGCTCTCTCTGGCTCTGGGCCTTTGCCCAGCTGAGTCCTCTGCCCATAACATTCATCTCTTTCTTGTAAAACTCCACGTTCTTCAGCTAATGTGATATCTTTTCTGGAAAACTTTCTTATCTTCCTCAAGCAAACCTGGACATTTTTCTCCTGTATACCCAATGTTTTTTGTCCATATCTACACAAGAGCAGTCACTTCATAGTAATGAATGGTTTATGTTTGGTTTTCCGCACTAATCTTTACATTCTTTAAAGTGAAGAAGCACTTACCTTCTAAATTTAGATCCACAGTGCCTATCATAATGCCTATCATATGATAAGACTTCAATATGTATTTTTTAGAGTTTATTGTATGAATGATTCCAAAGCCCAAACTCTTATCATTCATTATTCTAGACTGTCTCCCTATGTAGCCCATCATTACCACAGGGAACTACTTGAACTATAGGAGCAGATACATTCAGCAGGGGGGCAGCAGAGGCAGTGAAATAATGCAGAACCCTGAGTTCTTATGAGGGCATAGTGAGTCTTCAGGAGGAGGAGACTCTAAATGACCCTGAAACAAGGGAAACAAGATCAAAAAAGGTTAATTTTACATACTTTCTAATCTTGCTTTGGCAGTTCCAGACTCAGGAAGATATATTTGAAATTCAGGCTTAATAAACTTGAATACTAATCATGAGTTGACTAGTCTTAGGCTACTGTATGCAGTTTAAAAAGGAACTAAACATTAAGGGTCCTGAATTCTAGAAAAGACTGGCACCACAAAATTCCTCTATTTTAAGCTCAGTTTCCAAACGTAGGTAAAATTTTAAATTTTACGTGAATGTAAGAATCACTTAAGCAGTTTTTTTAAATGTAATTTTCAGGGCCCCACCATGGAGTTGCTGATTCAGTGGGGTCCAGAAATTTCCTTCTCTAACAAGCAACCAAAATGATGATGAAGGTAATACTTGCAGTAGTCTCCAAACCTTTTTGTTATGTATCCCAAGCATTTAATTTTTTTTAAAGATTTTATTTATTTGAGAGAGAGAAAGTGTGCACATGAGCGGGGGAAGGGCAGAGGGAGAGAGAGAACTGCAAGCATAGTCCATGCTGAGCCCTGATGTGGGGCTCGATCTCACAACCAAGAGACGATAACCTGAGCTAAAACCAAGAGTTGATGCTTAACTGACTGTGCTACCAAGGCACCCTGCATTTAATTTTTTATTTATAAATTATATCATGTACTTACGTTTTTTTTTTTTTTTATGAGAGAGCGAGAGACTGAGAATGAGAGGGGAGAAAGTCAGAGGGAGAAGCAGACTTCCCGCAGAGCCGGGAATCTGATATGGGACTCGATCCCGGGACTCCGGGATCATGACCTGAGGCAAAGGCAGTTGCTCAACCAACTGAGCCACCCAGGCGCCCCTACTTATGTACTTATGCATAAAATGTACTCAAAGAAGAAATGTTAAAAAGATGAAAATAAATTGAAATAGAATTTCTAATATTGTCTTTCACACATAAATGAGTCATCTGTGCATCCCTACTATGAAGTCTGCCCATCAATGACATCCTTTTTTTTAAGATTTTATTTATTTATTTATTTATTTATTTATTTGACAGAGAGAAAGACACAATGAGAGAGGGAATACAAGCATGGGGAGTGGGAGAGGGACTAGCAGGTTTCCCGCGGAGCAGGCAGCCTGATGCAGGGCTTGATTCCAGGATCCCGGGATCATGACCTGAGCCGAAGGCAGATGTTTAACAACTGAGCCACCCAGGCACCTCGAGCATCTTTTCTAATTGTCTCAAGGGCCTCATTTGGAAAGATATCCAACTACAAAAATAAAAGAAACCTCTATTAAGGTTCCTTCTGTGGCACTGTGCTGGACCACTTCATCCATATTATCTCTAATCCTCCCCCAAAACCTTGTAAGATTCATGCATTATTCATGTCAACTGTAGATGAGATTGACATTCCAAGAGATTCATGTAACTTTCCTAATACACCATGGATAGTAAATGAGGAAAAAGAAATTTGAATCCAAGTCATGTTTTTCACTATATTGTATATATCAGTTAAGAGTGTAATTGGCTGCAAGTAACAGAAATTCAATTATAGTGATTTAATTAGTGACCTATTTTTTTCCTGTAACAAAAAGTCCCCCTGTATGGAATCAGGGCTGGTAAAGAGGATCTATGATGAGGCCAGGATACATGTTCCTTCTCTTTTTCTGTCCCACTATCTTTAGCAAATTTTTTTTTTTCTTTCACAAAATGGCTATCCCACCTCCAGACAGAAAATAAAAATTGGAGAGGGGACAAAAGGCAAAATGTAAAAGCTGGAAAGACATTTACCAGATGACTCAGCTTGAACAAGCTTTCCCAGAAGCCCCACTTGGTGATTTGCTCCTGCATCTCACTGGTCAGATCTGTGTCACAAGGCTACCCTTGTGCAAGTTGCAAGCTGAGTATTTTAAGCTGAACATAACTGGGACAAAGTTGGGTTTCTCTTAGTTAAGAAAGAGAGGATGGATTTGGGGTTGGAAGCCAAGAACATCTGCCACACTGCTTCTTTTGCCTTAACCCCACAACTACCACACTGTTACAGACGCTGCATAAAATGACATAGTCCTAGCATCCCAGGAAGAGAATATTCTCAAGTTGTAGAGTCCATGTCAATATCCAATGCAATAATCCAGTCATGAGCAGGTTGCTATTCAGAACCTGCTAGAAACTTCTAGAGACAAGAAAACTCATGACTTTACTTTGTAATCTATTCTAATCAAGGAAGGTTTTAATTGTTGGAACTTCTAGTCATAATCATGATGAATCCCATTTATATTTTTACATTAACTCCTTAGGAGTAGGGGCTTATTCACCTCTGTATCTGGTACAGTTGATTACTGAAAAGAGGTGACTCAAGAAAAAATTTGAGGAATAAATTAGAAATCTCTTCTTCATATTGAAATTAATGATGCTTCCAGCCATTTAAAAAAAAAAAAAAAAAAGCTTTTCACTCGCGGGCCCATCGTATTCAACTACACCGTCATGTTCAGTTAACAAGCGGTATGGAGAGTGAAATATTAGGGTCACATCCCAGGAGATGGTCAGCATGGCTGAGAAGCCCTGCAGAGCTCTGGAAATAAGCACTGATCCAGGAAGAGGTGAGTGTGCTTCAGGGAACAGCTTGTGATCTTGACCCACACGCTGAGAAGAAATGGGGCTCCTGCCGGGCGGTCCCCAACACAAGATTCACCCTCCCCCTTTCCTCTGCTAATCTGAGTTTCCATCACTGCCTTTGGTAAATTTTTGCTGCCACAATGACCAGGGAATCAAAGAAGATGAGGTCTGTGTGAGTGTAAGAGTGTGTGTGTGTGTGTGTGTGTGTGTGTGTGTGTATTTCTGTCTCCACGGCAATACTTTTTCTCCTCCAGGGCAACCTCTCAACCTGGACCACAATCACTGCATATCTTGGTGTGTTCACGGACACAAGTAGTTTCTACTCCACGGTGAACTATTTGGAGGGAAACAAACTAAGTGGAGGTGGAAGTTCCCAAGTTTCAAGAAAGTAGGACACAAGGGTTGACCGGAAGGACCTGATGTCGGGCAGGACAGGGGAGGGTCTTGTGATGACTTCACTTCCCTAAGCGCATGTTTCTTCACCAGTCAGGCAGGGGCAGCGGCACCTCCTCCCTCAGAGCTGGTCGTGAATGTTAAATGAGATACAGCTTACCAACTACTTACCGCCACGCCAGGTGTATAATATGTCTGGTAAGTAGCAGCAATCACTGTCACCATCACCCCGCTGGACCCTGGTTCACATCGGTTCTGCTCCTTCCACAAGCTCTTTCTCTAGCTCTGACCTCCAAGATCATACCTGCTTCTTGTTCTTCCACCTGACACCCCCAAATCCATGCTTCACTGGCTCAGTATTCTAGGCCTTTGAAAAAGAAAGGTTTCTTGTTTGTTTGTTTGTTTGTTTGTTTGTTTTTGACTGAGACCCTTCTTTGCACGCACTTGGCTCCTACACTTGCTAGTATCCTCAGGTGTCCTTCCCAGAAACGGTCTCACTCACCGTTTTTCCCTGACTCTGGATGAACACAATCTAGTTACCTCCAAGCTGGCTCTCTTTTTGTTTCCTTTGTTCTAGTCCTAACTTTTTCAAATAGTGAAAATAAGGATCCAAATCCTTCTTGATAAAAAGATCTTTTAAAAAGCCTTTTATAGGGGCACGTGGGTGGCTCAGTCGGCTAAGTGTATGCCTTCGGCCCGGGTTATGATCCCGGGGTCCTGGGATTGAGCAGGGAGCCTGCTTCTCCCTCTGCCTGCCACTCCCCATGCTTCTGCTCTCTCTCAGTCAAATAAATAAATAAAATCTTTAAAAAGTAACAAAATAAAAACCTTTTATAGCACTTTACTATTTACTAATCCCTTCCACCTAATAAATCTCATTCTATCTTTACAACAGCACTGCAAAGGACTGTTATCCCCATTTTGAAGATGAAGAAACAGATTCAGAGAGCTGATAAAACTTGTTCAAGAACCCAAAGGCAGTCAGGATGGATGTGAGATTGAAACTCTGATGTCCTAAAACTCATGGTTTGCTCTCTGTACCACATTGACTCGGTTTTTGGGCCACTGCGGGTGGGTAACCCAGGGACGAGGTACATTACCAAAACCTCCGATCTTATAAACAGGTGTGTTGGGGCCTATAGAGTTTGCCTTCTACTTTCTCATTGTCTAATAATATAAGTTAGACTTGTTAGCACAGGCCGGTGGCACTGGAAAAGCCTGGCTGCTGTTTCCTACAACGATTACAGGAATTACTCCCCACAGAACCTAAGCCATCACCATGTATAAAGTATGTATTGCATGCGTAGAACGTATTCAACAATATTCGGAGAACTCAGATCTACTCCAACAGCTCCCCAAAGCTCCCGATCCAGTCAGGGACTGAGACTAAGAACATAGGACAATATATAATTAATTGTTAAATAGGACAGCAGAGGTTGTAAGTGCTGTAACTCAGAGAACAGATGGATTTATGAAGCCTGAAATAATAAGGGAAGGATTTATGGAGCCGAAGCTTCAACTGAAATGAAAGGCTGCATCGTAAAAAAAAAAAAAAAAAATGAGAACTGTATGGCTAGTAGTAGATAATTCAGTATTTAGTGTGTCAGCCATTGAGGTACATAATTTCTCAGAATATTTTTCAACAACAACCCTGGAAGGCAGATACTTTTATCTTTACTTTATAGGTAAAGAAACTGAGAGTCAGAGAAGTTAAGTGGTTTGCCCAAAGTCACAAAGCTTTCAAGTGACATATCCAGGATTTAAAATGAGGTTTATCTAATGCCAAAGTTAGTGCTTTCTCTTCTACCTACGCTGTTTACTACTGATTGGTAAATCCAAGAGCTAAAACTGATGTTACTAGCTCATAAGGAGGTCCTGTTGATGGAAAGGGCCATGGTGAAAACAGCATTGGAGCTAGAATCAGCACAGCAAATTTTACTGAAACTTCAGTTTCTGACATGTCTGGCAAACGCCTCAACCCTTTCCAGGTTCCACATCTGAGGGAAATGGAGAAAATGCTAGCATCTATCTCCAATAACTACTATAACTATGAAATGAATAAATGTGGATATGACTAACACATATTAAATACCCACTTTCAAATGTGAACTTTAATCAGCAATTAAAATGCAAATGAAAGCACCTATATCATACTATATATTTCCCTGGATTGACCTGAACTCATTTCCAAACACTGTAGCATCTCCAAGTCTTGCAGGGGGGTTGTGAGGAGGAATAGAAAGGGCAGAGAACCTTCCAGCACTCCTAAAACTATCGGAGGTCCATAAGCCTTCAGGGCTGTGCCTCTCTCTCCAAAGCTGACCCACCCAGGCCACAAAGTGTTACCGCTCAGTGTTCTCTCCTCAGACCTAGGAATGGAGGAGTGAGACCTCCCCCAAACAGAAAGCCAATGACCACCTCTGTAAGAGCATCAAGCTGGGCACGGAGCCTATGCTCCATAAACAGCAGTTAAACTTAACTGAATTCCCAAAGGCCCTAAAAACCAACCTGTAAGCCTAACTGCTCTGTGGAATCAAGCAATGAATGGGGATGTCCCCATGCCTGAAGGACACAGACAAGTACATGTGGGACTAGAGCAGAAATTCCTATTCTGGCCCCTCCTCTTCGCTCCACAGCCCACTGGGCTGCACATGACCTCCCAGGAGGAAAGTTCTTGGGCCTCCTGGTAATGGCGGGGTGCACCAGAGGGGCCTTAAATCATCTCATCACCAGCTCAGCAGCTGCTGGTTCAGCTGGAGGTATCTTAGGAAGAAATGTGTCCTTTTATGAGATTCACGGCTTTCTTGCTAAAGGTGACATTTACAGTCCAAAACTAGCACCATCAGAATTTTGACTTTGACACAGGGAAACAAAAGAATGATCACCTTCTATTAATGTAGTTATAGTTAGTGCCTTATTTTTCCCCCATCAGTTCAAAACATTTGGTATTCTTTCATGAATTCTTAAAAATTTAGAAATACTTTTACAGAGTAGGGAGAAAGAGTTTCAAGAGACCTAGAGGTCAGGAAGCCTGGGTGGCTCAGTCAGTTAAGCATCTGCCTTTGGCTCAGGTCATGATTTCAGGGTCCTGGGATTAAGTCCCATGTCCCAGTCCCTGCTCAGCGGGGAGCCAGCTTGTCCCTCTCTCTGCTGCTCCCCCTGCTCATGCTCGCTCTCTCGCTCTCTCTTAAATAAATAAAATCTTAAAAAGAAAAAAAGAGACCTAGAGGTCTTGCTGGAGCCAGCAGGGACAGACATTGGATCACTGATGCTCATGTTATTTCACTGGTGTGCAGGGACTTCGGAAACCTGTGACCGGCCCGCTGTGGTTGTTGGGGAAGAGACAAGGAAGGGACACACCCTTCTCTTCAGCCAACCATACATGCATCCACTTATTTAGTCATTCCCTAAGCATTTATCAAGGAACTTTTTGTGCATCATCAGGTCCTGCACTAGGCACTTGGAGGAGAAGGGAGTTTTAAAGGATGGGGTTATTGCTTTAAAGGGGACATGAAATTGGCTGGAAAATGTGGCTAATAGGAAAAGAGGTCAGTCTGGGCCTAAACGGTGGTCCTGTAACAGGGCTGAAGTCAGAGACTGACCTAAAACCCAGCCCTGAATGTCTTTTAGACAACTCCATGAGCCCAGCACAGGGAAAAGAATTCAGGCTTTGGAAGGAAACAGACTTAGACTGAAACCCTGGGTTTACCTTTAATTAGCTTAGAATTAAACCCCTCTGAACCAAAATTTTCTCACGTGGAAAAATCGAGGTAAAAAAACAATACTCGGGTGCCTGGGTGGCTCAGTTGGTTGAGCAACTGCCTTCGGCTCAGGTCATGATCCCAGAGTCCCGGGATCGAGTCCCATATCAGACTCCTGGCTCTGCGGGAAGTCTGCTTCTCCCTCTGACTTTCTCCCCTCTCATTCTCAGTCTCTCGCTCTCTAATAAATAAATAAAAATCTTTAAAAAAAAAAAAAACAATACTCACTGAAAAAGGAGGCTATTAGGATCAAATGACATGCTGTGATTTCCATTTCCAACATAATGGCAATAGCAATACTGCCATTAAAAGCAATAGGGATCAGATTCTCCCTCCTACTTGAAACAATTGAAATACAAGATGAAATACATGAAACTGATTTTCAAGACACTGGACATCGGGCAATAAAAAGACAATGAACCCCTGAGAGATGGGAAACAAATGGCGTGGGCCTATGATTGAGCCAGTTTACTGTCTTGAGAGAGTTTCTGGGCCATGAAACTGACAGGTAGCCTAGTAGACTCTGTGAGTTAAAGATACACAGATGAGAGTCCAGACAGATCGAGTGACTAGAGTTTGCAAGGCAGAGGGTCCCCCCAAGTATTCAGAAGAGGACTATAAAGACTAGGAAAATAATCCCAAGAGCTCACACAGGAGCAGGAATAGTTAATTTATCTGAATGGAAAATAATCATCTGTGGGACATTACGTAGACCACTCAGGAGGATTTTGCCTCAACCAGGGGGCACAAAATCAACCTTACGCTAACGGCTCCCCTGTGTTTCTGACTAACAAAGCTCCAAAGCAAGACTCAGAAGGATCACGTTGTTTCCAAGTAACTTAATTATGCCCTGGAATAAAGTTCAAGAATATTTATAGGTATACAAATGTATCTAGCACCCTAATATTTTAAATTTACAATGTGCAGCACCCAATCAAATATTAAGAAACAGGCAAAGAAGCAGAAAAAAACAACCCATGACAAGGAGAAAAAAATCAATCAAAATCAACCACAAAAAATGCAGATGATATAATTAATAGACAAGGATGTTAAAAAGTCATTATAACTGTATTTCACACATCAAGAAGCTAGAGTGAGATTAAATGTATTTGAGATTTATATGATATTAAAAGACCCAAAACCAACTCCTAGAAATGAAAACTAAAACTCCTGAGATGAGGGGTGCCTCATGGGCTCAATCAGTAAAACATGGGACTCTCGATCTCGGGATCATGAATTCAACCCCCACATGGGACTTTAAAAAATCAATGAGTTAAAAATAAATTAATACAATAAATCAATAAAACTCCTGAGATGAAAAATGCAGTGGATGGAATTAATGTCAGATTAAACATTAAGGAAGAAAACATTTGTAATTTGAAGATACAACAGAAGAAATTATCAAAAAATAAAACACAGGAAAAGAAGATGAGAAAAAAAATGAATAGAGCATCAGTGAACTGTGGAACAATCTCAAGAATTCCAAGTTATATTATCATTGGAGTCACAAAGGCAGAGGACAAAAATTCCTTTAAAGCAGAAACTACCGAAGTTCACTCAGGAGGAAAATTTACATCTACTAGAGAAATGAAATTGGTAGTTATAAAACCATAACACAGGGGGCACCTGGGTGGTTCAGTAGGTTAAGCATCTGCTTTCAACTTGGGTCATGATCTCGGGCGTCTGGGGATGGAGCCCCACATTGAGCTCCCTGCTCAGTGGGGACTCCGCTTTTCCCTCTCCATCTTCTTCCTTCTCCCCTCTGCTCATTCTCATGCTTTCTCTCAAATAAACAAATAAAAATCTTAAAAAAAAATGTAACACAGAAGAAGGGCACCTGGGTGATGCAGTCGGTTAAGCATCAGAATCTTGGTTTCAGCTCAGGTCATGATCTTAAGGTCGTGACATCGAGCCCCCTAGTGTGCTCTGCACTCAGTGGGGAGTCTGCCTCTCTCTCTCTCTCTCTCTCTCTCTCTCTCTCTCTCCCCCTGCCCCTCCCCCCCACGCTTTCTCTGTAATATAAATAAATAAATCTTAAAAAAAAAAAACTGTAACACAGAGAAAACTCTCAAGACTCAGATGAATTCACCAGTGAGTTGTACCAAAGACTTAAGGAAGGAACATTTCCAATCTGTACAAATGCTTCCAGAAAAATGAAGGGGCGAGAATATTCCCAAGTCATTCTACAAAGCAAGAATTACACTGATACCAAAACCAGTAAACACATTTTAGGAAAGAAAATTACTGATTCATATTCCTCACAAACATCAATGCAAAAATTCCTTTTTTAAAAAGAAAGATTTTATTTATTAATTTGAGAGAGAGAGAGAGAGAGCACAGAGGGAGAGGGAGAAGCAGACATCCTACTAAAGAGAGAGCTGGATAACTGGATGCAGGGATGGATCCCACGACCCTGAGATCACGACCTGAGCTAAACGCAGATCTTAACTAAGTTAAGTAACTTTAAGTTACTTAAGTTAAGTAACTTAACCGACTGAGCCACCCAGACACCCCATCAATGCAAAAATTTTTAAGAAAATTTTAGCAAATCTAATCAAAAAATATTTTAAAAGGCTAACGCTTTTTTTTTTTTTTTGACAGAGAGAGAGATCACAAGTAGGCAGTGAGGCAGGCAGAGAGAGAGGGGGAAGCAGTCTCCCCACTGAGCAGAGAGCACGATGCGGGGCTCAATCCCAGGACCCTGGGATCATGACCCCAGCTGAAGGCAGAGGCCTTAACCCACTGAGCCACCCAGGTGCCCCAAGGCTAATACATTCTTATGTGAGTTTTTCCCCAGAAATGCATGATTGACTTTTTAAAAATCAACTAATGTATTCACCATGTTAATAGAAAAAGAAAAAATAAAGGCAAAATCTCAATAAACACGGAAAACATATTTGACAAAATATTTATATATATATATGTATATGTATATATATATCAGTAAACTTGGAATAGAAGGCAAATTCTTCAACTTGACAAAGAGTGGCTATGAAAAATTTACAGCTAACATCATTGATAGTGGTGAAAGACTGAATGCCTTCCCCTAGATAGGAACAAGTAAAAATGTATGCTCTCACCATTTCTGTTGAATGTTGTACTAAAGGTTCTAGCCAGTCTAATAAGGCAAGAAAATCATATAAAAGGTATAAAATTGAAAAGGAAAAGTAAAACTTCCTTCACAGGTGACATGATTACTTATGAAAAAAATCCTGTGGAAGCTGAAAAAAAAACGCTCCTGGAATAAATGAATTTAGCAAACTTTTAGTGTATAAGATTAATGTACAAAAATCAATGTATATCCCTATGCTAGCAAGAATCATAAATTGAAATTTTGAAATGCTATTTACAATAGCATTAAAAATATGAAGTACTTAGAAATAAATCTGACAAAAGATGCATAATACTTGTACATTAAAAATTATTAACGATCAGGCGCCTGGGTGGCTCAGTCGTTAAGCATCTGCCTTCGGCTCAGGTCATGATCCCAGGGTCCTGGGATCAAGCCCCAGAGGCTCCCCACTCAGCGGGAAGCCTGCTTCTCCGTCTCCCACTCCCCCTGCTTGTGTTCCTTCTCTTGCTGTCAAATAAATAAACACAATATTTTTTAAAAAATTATTTTAAAAATTATTAAAGTTCAATGAGAGAATTAAAGAATATCTAAATAAATGAAAAGATGTACTATGTGCATGGATCAGAAGATTCAATATTTGGGGGCTCCTGGGTGGCTCAGTTGATTAAGCATCTGACACTTGGCTTCAGCTCAGGTCATGATCTCAGGGTCATAAGATTAAGCCCCACACTGGGCTCTCCACTCATTGGGATTCTCCCCCCTTCCCTCTGCCCATCTCCCTACTCTCAAGTCATTTTTTTTAAAAAAGAAGATCCAATATTTTAATTATGTAAATTCTCCTCAAATTAATCTATAGATTCAATGCCATACCAATCAAAATTCCAAGAGACCTTTGTGTGTGTAGATACTGATAATCTGATTTTTAAAATTCATAAGGAAGCAAAAGACCTAGAAGAAGAAAAAAAGAAAAACAACTTTGGAGGACTTAACACTATTTGAATTCAAGATTTATTATAAAGTTAGAATCATGCAGACTGAGTGGTATTGGCATAAAGATAGATAAGTAGGTTAATAGAACAGAATAAAGCCAAAGGTATTTGCTTAACCGACTGAGCCACCCAGGTGCTCCTGACAACCATAAATTAACAAGATCTTAACTCCTGGCAAGGGGAACCCTTCCCTCACCAGAAAAAGTATAGGAACAATTTTTGAAAGCTAAACTGCTTACTTATCTTTGCATTCAGTTTTCCCAAAGCTAGCAGCTAGTAGCAATGCCCTCAGAGAGTCCAGCAAAGTGAGAGAGGCCTGGCTGACCTCACTCCTCTCAACCCTCATCTCCCAGAGCCATCATCTTCGGTAATCTAACTCAATTATAATGGCTTATCAAAAATGCAAGTTCCTTCATTTCTGTACCCCCACTGCCCCAGTATAGTATTTGGCATGTAGCCAGTGCTTGATAAATGCTGAAAGAAGGAAGAAATGAACAAAAGGAGAGAAGTTTCCATTCCTGTTCCTGTCTGTCCGCAGCTCCTCAGCTAGCGTAGGTCCTAGGAGACTCTCAATATAGAGGATTCTGTGGAGCCCAAGTATGTGTGATAAAGGCTAGCAGACAGCGCTTTGCCTGTAAAAGGGGAGTAGAATGCTAACAAGGGCGAAGCTGGCACTCCCAGAATGGGAGAGAGACAGGCATCCTCCCCGTTTCTACACAGGATCCAGTGAGGTTCCGGGGCAAAGAAGGTGATGCATTTCCATTGTGACATCTTCATGCTTTGCAGCTTCCTGAGTGCAGAGAGAAAGAACAGTGCTCTCAGGGAGAGAACAGGAACAGTGGTGCAGGCAGCCCTCAACTGACAGGGCTGGGGGAGACCTGAGCAGAAGGCTGAGAAGCGTTGCTCAAAGCCAAGACTGATGGCTGTGGGATGGGAGGAGAGGATGTGAGTGGGAGCAAGAAGTTTAGGAAATCTGAAGGATCGACGGTTAATGTGGCCTCATTCGTACCTGTGGACTGGTGGGAAGGAGGAAATTTGGGATAAGTCCGTTGGAAAAAAAGCTCATCATGACAAGCCAGCTGAAACAATGATCTCTAAGCATGCTTATCTGTGAGACAGGAATCTAAGAGCGTACATTCGGAAAACATAAGTTACCTTGTGATCCTGGCTCCCCACTAGCTTTAGATGCTGGCTTTACAGAGCATTGCCTTCATTACTCATCACTTTCAGATATGCTGAAAGTATGATTATCTACGTGTTCTTAGCATGTTCATAAAAAGCTTGCCTTTAAAATGCCTCTAAAGGGCACCGGGGTGGCTTAGTTGGTTAAGCGACTGCCTTTAGTTCAGGTCATGCTCCTGGAGTGCAGGATCAAGTCCCACATGGGGCTCCCTGCTCAGCAGGGAGTCTGCTTCTCCCTCTGGCCTTCTCCCCTCTCATGCTCTCTCTCTCTCTCTCTCTCATTAAAAATAATAAAAATAAAATAAAATAAAATGCCTCTAAAAAGACCACAAGGTTCTGGAGGCACAGTCAAATAAGTTCATTTCAGTGATCTGAATGGGGTCTTCAGGCAAATCCTAACTTTAATTATGAAGCAAGAGAGCCTTGAAATGCTTCCCCTGGGAGGGCTGAGCTCCGCTCTGACTGGCCACATCGAGCCCCCACAGCTCTGGGTCTCGATATCACCTGCGACTTTTATACCGATGCCTTTCCACAACTGCTTCACCCCTTAAGCACTCTGCTCGGGTATCACCACCATTTTCAGTTCCTCGATCATGATTTGCTAGCAAAACAGAGATTATACTTTAAGATCGTCATGTTGCTAGGGTTCCAAACTCTTCTGCTCAATGAGAAAAGATAGATGGCATGGGATGGTAGAAAGAACTGGATTGGGAGCCTGGAGATACAGATTCTAGTCCTGGCTCTGCCCTTTCTTATGAGTGACTATCCTGGAATCGGTCTAATTAATTCATAGCTCATTGGTCAGCCTTCCCTACCACGACTGTGCTGTGCCAAGGGAGGCAGAATTGGAAAGGAATATCATTAACCTTGGGTCGAGGATAAGATCTGGATCTTCCGTGTGAAACCCAGAAGATGGGTTGAGTGGCCTAGCCCATTCCAAGAGCTTTTTTTTTTTTTTAAGATTTTATTTATTTGTCAGAGAGAGAGAGAGGGAGGGAGGCAGGCAGAGGGAGTAGCAGGTTCTCCACTGAGCAACGAGCCCAATGCAGGACTCCATCCTAGGACCCTCGGATCATGACCCAAGGCAGACACTTAACTGACTGAGCTACCCAGGCACCCCTCCAAGAGATCTCTGTAGGAAATTTTTCTCTTATCCAGTTTCCAAATGGCCTGGGGCTCATCCATTCTCTCAGCAGAGAAGTATATGCTGAGGTAGCCATAAGAAAAATATCCTTTGGGGACGCCTGGGTGGCTCAGTTGGTTGGGCAGCTGCCTTTGGCTCAGGTCATGATCCCAGCATCTTGGGATTGAGTCCCGCATCGGGCTCCTTGCTCCACAGGGAGCTTGCTCCTCTCTCTGCCTCTGCCTGCCTCTCTGCCTGCTTGTGTTCTCTCTCTGTTAAATATTTTAGTATATGTGCTGCCAAAGCAAGCACTCTCTGTTAAATAAATAAATAAAATCTTTAAAAAAAAAAAAAAGAAAAATATCCTTTGTAAGGAGAGCACTAGATAGGCAAACATTCAGTTGGTGCTACCCCTGAAACTTAACTTGAAAAACTGTACTTCCTGGCTTTTGTGAACTAATAGCATTCAGTGAGAGGTCAACCTTGGTTTTCTGCAGGACATAGAGGCATAAGTGCCTTAAAAATTAGTGAGTTACAGTGTTTACCCCAAAGAAGCAGATGCAGTACAAAGAAGGGCCACATGTACCCCAATGTTGATAGCCGCAATGGCCACAATAGCCAAACTGTGGAAAGAACCAAAATGCCCTTCAACAGATGAATGGATAAGGAAGATGTGGTACATCTATACAATGGAATATTATGCCTCCATCAGAAAGGATGAATATCCAACTTTTGTATCAACATGGACAGGACTAGAAGAGATTATGTGGAGTGAAATAAATCAAGCGGAGAGAGGCAATAATCTTATGGTCTCACTTACGTGTGGAGTATAAAGAAAACCATGGAGGGCATCGTGAGAAGGAAGGGAAGGGCGAATGGGGGGAAATCGGAGGGGGTGTCGAACCAGGAGAGACTGTGGACTCTGAGCAACAAACTGAGGGTTTTGGAGGGGAGGGGGTGGGGGGGGTGAGCCTGGTGGTGGGTATCGAGAGGGGCACGTACTGCATGGAGCACTGGGTGTGGTGCATGAACAATCAATCTTGTAACACTGAAAAATTAAAATAAACAAATTTGGGGAGAAAAAAAAATTAGTGAGTTAATACAACCCATATAACAATCATGCTTTCCATGAAAAGCACCCACCACATACTAATAAAGCTATCATTTCATTTTTCATCATCATACATAAGGTTTAGGAGAGCAGAGATTTATTTTTACCTTTATTCCTTGCACTATTTATAGTGAAATAGAACAGTGGCTCATGGCACTGAATGTTTATCCATAAATGTTTCTCAAATATAGGAATCATTTACTAAGATACTTGTGAACTGAATCTGTATGCAATGCTTTGGAGAATCACCGAATGTATGTAACCTGCCTTGATCAAAATAATGGTAGCTTCATCTTGCCTAACAACTTTCTGTAAATACCCTCACATTTCCTTACTCATTCCTTCAGGTGGTCTCCTAGCATCCTCAAGAGACTGGTGGGGACGCCAGTTTTATTTTAGAGAAGAAAGCGGGAAGTCATTATTTCAGAGTTGTGGATAAATCTCAGCCTACCCAGTGCTATGCCTACAAGATGGTGCTTGGCCGACACCATCAGCAGGTCAAGAAGCCCTGTAGACCATCTGGGCAGCCTGCTCCCACCCACCATTAGAAGAGAGAGAATAGTTTCTATGAATAGGTTGCCTAGATAAGTATACTGCTATAACACTAACTGTTTTTATGATTTTTATTAAAGGAACTACCTGGTTTTGATACTCTTCGTTGATAGATACCTAAATAGAAAGAATCTAATGAATTCAAACCTCGGCTCCACAAAATAATGCAAATCATTCTAATTCTCTTGAGAAAAGACTTTTTTAATTTCATTTTATTTCAATTCAATGAATTAACATATAGTGTATTTTTAATTTCAGAGGTAGATTTCAGTGATTCATCGGTTGCATAGAACACCCAGTGCTAATTACATCAAGGGCCCTCCTTAATATCCATCATCCAGTTACTCCGCCCCCCACCAACCTCCCCTCCAGCACCCTCAGTTTTTTTCCTATAGTCAAGAGTATTTTATGGTTTGTCTCCCCCTCTGACTTCATCTTATTTTTCCCTCTACTCCCCTATGATCCTCCGTTTTGTTTCTTAATTTCCATGAGTGAAGTCATATAATTGGCTTTCTCTGACTTATTTTGCTTAGCATAATACCTTCCAGTTCCATCCACGTCCTTGCAAATGGTAATATTTATTCTTTTTGATGGCTGAGTAATATTCCATTGTTTATATATTACTTCTTCTTCATCCACTCATCTGTCGATGGACATCTCAGCTCTTTCCACAGTTTGGCTATTGTGGACATTGCTACTATAAACATTGGGGTGCAGGTGCCCCTTCGGATCACTACATTTGTATCTTTGGGGTAAATACCTACTAGCGTAATTGCTGGGTTGAGAAAAGACTTTTTAAAAACAATATACTTCAGAGATTCCAGTGGGATAACAAACTCACACTGCCTCCTTTTCTTAGTCCTGGAAGATAATGCCCTCTGGCAGCTGTTCTAAGGCCTGTTTGTTATCAGAATTGCTTCCGAGCTTTTAAAAATGCAGATTCCTGGGCTCTATTCCATCCACTCCATCACCCCTCACACATATCCAAGGTGTTTTTTTTTTAAGATTTTATTTATTTATTTGACAGAGAGAGAGAGATCACAAGTAGGCAGAGAGGCAGGCAGAGGGAGAGGGGGAAGCAGGCTCCCTGCCGAGCAGAGCCTGATGTGGAGCTTGATCCCAGGACCCTGAGATCACGACCTGAGCCGAAGGCCGAGGCTTTAACCCACTGAGCCACCCAGTTGCCCCCATATCCAAGTTTCTGATATAGCAGGTCTGGGATATGGTTTTGGTTTTTTGGGTTTTTTAATTTTTTTTAAATTTTTTTATTAACATATAATGTATTATTTGCCCCAGGGTACATGTCTGTGAATCGTCAGGCTTACACATTTCACAGCACTTACCATAGCACATACCCTCCCCAATGTCCATAACCCAGCCACCCTATCCCTACCGCCCCTACCTCCCAGCCACACTTAGTTTGTTTCGTGAGTTTAGGAGTCTCTTTTGGTTTGTCTCCTTCCCCATCCCATCTTGTTTCATTTCTCTCCCCTACCCCCCATGACTCCCGCCCTGCCTCTCAAATTCTTCATATCAGAGAGATCATGTGATACTTGTCTTTCTCTGACTTATTTCGCTTAGCATAATACCCTCTAGGTCCATCCACATCATTGCGAATGGCAAGATTTCATTTTTCTTGGTGGCTGCATAGTATTCCATTGTATATATATACAACATCTTCTTTACTCATTCATCTGTTGATGGACATCGAGGCTCCTTCCACAGTTTGGCTATTGTGGACATTGCTGCTAAACATTGGGGTGCATGTGCCCCTTCAGATCACTACATTTATATCTCTTGGGTAAATACCCAGTAGTGTGACTGCTGGGTTGTAGGGTAGCTCTATTTTCAACTTTTTGAGGAACCTCCATACTGTTTTCCAGAGTGGCTGTACCAGCTTGCATTCCCACCAACAATGTAGAAGAGTTACCCTTTCTCCTTATCCTCACCAATATCTGTTGTTTCCTGACTTGCTAATTTTAGCCATTCTGACTGGTGTGAGGTGGTATCTCACTGTGGTTTTGATTTGTATTTCTCTGATGCCGAGTGATGTTGAGCATTTTTTCATGTGTCTGTTGGCCATTTGGATGTCCTCTTTGCAGAAATGTCTGTCCACATTGGTCTGCCCATTTCTTGATCGGATTATTTGTTCTTTGGGTGTTGAGTTTGAGAAGTTCTTTATAGATTTTGG
>CM052814.1:51436250-51471117 GCA_028533885.1 Nasua narica | reverse complement strand
CAGTCTTCTTCTAAGTTAATAAACATCTGGTAACTTTTCCCTCAAACTCAGATTGTAATCTCGAAATGACTGCACGTGTGGTTATCTAACTTTTTTCTTTTACTCATTTATTTAAAATGTTAAAGTATAAAATGTATTCAATGAGATACATAAAGTACACAGATTTTAAGTTGTTCATTTCGATGAGTGTTTGCATATGTGTCTACTCATGTAACCAGATGGAACATTTAAAAATCATGACCCCAGAAATTCCTGTGCACTCGAGAAGAATTTCTGGCTTTCGGTTCTGCATTATTTGAGCACCAGATGCAATTCTTTCTTGAATTTCTTTCTTTTTTTTTTTTAAAGATTCCATTTATTTACTTGACAGAGAGAAAGATCACAAGTTGGCAGAGAGGCAGGCCGAGAGAGAGAGGGGGAAGCAGGCTCCCTGCCGAGCAGAGAGCCCCATGCGGGGCTCGACCCCAGGACCCCGAGATCATGACCTGAGCTGAAGGCAAAGGCTTTAACCCACTGAGCCACCCAGGCGCCCCTCTTTCTTGAATTTCTACTTAAATAGAAAAAAAATCTATATTATAGGTAGAACAATCATAATCTTATTACTAATAACAGGTCTGCACAGTAGCGAAAATGTTCATTTTTCTGTCTAGGCTTGTAACTGTTCACCCAAAGTCCTGAGGATGTCTTACTGAAACACCCTATACTCTTGCCCTATCTTGGTGTTGATGTGTGTCCCAGGAGTCTCAGTTCTTAGGTTTAATCTTCAGATATCAATCCTACAATTAATGTCTCTTTCTTTTTCTTTTCTTCTGTCTGCCCGTGGTTGCTGAAGTTTCTCTGTACTTAGGACTAGGATTTGGGCCTTTGTTTTCCAGTGATTTCTGGAATTTGGGTAGAATTGGCTGGTGTGTCTGAGAAGGCAGCTATGGCCTTTGAGTTGAGAGCTGGGCAGAGGGCATTGCATCTACACTGCCTTGTACTTGGCCATGGTCCCTTCCAGTTCTTAGGAGAAGTCTAATAATGCTTATGATGGGGATGCTTGGTATGATGTCAGCGGAGAGCTTTGGGATCTTTAAGGCTCTGTAATAATAACACACTGGTTCAACTTCTGGATCTCGTAAAGGAAGGATTGTGAGGCCAGGATTGAGTTTTCAGATGTCAGCTTGGCCCCTAAATTTCTGGGATGAGGCAGAGAGGCTGGGCCTCTAAATCTTATATCCCCTGGGCAGAGCCAATCATCCAATCCCTCCTTTATCCTCCCCAAGACTGGTACAAAACTTTCAGCGAGCAGATTGTCAAATGGTGCTTTATTCCTTTATTGCAGAGACCCCACTGGCATTGTTGGTAGTAGACCTGGGTGGGGGCAGCCTTTGTTTGTCCACGATCATTTCCCGAAGTCCTGCATTGATGCTGTGGAGATCGACTCCTCCATGTTGGAAGTGGCCACCCAGTGGTTTGGCTTCTCCCAGAGCGACCAGATGAAAGTCCATATTGCAGATGGCCTGGACTATATTACCAGCCTGACGGGAGAATTTGGAGCGGGGGTTGAGGGAAGAGTCATCCAAAGTGGGCAGGCCTGCAAAGGCCTCTAGGATTCATCTATGACAATTAACATTGTCCCAGTCTTTCACCTGTTGATTTATTCATTCACTGGTTGATGTATTGATTCAGTAAATTTAAAGTGCCAGTCATGTACTTAGCACTGTGCTAGGAGTTGAGGTACAGCAACAAGGAAAAGGGGAAGAAAAGTTGGGGTGTATGTTGGGAGTTATTTATTCAGTCTTTCAGCTGGGGGTGAAGCAGAGAGAGAGCCAAACAGCATTCGTGTAGATCAGTGGTTGTACACCCGGGGCATCGGGCCGTGTCTGCAGACCTGTCTTTGGCCCTTGTAACCACAGGGTGAGGATGCTTCTGACTGTGAGTGAGTAGAGACCAGAGATCCTGCTAAACATCCTACCATGCATGAGACATCATCCCTGACAAAGAATTATCTGTTCCCAATGTCAGTAGTGCTGAGGTTGAGAAACTCTGAAGCAGGCGCTACTCAGCGGGAATTCTGGTGGTCGTGCTGCTGCTGCTGCTGCTGGAATTAAGGCTCCATTTTGCTCTAACGTTTCCTCTCTCAGACTGAGAACAAAAGGCATATTAACATTTTGCAATAGCTCCTGTGCTCCTTTTGCCCCTTTATATGTAGGCTCCTGGGGACTGGTGGTTCCCGGAGTATGAGTCCCTCAGGGAGAAGTCAGTCAGGTTGGATCCATTCTAAGAGAACCTGGGAGCTCGGGCCACCCACCCTTCCCGGTCTGTCGGTTCTATAACTAATCCTCTGGTTCTCACTGGATCAGAGCTTCTCAGTTAGGGGGTGGCAAAGCAGGATGCCTGGGGTGAGTACTTTGGTGCTGGGATGGACAGATGGTGCAGGAATTTTAATTGCAAACTGAACTCAAGTATATCAGGAGTTTCACAGGTTACCTCTCTGAGGCTGGGGCCAGTGTGGGGGCCCAGGCCAACATAGCTAGGACATGGGGAATATTTAAAACTGCTAGGCTCATGCAAGGCACTCAGTCCATGTTGTATGGTTACTGCCTATCAGTTTTGAACAGCCTGGCAATTGTCTCTAACAACTCACCTTTCAGATTATTAGAGGGCTTAGTGCTACAAATGAGAGCAGTGGTTGTCCTTTGACTTCGATGAACCATCATGTTCTGCTCTCTAAGAAATCAAAATGAGATCTGTGCCATGCACAGTAATAGGCATGTAGTAGTCCTAAGCCAATATTTATTAATTATTGAATGATCATTATCATAGTCTCAATGTTTGCTGAAAGTCAGTAGCATTGCAGGCTTACCCCTTGTAAAAACTATTTCCATTATAGCATGGGGCGCATCTGTGCATCATCAGTACTTTCTCACCCAGTTAGCAAAATCTTTCTTGAGCTAGTGTTCTGTACAGAAGATTCACAATGGCTGTGTTTCGGTTTCAAAAAGGAAAGAAAACTTTATTATTTATTACAGAAACAGAAGAGTAATCTACACAGAGATAAAAATAATAGTATACAATAAGTGAGAATAAGGCAAAGCTACATTAAATCAGGTATTTACAACACCTAACCTCATCAACTGGGGAAGCCCTGGGAAACAGCAGGCTGGAGTCCTGATTGAGAGGCTTGGGTTGAACGTCCTCCCCTCAAGTGAGACTTGCAACTGACCATCCCCATAAGGACCATATTTATAGGGCAGATGACAGAGTTTGAAGTGAAACATTTGTTCATCCCCAGACAGTTTGGAGACAGCTACATTTCCATGTTATCATGATCCTATATTTTCAAGGAGCCTGGCCTGTGTCTGCCTCCTCTCCCCAATTCCATTCCTGGGGGCCAGCCCAGCCTGGAGCAGGAGCGGATGTGAGGCAAGATTTGTAACTCTAGGCATCTAGACTAGAAGGGCCAGTTCTAACCCAGAGGCCAGATACTACATTTTGAACAATTAGGCTCCCAGGGTTATTCACACAGCACTGGTCTCACAAACAACATTCCTTAGCCTGCCTGTGTATGTGCAGGTCCGGGTGGTCAGTTATGGGGGAGAAATCATAAAAATATTTTTCTATACAGAACAGCCAGCTATTGTTCAAGTACTAGAAAAGATACACTAACTTAAATTTGAGAACATTTTCTCCTACAACCATTTGCTGGGTCAGCCCTTAAAGGCTTAGGCAGCTGCTTGCCTAAATCAATAGTTCTTGTATTTAGAATTACCCAGGAGTTTAAGAAATGAGGCTTCCTCTCTCCCCTCCCACCTATTCCTTCCCACACCAGGGTTTTTGACTCTGAAATACTGAAGTATTTCGAATATTCCCAGGTGACCCGAATGTTCTGCTGGGACTGAAGATTACTGGTATAGATGGACTCTTAACCGAGTAAGAGTTAAAAACACAGGGATTCTAGTGCAGACCCCAAGAGTGTGTGCTTCTGGAAGGTGCTTTTAAATGTGGAGGAGAAGATCATGTAAAAGCCCTGTCTGTCATGTGGGGTGCTCACAGCAGAACCCTGACTGACAGCAACTCCCCTGGTCAGTGACGTCAGTGCCCTTATAGACAAACCACGGCCTCCATGTCATCCTTCTGATGTAGCCGCCGCGCGGCCACCACAGGTCACAGGGCACATATGGTGTAGGATCGTAGATGGTGTTAGACAAAGACTTGTCTGCTTCTCTTTCCCAGCTCGGCCCCACTACAGTATTGTCATGTTTGATGTCGACAGTAAGGACCCAACACTGGGAATGAGTTGTCCACCACCAGCTTTTGTGGACCAGCCTTTCCTGCAGAAGGTCAAAAGCATCTTGACTCCTGAAGGTAGGAAGTACAAAAGGTTGGGGAGGGAGGAGGGATGGGACCTTTAAAAATTGTTTTCTTTTTTTTTTTTTTTTTTTAAATTTTACCGCTGAGGGTTAGGCATATGCCTTAATCACCCGTCCCCCACTCTCCCTGCTCCTATGACCTGGCCTCTCCAGAGCCTTGCCCTCTTCCAAATGCCTATCACCTCTGAACTGCAGTTCATGTGCACGTGTAGCAAGCACCCCTGTAGCAGGCCTTGGGGAACTGGTCCCTTATAAGGGTTTCAGAGGATGTTGATCATTTAGAACCCTTGTGCACTGTTAGTGGGAACATAAAATATGGCAGTCACTATGGAAAACAGTATGTTTTCCATACATACTGGATGGAATATCCAGTATCCTGATGGAACATACTGGTTCCTCAGAATATTAATGATAGAATTACCCTATGGTCAAGATATCCCATTTCTGGGTATATATCCAAAAGACTCGAAAGCAGTACCTTTTTTTTTTTTTTTTTTTTTAGCTAGAGGTGTTACTTATATTTAATCAACATTAAAGAACACTGAAAATTTTCAATCTTTTTTCTTTCCAACAGAAATGTGCACACGTGTGCACCAAAAGATGTGTACAAGAATGTTCATAATAGCATTATTCTTTTTTTTTGTATTTTTTTATTAACATATAATGTATTATTTGCCCCAGGGTACATGTCTGTGAATCATCAGGCTTACACATTTCACAGCATTTGCCATAGCACATACCCTCCCCCATGTCCATATCCCTAACCCCCCACCTCCCAGCAACCCTTAGTTTGTTTCTTGTGTTTAGGAGTCTCTTATGGTTTGTCTCCTTCCCCATCCCCTCTTGTTTCATTTCTCTTCCCCACCCCCCCATAAGCCCCTGCACTGACTCTCAAATTCTTCATATCAGAGCGATCATGTGATAATTGTCTCGAAAGCAGTATCTTGAAGAGGTATTTGCACCCCCATGTTCATAGCAGTACTATTCACATTAGCTCGGAGTGGGAACAGCCCAAATACCCACTGGTGGGTGGATGCATAAAGAAAACGTGGTACGTACATATAGTAGAATGCTAATCAGCCTTGAAAAAGAATGAAATCTTGACGTACGCTACAACATGGATCATGCTTGAGGATTCTGGGCTAATCACAAAAAGACAAGTACCATATGATTCCACTTGTGTAGGGGTATCTGAAGTAGTCAAATCATAGAAAGTAGAGTTTTTCGTTGCCCAGGTTTTGGAAGAGGTAAGATGGGGAGTTGTTCAATGGCTATAGAGTTTCAGTTTTACATGAAAAAGTTGTAGAGATCTGTTGCACAATAATGTGGATATTGTTAACACTACTCAAATGTATACTTTAAAATGGTTAAGAGGGAGGGCACCTCCCTGGCTCAGTCGGTAGAGCATGTGACTCTTGATCTCAGGATTGTGAGTTTGAACCCCATATTGGGTGCAGAGGTTACTTAAAAATATTTGAAAATTTAAAAAGGGGGCACCTGGGTGGCTCAGTCATTAAGCATCTGCCTTCGGCTCGGGTCGTGATCCCAGGGTCCTGGGATCCAGCTCCACATCAGGCTCCTGGCTCAGTGGAAAGCCTGCTTCTCCCTTTCCCACTCCCCCTGCATGTGTCCCTCTCTTACTCTGTCTCTTTGTCAAATAAATAAATAAAATCTTTAAAAATAAATAAAAATTTTAAAAAGGAAAAAAAAAATATATATATATATTTTTTTTAAATGTTAAACTTTCCTGCCTAACAGCCTTTGTTCCTGCTGTTCTTTTGGCTTAGAACACTCTTTACCTTACTTTTTGTATGACTAGTTCCTTCTCTGGTTTTAGCCTAAATGTTATTTACCACCCCAGAGAGATACCCCCGACAAGCCTATCTTTTGAAATAGGTTCCCTTTGAGTCCCATTCTCAGCTATTTGTTTATTCTTTTCAAAACACTTATCACAATGTAGAATTTCTGCTTTTCTTTCCTGCCTTAAATATAAAGGCTTATATTTAAGGCACACACCTAGTTTAGTAAGAGTCATACAATAAATGTCTGATATACTTTTTGTGAATGAACAAATGAGTCTCCCTAAACTGGGAATAACTTTGGCCTCATGGGGGTGCTTCGAGGATCAGGTGCAGTAGTAACATATGTGGCAGAGGGTCTGGCACATAATAACTCTAGTTTTAGGAACAGGCATTTTTATTGTGCCAGATGACCTTCCAAGTCCAGTCCAACTCTGAGATTCTTAGGTATGGTACGAGGGCCCTTTGCAAGGTAAAGCTGTGTGCATATTAGTAAGCAAAACACCTGTATTCTAGTTAGTAAGAGCAACCTTATCAACAAGTAGAATCTTCCATGCCTGGGACAGATAGGGACAGAAGTAGTTGTTCTTTGCTCAGAACTTCCCAGTACCCTCAGGGCCATCCATGCCTTGTAGAAGAGGATGGAAGACTTAAAGCAAGAGTACCGAATCTGGGGACCCTTGAGGACCGGTGGATAGAATTCAAAGGGTGTGTGAACTTGGATGGGAAAAAAATCACATCTTTAATTTCACTAACTTCAAACAGAAATTTAGCATTTCCTTCAACTATAAATGAAGACCCATCTCCACAAAATAACCGTCAGTAGTAGTAGCTGTACCTGTGATTTTATTACCAATTGGAATCACTAAGTTTTTTTTTTTTTAAAGATTATTTATTTATTTGGCAGAGAGAGAGAGATCACAAGTAGGCAGAAGGAGAGGGGGAAGCAGGCTCCCTGCTGAGCAGAGAGCCCGCTTCAGGGCTGGATCCCAGGACCCAGAGGCTTTAACCCACTGAGCCACCCAGGCACCCCTCATTAAGATTTTTGTATCACATTACAATAATAGATATCTTAAAATATTGTTTATGTGCCTTACTAAATCAAAATCATGGTAGATATTAGGTCTGACACTAGATTTTGTTTAATGAATTAATAAAACATTATCTTAGTGTATCACAAATCTTGCTTTTAAAATGTTTTATAACGTTATAAGTTGCCTTCCTTTGCAATTCTAGATTTTATATTCTATATTCTATATATTTTGATGCATTTAGAAATGTTATTCTAATAAGAGGACAGTCCCTAGACTTCACTAGATTGGCAAAAGTTCTACACAATACCTGTCACTTAACAGGAGTGTTGTAAATGTTTCTTCATGATCCTAACAATTTTCCTATACTTTTGGTACTGTCTTGAGTCTATAATTATGTAAAGAATAAACCAGAAAGTCTGGCTACATCCTTAGGGAAAACCTGACTACATTCTTTTTTTAAAAAAAAAAAAACATTATTATAGAATGATTTATTATTTCACTTTAATTTTCATTCCCTGAAGAAAGTTTGAAATATACCTATTGAAGGTATGTTGACATCATTCCATTCCTTTTAAATAACTGCTCCTGTATACTTGTTACCATAGCATGTAAAGCAGGGAACTATGATTTGTAATGTCACTTTAACTCAGTGAAGTGTGACTGTGATTCTAAGACCCAAGTTTTCATGGATTATGCCTTCAGCTTTTTTTTTTTTTTAAGATTTTATTTATTTATTTGACAGAGAGAGAGATCACAAGTAGGCAGAGTGGTAGGCAGAGGGGGGTGGGGAAGCAGGCTCCCTGCTGAGCAGAGAGCCCGATGCGATGCGGGGCTTGATCCAGGACCCCGAGATCATGACCTGAGAGATCATGACCTGAGCCGAAGGCAGAGGCTTTAACCCACTGAGCCACTCAGGCGCCCCGTGCCTTCAGCTTTGAAATGAGTGTAAACAGTGATGCAGAATCTTCTTTGCCAAAAAAAAAAAAAGATTAAAAATGAAAGACATAAAAATATTCGCAACTCTAATAAAGGAAAAGAGGAATAATAAATGTGTATATATCATACATAATAAAGGTTTAGATGCAGCATATATACATATAGAAATATAAAAGTAGATTCTTCTTATCTTTTCACTAAATCTGTGATATATGCAGAAGGGAAGCTGGTTCGAGTATCTCTGAATAAATGTGCCTTCATTGCCAGAAGAAACCAGGATCCTCTTCTCACACTTGCTCATCTCCTGGTCAGAGCCTCTAAAGAGTAGTGAGTTCTGACTACTGAGGCGTATCTGAAAGGACCTAAGAAACTCTCCCTTTTAGAAAACCCTCTATTTTCTTCCATAGTCACTGGCATATGAGCTTATCTCTTTACAGTACTTTTTTTTTTTTTAAGATTTTATTTATTTATTTGACAGAGAGAGATCACAAATAGGCAGAGAGGCAGGCAGAGAGGAGGAGGCAGGCTCCCTGCTGAGCAGGGAGCCCGATGCAGGGCTCGATCCCAGGACCCTGAGATCATGACCTGAGCTGAAGGCAGAGGCTCAACCCACTGAGCCACCCAGGCGCCCCTCTTTACAGTACTTTTAGGAGTGGCTTAGAAATAGTTCCACTTTCAGGTATGATGGACTAAATTGAGGCAGACCTTTGCTCCTTCTAAAAATGAATAGAAAAACCAGATGAATAGCAGAAACATCTCTATAAAGCAATCAGAGAACTGTTTAAGCAAAGCAGTAAGACTGGAAGGGCCAAGTTTTTAGAGAAAGAACTGCAAAAAGGTGAGTTGACCTCCTCCAGGTGCTTTTTCTTGAAGGTGCTTAGGATTCTGGGTGCAAGGAAAGATAGAGAACATCTGGGCTTTGCCTAGGCTAAGGACCATTATTGGGGAACAAAAGAAGCAAACCAGTTACACTTTGGGGTCTCACAGGACTGGAAAGACAAAACTGTAGTCTTAGAGAGCCAGGATCTCAGGAATAAGGAAATAGTAAAGAGTTGGGAGACTCATAGTTTTCTTCTCAAAATTTTGCTTAATTCTGAAACTATTTTGAGGGGTGTAGGAGGCTGAGATGATAAATTCACTGTTTTTCAGAGGCTTTTTGTTTAGCATCTTTATCAGCAGAGATAAGAGTGAATTGTCTTTGGAGAAGGACAATATCACATATGTATATTCAGTATTATACTTAATATTTTACACTTAATTTTTAGCACACAATTATTTCATACTCAATAATCAATATTGAACATCTGAAACTATTAGGTATGCCAAAAGGTAAGAGTTTTAGGACCAAAAACGAAGAAAAATACAGTAGAAGCCATCCCATAGGTAATCAAGGATCAGATAAGCAGACAACTCTGATTAAAATGTTCAAAAAATTAGATGAAACATGGATGATTTCACAAGAGAATTAGAATCTACTTTTAAATGGAAATTCTGGAACCAAAAATACAATAATTGAAAGTTAAGAGTAGTCTGGGGAATCAGGAAGCAATGGGGAAGTGTGTCTCTGCGCATGGACGCTGACATTGACTCAGAACATGCCCCAGTTGCATCTCTGGAGAGCATGTTGTCAGTGCCAGAATCCTGAGATCTAGTGCAGACTCAAAGGATGTGTGCACACATTTAAAAAGAGCAAACTTTTAAAATGTAAGTTCATATGTCTGTCTTCTTGGGGCACCTGGCTGGCTCAGCTGGAAGAGTGTGCGATTCTCAGGGTCATGAGTTTGAGCCCCATATTGGGTGTAGAGATTACTTAAATAAATAAAACTTAAAAAAAAAATAAAAAAAGTATATGCTAAGTACTGTGTTGCAATAAATAGGTTCCAGAACATAAAGATATGTTTGGTTGTTTTTGTTTTGTTTTTGAGAATAATTTCCCAAGAATTCTCCAAAATAATTTTAAGCACAGGTGTGTTTTTAAGTTTACTATTTAGAAAATAATTGAAAAACTTGTTATTGCTCTTTCTATAAAGGATAGGAGAGGGTGGTTCAGTGATTACCAAAGAGTTTTCTTTTTAGATTTTATTTATTTATTTATTTATTTATTTATTTATTTATTTATTTATTTATTTATTTGAGAGACAGAGAAAGTGAGAGAGAGCATGAGAGGAGAGAAGGTTAGAGGAAGAAGCAGACTCCCTGCAGAGTTGGGAGCCCGATGTGGGACTCGATCCCGGAACTCCGGGATCATGACCCGAGCCGAAGGCAGTTGCTCAACCAACTGAGCCACCCAGGCGCCCCTAAAGAGTTTTCTTAAAATTATTCCATGGGGGGGTGTCTGGGTAGCTCAGTGGGTTAAAGCCTCTGCCTTAGGCTCAGGTCATGGTCTCAGGTTCCTGGGATCAAGCCCCGCATCGGGGAGCCTGCTTCACCCTCTCTCTCTCTGCCTCCTTGTGATCTCTCTCTCTCTGTCAAATAAATAAATAAAATCTTTAAAAAGATTTAAAAAAATTATTCCATAGGGATGGTTATCATTGAATTTGATGGCGGACAGATATCCTATAGTTAGTTTCAAATGCCATGTTTCAGACCTGGGCCTGCTTAATATTAAAGTATACCTTCTAAGCTGATATCAATGAATTCAGAGTCACAGAAAAGATGCTGTGAATTTTTCTGGTTAATTTTTTTTTTCTTTTAAAATGGTTAGAGTTGGATGCTTAATAAACTCAAAACAACAACATAACCAGGGCCAGAAAGAAAACTCATTTATTATTAATGTTAAAAATAGGCATGCAGGGGTGCCTGGGTGGCTCAGTGGGTTAAAGCCTCTGCCTTTGGCTCAAGTCATGATCTCAGGGTCCTGGGATCGAGCCCCGCATCGGACTCTCTGCTCAGCAGGGAGTCTGCTTCCTCCCCTCTCTGCCTGCCTCTCTGCCTACTTGTGATCTCTCTCTCTGTGAATGAATAAATAAAATCTTTTTAAAAAAATAGACATGCAATCTACCACAACATAGGGAAAAATTGGATATGACATGACAAGCTATGGATGATTCAGAATTGTGTTCTGGTTAACACTTGTTTAAATTACTTTGCTTATTTACACTTTGTAAGTAAGATATAAAGATAAAGTGCCTCTAAGAAATGCATTATGAAATTCAAATGCAACTTCAGATACACCGATGAACTGAAATGACTGTAGAATCCCCAAATAAATATGTATTTAAATATTTAAAGGTAGTGATACTGACTGAGGTTTAAAGTAATCAAGCTGCCTGTTTCCTTTCTTCATTTTATTTTTATAAGTCACAACTTTCCACTGCTCATATTCTTTTTTCCCCTCCTGTTATCTTGAAATGCCAGAAGAAAATCAATGCCAATAGGCCAAACTCTTGTGAGTCAATCTATAATAATAGTGAAACAGTTCAGAGAAAAGCAAATCTATAAAAATGGAAAATGTCTATATTGTGCATAAGGTGACCAAAAGAATGTATAAATATTATTTTATGAAGAGTTTGTGATGTTCTTAGAAGACAGCAAGGAGGCAGAGATTATTCCTCCTCTTTTGCTGCCTGGGAAATGAAACCAGTATTGAAAGTAAGTGACGGGGCGCCTGGGTGGCTCAGTGGTTAAGCCTCTGCCTTCGGCTCAGGTCATGATCTCAGGGTCCCGGGATCAAGCCCCGTGTTGGACTCTCTGCTCAGCAGGGAGCCTGCTTCCTCCTCTCTCTCTCTGCCGGCCTCTCTGCCTACTTGGGATCTCTCTCTGTCAAATAAATAAATAAAATCTTTAAAAAAAAAAAAAAAAAAAGGTAAGTGATTGAAGGTCATGAGGCAAGCAGAGTGCTTTCAGGATTCCCATGCCCTGGGAAGGCTAAAACATTTTCTCTAACTGTTGCCTCCTTTATTTTCTTTCTTTTGTCTTTTCTGCTCATTCAAAAGCAAGCTCTAAAAAGCATAGTCCAGTCAATAAATTTATTGTGTACTTGCCCTGTGGAAGGTACAGTGGAGAATAAAAAGGAATCTAAGACCATGTCCTTGATTTAAAGGAGCAGTTAAAATCATAATTCTAGCCTGGATCTTCTCAGCTGTTACCCATCCTTTTGTTCACTATGTTGCTAAGTTCCAAACCTTCTCCATTTTCTGTACACTGCCAACTCAAATTGCTTCCTTGACCCTTCATATAAGACCTTGCTTGAGTTTTACTAAGCATTTTGAGGTTATCTTATGAGTTATCTTATGGTTATCTTATCTTATCCCTTAACTTCTGTCTTCTCCATTTCAAAGTCTATAGCTTTATCATCAGTCACTTCCTTCCCTCTTGCCTCCAAGAAAGGATTCTGTCTCCATTCGGCCCAAACTCACCCCTGGTGCTCTTCCAACCCTGATCCTCATACCTCTGCGGGAACATCACCTGTCCTTTTGTTTCCTTTTTGATTTACATTTTAATCTCACTCTCATCCTGGCTTCTTATTCCACTTTCCTAAGTTTGGTTATTTCTGATCGTACCTTGATCTTATTGCTGCTTGAACTGCAACTTCATGTGTCATTTCCCTTTACCATTAAATTTCTTAAAAATGGAATCTATAATCTTCTTACCACTAAAAAATAACTCTTACAATATGGATTCCACATCCATAATGTTACTAAAATACTTTTTGAAGATCAATAATGGTCTGTGAGTCAACCATAGAAACCAATAGAAAAAGTCAATTTAATGGCTTTTTCTAGCTTCATTCCCACCTTCCTCCACCCCCACCAATTTCTCTGAAGTTTTTTAAAAATTATTTTAACAGGTTTTTTTTCAAGCTTATTATTATTATTTTTTTTAGTAATCTCTATACTCAACGTGGGGCTCAAACTCACAACCCCAAGATCAAGAGTCGTATGTTCTTCTGACAGAGGCAGCCAGGCACCCCTGAAGTTTTTATGTTAGTGACTATTCCTCTTTGTTTTATATTGCCCTGTCTTCATTGTTATTTCTACTGCTCTGACCACTTCTTTTTTAAATTTATTAAGTAAACACTACCCCTGATGAGGGGCTTGAACTCATGACCTCAGGATCAAGAATCACATGCTCTTCTGACTGAGGCAGCCAGTTACCCCACTCTAACCACTTCTTATTGGCTGCTGTCCTTATCCTCTAATCTCCTCATTCTCCTAAGTGCCCTTTTCCTTGCATACGTGCTTCCTTGGATTCTTCCTCATAGAGATGGTAGTTGAAGCTGAGGATTCCCATGCTCGGGGAATGCTAAAATACTCTCTCCAAAGAAAAGTGTATATAAACAAAAGGGCAGACTTGACCACCTTGCTTTTGTTTTTGCATGGGGTTCACTTCTTTGGCAAGAGACGTAGGAGAAATAGGTCTGAGCTGTCTTAGCAATGGCAGCATTCCTCTATCTATGACTATCCTGTGAGACAGTCCCTCTTCTACAACTCTGGCTTTTGCCTTGTTCTGTTGAATTTTCCCTTGCCTCTTCATATCTAGAAATGGTAATGGCGTCTTCTCCTGAGGTGTATCAGCATCTCTCCTTGATTCCCCTTGTGGTTTTGTTTTGTTTTGTTTTTGTTAATATTTTATTTATTTATTTGACAGAGAGAGATCACAAGTAGGCAGAGAGGCAGTCAGAGAGGGTAAAGCAGGCTCCCCTGCCGAGCAGAGAGCCCGACGCGGGGCCTGATCCCAGGACCCCGAGATCATAACCCAAGCCAAAGGCAGAGGTCTTAACCCACTGAGCCACCCAGACGCCCCTCCCCTTGTGGTTTTAACTTATTGTTAAACTCTAATAAAGTAATTCACTTTTTTTTTTAAAAGATTTTATTTATTTATTTAACAGAGAGAGAACACAAGCAGGCAGAGAGGCAGGCAGAGGCAGAGAGAGGAGCAGGCTCCCTGTGGAGCAAGGAGCCCGATGCGGGACTCAATCCCAAGACACTGGGATCATGACCTAAGCCAAAGGCAGCTGCCCAACCAACTGAGCCACCCAGGCGTCCCTCACTTTTGATATTAATAGATCACCTTAGGCAATTCTATCTGCTAAAGTGTGTGTGTGTGTCGACACACACACACACATATATATACTCCATTTGAATCTAACTTCACTCAAGTTTTTTTAAAGATTTTATTCTTAAGTAACCTCTACCCCCAACGTGGGGCTTAAACTCAACCCTGAGGTCAAGAGTCACAGGTCCTACCAACTGAGCCAGCCAGGCGCCCCTATAATATACTCAGTTTTTAATAGTTGCTTAGTCTTGTGTTTCTGTGTAAGCTTGTGAGGTCTTAGAAGACAGCTAACACTGTTCACCATCTTTATATCCCCAGATTTTTACAGAATGCCTGTCACTTATCTGATGGGTGAATTTATTTACCTTGATATAGCACCCAAGATTAACATTACCACCTTGAGCAAGAAATTAAATTCGTAGTTGACAATCAACAGACTTTAGCTTCCTGAATGAAATTAAATTATCACAAGACATTAGACCTGACAGATTCTATCTGTACAATGTTTTAAGAATAAGCTCTCTAATTTCTATTATAAGGGCAAATCATGCAGCCCATTTCAATAAAATATTGATCTCACCTTAAACATATAGCACTAATGTGGCCAGCTTCACAATTCTCTTGCCTTTGACAAGTTACATAGTTCATCTCAAAACCTTAGTTTCAACATAGGTAAAATGAGGAAAATAATACTCGTTATCGGAGGGTTGTTGTGTAGAAATAAAATAACGTGCTAATCATTAAGCATAGTGCTTTTAAAACTAGGCATTTAGGGGGGGCACTTGGGTGGCTCAGTCGGGTAAGTGTCCAACTCTTGGTTTTCGGCTCATCGAGATCTCAGGGTTATGGGATCAAACCCCAAGTCAGGCTCTGTGCCCAGCAGGGAGTCTGCTTGGGATTCTCTCTCCTGCCTCTCCCCTCATGCACACACACACTCTCTCAAATAAATAAAATCTTTAAAATTAATAAAAGTAGGCATTTAATAAATGGTAGCCTTTTTTTTTTTTTTTAGGATTTTATTTATTTGCCAGAGTGAGAGTACAAGCAGGGGGAGCGGCAGGCAAAAGGAGAAGCATGCTTCCTAGTAAGCAAGGATCCTGATGCGGGACTCAGTCTCAGGACCCTGGGATCATGATTTGAGCCTAAGACAGACACTTAACTGACTGAGCCACCCAGGCGTCTCGAAATGGTAGCCGTTTTTAACTTTCAGAGAAGTCATAAATAAATTATAACACAATTAGAGCATATTCCTGCATAGGTTTCTCTGTTCTTGTCATCTTTGTGGGAGGCAATTTCTCAAAGATAAAATTCTTTTTCTTTTTTTTTTTTAAAGGATTTTATTTATTTGACAGAGAGAGAAAGAGCACAACAAGGCAGAGTAGCAGGCAGAGGGAGAGGGAGAAGCAGGCTCCCCACTGAGCAAGGAGCCCGATGTGGGGCTCAATCCCAGGACTCCTGGATCATGACCTGGGCCGAAGGCAGCCGCTTAACCGACTGAGCCACCCAGGTAGCCCTCAAAGAGAAAATTCTTACAACAGATTGTATCAATAAGTAAGAGTTAGGAGAAGAAAAAAAGTATCTGTGTGAGTCCATCTTATAATGTCACATCTAAAATTCCATGAGGAAAGCACAGAGGACATTCCCATCTTACTGCGTATTTTTATTTATTTGTCAGAGAGAGTGAGAGAGCACAAGCAGGAGCGGTGGCAGGCAGAAGGAGAAGTAGGCTCTCTGCTGAGCAAGGAGCCCAATGTGGGGCTTGATCCTAGGACCCTGGCATCATGACCTGAGCTAAAGGCAGATGCTTAACCTACTGAGCCACCCAGGCATCCCTCTTACTGCATATTTTTAACAAAAACTACAGTGGAATCTGTCTTTAAAAACCATACTCCAAAAAAAAAAAAACAACCATACTCCATGTAGCCCACTTGCTCTGTTACTCACTCTTTTCTTCTTTTTTTTTTTTTCTTCTTTCTTTAGAATCACTCACTGATGCCACATAGGACATAATTGGAACCACTGGCAAACTTAGAATATGGGTGCTTTATTAAAAAATAATATTGTATTGGGAGCCTGGGTGGCTAAGTTGGTTGAGCAACTGCCTTCGGTTCGGGTCATGATCCCGGAGTCCCGGGATCGAGTCCCATATCGGACTCCCGGCTCTGCGGGAATTCTGCTTCTCCCTCTGACCTTCTCGCCTCTCATTCTCAGTCTCTCGCTCTCTAATAAATAAATAAATAAAAAATTTAAAAAAAAAATAATATTGTATCAATGTTAAATTTTTTGAATTTAATTGAATTGTAATTATGAAAAGAAATGTTCTGTTCTTAGGAAATACCCATTGAAGTATTGAGAGGTAAAGAGACATGATGTCTGTAACTAACTCAAATAATTGGGTGAGGAAGGAGATAGGGAAGTTATATATTTTGAGAGAATAAAACAAATGAAGTGAAATGTTAACAACCCCCTTGTGTTAAGTTGTATAAACTCTCTGGCCCTGTTTCTTCATCTATTTGAAGAAAGAGAGACTAGCCTGAACTATTTCAATATCATTTATGCTGTGAATCATGAAATTCAATTAGGAGTTGAAACTGACAATAGAAAAAAAATGTTAATAACCAGTGAATATGGATAAAGGATTTGCAAGACTTCTTTGTGCATATTCTTACATTTGAGATTCTTTCAAAATTAAAAGTAAAGTAAGCTAACTGTATTTAGACAATACGAGACTCTTCTGAGTACAAGAGGCTAACAGGTTAGCTAAATGATACACCTATGTACTTCCTCGCCAGAACAGTTGAGCTATATGCTTATCAAAAGTCAATTTGTTTTATTTTGTTTTTTTAAGTAAACTCTCTGCCCAATATGGGGCTCAAACTTATAACCCCAAGATCAAAAATTGCATACTCTTCTAGCTGAGCCAGCCAGGTGCCCCTAGATCAATTTGTGTTTGTATTATAAATATTTACACCTCTTATTATACTTCTGGAGTTTAAATTTTCAAACTAATGAAATACAAATAGAAAGTTGTTTTCATGAAAACTAAATTAAAGGTGAACAGAAGTTACTGTAGAATTAGATATGGGAAGAAAACGGCATAAAACTTTGGGGAAAAAATTGGACAAAATCCATACTGACTTGGCATTCAGACTTTTTCAAAGGTGTCTTTTTTAAATTCTTGTTGTACTTTGAAAAAAAATGAAACTGAAAATTGTAAACAATTAAAAACTGCAATTCATAATAAAGACACTGGGGTGCTCCAACCAATAGATTCATTTTCAGATAGAAGGTCTTGGCCCTATCTCAAAGATTAGTGAGTAAATGTATAATGATACATTTGAGTCAAAATAAAAAAGTTAGAGTATATCTGCTTTTTTAAATGATCTTTACCACTTTAACCAACTTTTTAAATTAACCATCCAGCAACTAGTCCAAATTTCAATGGGAAAGAGAATCTCTAGTGTATTTTTTTAACTAAAAAAGTGATACACATGGTAAAATATTCTTTTTTTTTTTAAGATTTTATTTATTTATTTATTTGTTTGTTTGTTTGTTTGTTTATTTCACAGAGAGAGAGAGATAGTGAGAGAGGGAACACAAGCGGGGAGAGTGGGAGAGGGAGAAGCAGGCTTCCCGCTGAGCAGGGAGCCTGATGTGGGGCTTGATTCCAGGACCTTGAAATCATGACCCGAGCCAAAGGCAGTAATGATTCAGGCACCCCCATGGTAAAATATTCCCATGGTACAAAATACCACACAATTAGGAAAGGTTTCCTTTCTGTATTAGTCTGCTGGGGTTGTTAAAACAAAATACCACAGACCAGATGGCTTAGACAACAGGAATTTTCTCACAGTTGTAGGAGCTAGTAATCCAAGATCAAGGTGCCATCAGGATTGGTGTCTGGTGAAACCTCTCTTCCTGGCTGGTAGAAGGCCACTTTGTCAAAGTGTCCTCACATGGCATCATCTCTGTGCCCACACATACAGACACCAGCCCTATCAGATTAGGGCCTCACTCTTTTTTTTTAAAGATTTTATTTATTTATTTGATACAGAGAGAGAGATCACAAGTAGGCAGAGAGGCAGGCAGAGAGAGAGGAGGAAGCAGGCTCCATGCCGAGCAGAGAGCCCAATGTGGGGCTCGATCTCAGGACTCCGAGATCACGACCCGAGCCGAAGGCAGCAGCTCAACCAACTGAGCCACCCAGGCGCCCCTAGGGCCTCACTCTTAAGACCAACCACATTTAAACTTAATTACTGAAAGGCCCAGTCTCCACATACAGTCACATTGTGGATTAGGGGCTTCAACATATGGATTGGGAGGGGGTGGAGAGGACACAATTCAGTCCATGACATCTTCCATATTAGATTCCGAGCCCTTCTGCATTTTTGTTTTTTTTGTTTGTTTGTTTGTGATGCTCACCTGGAAGCAGAGTCTACATATTGTTCTGCACCTTGCTTTTCTCATCTTACAATAACATATAGAGCTATTCCAAGTCAGTACAGGTAGATCTACTTCGTCTTAATGGCTGTATACTGTTCTACTGAATGTATATACCAACTTATTTCCTATTGTGGGACAGTTAAAGTTTCCTTTCTTTTCTTCCTTTTTTTTTTTTCCAGTCTTTCCAAAAATCCTTTAAAGAATATTCTTAGAAAATGCCTTTAGGGGCGCCTGGGTGGCTCAGTGGGTTAAAACCTCTGCCTTCGGCTCAGGTCATGATCTCAGGTCCTGGGATTGAGCCCCACATCGGGCTTTCTGCTCAGCAAGGAGCCTGCTTCCTCATCTCTCTCTGCCTCCCTCTCTGCCTACTTGTGATCTCTCTTTCTGTCAAATAAATAAATAAAATCTTTAAAAAAAAAAAAAAAAGAAAATGCCTTTATACAATTTGTGTAAGTTTACCTATGGGATAAATTTTAGAAGTGGAATTGTTGGGGCACCTGGGTGGCTCAGTGGGTTAAAGCCTCTGCCTTCAGCTCAGGTCATGATCTCAGGGTCCTGGGATCGAGCCCCACATTGTGCTCTCTGCTCAGTAGGGAACCTGCTTCCCCCTCTCTCTCTGCCTGCCTGTCTGTCTACTTGTGATCCCTCTCTCTCTGTCAAATAAATAAATTAAAAATCTTAAAAAAAAAAAAAAAAGAATTGGAACTGTTAGGTCAAAAGGAACTTTTTATAAATTTTTGACATGTATTGTCACCCGGAACTTTAAAAAATTTGTACCAATTTATACTTCCATCAACAGTGTTTAAAAAAGCTTGTTCTTCCCACTTCTTTAGCCTCCTACCCCATAATACCTTCAACACTATATTGTCAGACTTTTTAATCTTTGCCACTGAGCTAACAAAAGGACCAAAGTTTCAAATTAGACTCACAACTCAGTAATCAGAGATTTTATCTAATTTCAATCTTCACTAATTTCAAAGACACCAGTAACCAAGAGGCACAGACAAAATAGGAAGAGGTCCAGGACTCTTGGTGCTGCTTCTTGGGTCCTTTCTTCCTGCTTTGGATGCATCTCCACCCAAGATAATTGATGTGGTTTCTAAGTAAGGTATGCAGTCACCTCACTTACACAGAAGGAACCAACTCTGTTATGAAACACATCTCTATTATATGCTAAGTTGCATAACCTACAGGATATTTTCCAGTCATGTACCTCAAATCCACAGATTCCTGCTGTGTTTACCATAAACAGCCTCAGCCCAGGGCTGCCCTGCTAAGAGAATTCTATAGATACGAACTCTCCTACTAGGACATACTAGTTTGTTTACCAGGAAGTCTGTTATTACCATATTTCTGAGAATCACTTGCTTGCTTGCTTTCTTAGGAGTATTCCTCCATAACGGAAGAAAAGGGATTGAAGATCTGCTGCTTATTAACTCCTTCCTTCCCAGTCACTGATAGATGAAAAATGGTATTTATTTTGATTTACACTTTGAGTTGAACAGTTGTTCACATGCTTATAACTGATTTGTATTTTTTCCTGCCTTATGGGAACAGAGACAATAGCAACAAAATATTGAAACCTGGAAAGTAGGTGAATCAATGACAATTACCTTAGCCGACTTGAGAAACAAGAATCCTAAGCAGGCCACAAAGTAACCTGATTTACATAACTAAACCTTGTATAAGGCTCAGGAATTGGAAGTGCTAAGTAACTCTGAGCCTGATGTTAGCTAAAAACAGGAGGAATAATAGAAAATTTGTTTAAGAATCAAATGCTCAGAATCCCTTCTCCAATCCAGTAGACGCCAAGAGATTTAGTATTAGAAGAGGGTAAAACAAAAGATCTCTGGCTCAGAGGACACCAGACCCAGTTAAGGCGGAAGGTCTGATGTTGAAATAAATAATAAGAAAATTAGAGGACCAACATCTGAATAATTGAAACTCAAGAAAGAGAAAATAGGGTAAATATAACCAAATAATTCAAGTTGGTGAGACAGGAACCATGCTGTGTATATTCTTTCAGCTTATTGGTATATCTGATTCATAGTAATTGTAAAATGACACTTTCTGAGCTTTCAGAAATGTTGGGGATAGTCAAAGGGACTTTGTTCAGGTGACTAAGGGGTGAGGCTAGAATTACCCCTCCCCTAAGCAATCATACCAAAATGGTTGGCAGAACTAAAGAATTATAGTTAAAACAAAACCAAAAAGGGACACCTGAGTGGCTCAGTCTGCTAAGTGTCGGGCTCTTGATTTCGGCTTGGGTCTTGATTTCAGAGGCCTGAGGTTGAACCCTGCCTCCGCTGGGCAGCTGAGAGTCTGATTGAGATTCTCTCCCTCTCCCTCTTGGCCCTCGCCCCATTCAGAGGCACGTGCTCTCAAATATATATGTATAAATATATGTATTATATATAATAAATCTTTAAAAAAGAATATTTGTAGAAGCTATGCAGTGAGGTTCCCCCCACAACTTGATAATCATGTCGTATATTGTGGTGTAAGAAGGGCTAATCCTGTAATTGCCTCAGGCTTGAATTGGCTAAGGCACCAAAACAGGGAAACGTCCCATAACAAGCAGATTTGCAGATATAAAATCAGTTGTGGAAGAAAAATAATAACTGTGGCGTCCTCTGTGGAGTCTGGAGTAGTTTCACCATCATGCCTAGGCAGAGAAACAAACCATAAAAAGCTTCCCTTCTAGGTCCAAGTCCGCCTGGGTCTGAGTAGTGTACTCACAGATAGTAGGGAGCTAGTCTAACACCAGGCTTTCAGAAGCTTCAATTTGAGATCCCATGGTTCACGTTTCTCAGCATCGCCAGCAAACTGAATCAGAATCTCAAAGCAGTGCCTTGGGCATCGTCATTTTTAAAGCTTTACAGGTGATTCAACTTTAGGTAATTGAATTGAGAGTTACTGTCCTAGCAAGGCATCTTTCAATTAGTTACAATGTTTTCACTTAAAAATGCACTAAAACACTATCAACAAGGTACCTATTGGTATTAAATGAGAAAGATGCGTAATACAAACGATGGGGGTAATGAGTAAAACAATCCAGCTGGGGCATGTTTGGGAGGAATGGTTAAGTGAAACAAGAGAAAGTAAAAACAAATCTGGAATTGTTCTGGATTACTACACCAGCGACTCCAGTATCATATTTAAGCCTCCAAGCCTGGGGGCAGGGGGGTTGGTGAAAGGGCATTGATTGGAGTGGCTTATACAAGGGTGACTTCCCATGTGAAACCTGAAGGCTCCGGTGTCTGGACCTAGTTATTTTAGGTTAAAAAGTAAAGGATACAGGGTAAGGAACGCTGAGTCCCCGTCCCAAATCTGTTCAAAATAGCTGTGCAACCTCAAGTAAATCTTCTTCCCGGACCAGACATTCCGAACGTCTAGAGTGAGGAGACAGGGATTAGCAACTTTCAATATCTCCCTGCTCGTCTAACTGCATCGATAAACAAGGAGTCACACATGTTCCCGAAAAGGCCCCAGACGATCCGAAGCTGTCCTGCAGCTGCGAACCATCCTCCTTGTTTTCTTCTCGGCTTCTTTAGCCCAGGGGCATAGGCTGCGTCCAAAGCATCACCTTGTAAACGCCCCCTCAACCCTAACCCGGAGCTCGTTAGCGGAACTCCAGCCACTCTGCGTGACTTCTCAGAGCTTCCTGCACCTCCTCTGAACGCCCTCCTCGCGCCACTCACTCGACTCCCTCGACCATCACCGCGGCCTGGGCACGCCCCCTCCGCCTGCGCCAGGCCGCAGAGCACCGATCGGCTCGATGAGCAGGGGCGCTGCTGTGGCGGAGCGGCGGACGCCGGGTCCGCGCCCACTGTCTCCCCCTCCCCGCTTTCTTCCTGCGCTTCCCACTCCTTCCCCCGCCCTCCCGGCGCTGCTCGCCCGGGAGAGCGGCCCGGAGCTCCCCGGGAGACTCAGGTACTGGAACCGGCCGTCCCGACGGGAGGGGCTGATGTGGGGAGGAAGGGAACGGAGACGACGCCCCAGTTCCGCCGCCTCCCAACGTCCGCCTTGAGCTGCGGGACGCCTAGGGGGGAACCGGGGGGGGGTGGGGGACCCCCGACTGGGGAAAGCCTGAATTCGGGCCAGGAGTCGTGGAGAACGACCAGGACTGGGGTGTCCGGGTGGGGGGCGGTTGAGGGGGAGAAGAAAGGCAATTGAAAGGTGCTCGGGGGGAAATGGGAAGAGAACAAGGGAGGGCGTGGGGCAGGTTTAAGAAGAGTGGGAATGTGAGTGGGTATCTTGGGCCTGAAAGGACCAGAGTTAGGAGCAGATGTCAGGGAATATGGCCTGGTGCGACAGATTGAGAGGGAGGGGGCGAGCTACTTGCTAGAGGGTATGGATTTGTCTCATTTAAAATCACGGGAGAAAGAGCGCCAACCCTGCTGCGTTTATAATGACCAGGTGAGGTGAATCATTATAGTTTGACAGTTTTTGTGAATAACATCTTCAGGCTGTGTCCTTCCAAGTCACGTATTTTCGTGAAACTGCACCAACCAAGGCTGGTGATGGAGAGGAGGAAGGAGAGTCAGAAATGAGAATGGAGGCCGGGGAAAAGGGGAAACCCTCTGGCTAGATTCAAGCTTTTTGTGAAACGAGATGGGGGGGGGGGTAGTTTTCTCTGTAAAGCAAAAAAGAAGCCAACATTATTAAAACAACAGGTTAGAAGTGTATTACATGTAAAGACTTTGAATAGAGAACTTAACTGCCTCTTCAAAAAATATACACGAAATTTTAAATGTATGATGATGACATAAGAAGCATAATGTGATGTGACGTTTTTAAAACGAGTTATATATTGCTGTTCAACTGTCAGTGTTGAAATACATCATGAAAGATCTCTTATTTATATATGTACTCACACACAAATCTCCGAATTCATGTGTATTTTTTGCAGGAGAAATTTTAGGTAGAAATATATGCCTCAGTTCTGAGCATTCTTTATTTTTTACTAGTTGTTTGACACAAATCATCAATTGCCCTGTGGTTCATCAAGCATAGTTAATCTTGCTTGATGCCTTACAGATTTATTTTCTGTTTGTCAGACACTGGTTCTGATCCTTGGATTATAGGACCTGATGATGGGGTTGCTTATCATTAAACTTGTAGCTTTACTGTGTATTTCTTAAAGATGTGAATCTGCCTGTTTTTTACCTTAGGGTATTAAAGCAGCCCCTTTGTTGGGTTTAAAATATAAATAATAACATGTGGGTATAATTAAAAGCCCAGATTTTTCATTTGTTTCCTTTGTCATCTGTGGTTTTTTTTCCTGCGTGCTGTAACATTTTTGCATGAATGAATTATTCTGAAATCAGAGTATGAGGAATGAAATGGGCCAGATGTACGTGACAGAAATATTGTAGAATAAAGGATTCTAGAGCTGTCACTTACGTAGCAAGAATTTGGTTTTTGTTACAAGTGGTTAAGTTTCTGGTTTGGAAGCATTTCTTTTTTTATATATTAAAGATTTATTTATTTATTTTGACAGAGAGAGAGAGAGAGAGAGATCACAAGTAGGCAGAGAGAGAGGCAGGCGTGGGGGGGTGTGTTGGGGAAGCAGGCTCCCTGCTGAGCAGAGTGCAGGTTGTGGAACTTCTGTGGGGCCTCGATCCCAGGATCCTGAGATCATGACCCGAGCGGAAGGCAGAGGATTTACCCCACTGAGCCACCCAGGCGCCCCTGGAAGCATTTCTTTTTATTAAATTTTTTTTTAAGATTTTATTTATTTATTTGAGAGAGAGAGAGAGGGAGCATGAGAGGGGAGAAGGTCAGAGGGAGAAGCAGACTCCCCGTAGAGCTGGAAGCCCGATATGGGACTCGATCCCGAGACTCCGGTATCATGACCGGAGCTGAAGACAGTGGCTTAACCAGCTGAGCCCCCCAGGCGCCCCCCTGGAAGCATTTCTTATCAGAGAAAACTATCAATTTGTTTTGATAGGGCAACTTAAAATATTTTATTTGGTTTATGGAACTGGACTCTGGGCTTGTATATAATATTAGCCAGCAAATATTATGTCTAATTATACTTAAATATCATGTCTAATTATACTTAAAGATCTTAGAGTTGTTTCTTGTGAAAAAGGGAAGAGGGCTGCTGGGCTGTTACAGGGAAGTGGTCTTTCTAGAACAGAACAGGTTCTGTTAATTTAATGATAAAACTGATCATGCATAGCCGTTGATTAATTTGAGTCCATGTTTTTGCTATTTTAATCAGAGTGACTATTAGTTACTTTTCTTTACTAAGCCTTAGTTCTTGGTTTCTTAATGCCTACTTTGTTTTTTTTTAAAGATTTTATTTATTTATTTGAGAGACAGAGAAAGTGAGAGAGAGCATGAGAGGAGAGAAGGTTAGAGGAAGAAGCAGACTCCCCGTGGAGCTGGGAGCCCGATGTGGGACTCGATCCCGGAACTTAAGGATCATGACCTGAGTCAAGGCAGTTGCTCAACCAGCTGAGCCACCCAGGCGCCCTTAATGCCTACTTTAAAGGGTTGTCATAAAGACTAAAAGAAAATGCATGTAAATCACTTAGCACTGTGCCTACCACATAGTAAAATATTCAGTACCTTAGCTAGTCTCATTTTTCATCTATCTTCTAATCCAAGATACTGAAAACTCAAGTTTGCATGTCAGCTTTTTCTCAAAATTTAATAAACTGCATACTTGAGCATTTTCCTGGAAAATTGCAGTGCATATTAGCATATAAAAAGCTGTGAGGCGGGGCACCTGGGTGGCTCAGTGGGTTAAAGCCTCTGCCTTCGGCTCAGGTCGTGATCTCAGGGTCCTGGGATCGAGCCCTGCGTCGGGCTCTCTGCTCAGCGGAGAGCCTGCTTCCCTCTCTCTCTGCCTCCCTCTCTGCCTACTTGTGATCTCTCTGTCAAATAAATAAATAAAATCTTTAAAAAAAAAAAAAAAAGCTGTGAGGCTTTCTGTAGCAATAAAATAAAACAAAACCAAGAAACTTGGCTCTTTAACCCACTACTTACTAAACTTAATGCCTTTTCTTGGAGCCAAGTGCTGTGCTTTAAAATGTGATGTTATAACTTACAGAATATTTTTGCATGATATTTTGACCATCCCAACTCCATGCAGAAGCCTAGAAATCACTATTTTACAGATGAAGAAACTGAATCATTGTTTAATCAACTAACTAAAAATGTGAAAACTAGGAGTGTTCTGCTGTCTTCTAATTCCAGGTTAAAATCTTTTTTTTAAGATTTTTTATTTATTTATTTGACAGAGAGAGACCACAAGTAGGCAGAGAGGCAGGCAGAGAGAGAGGGGGGAGGCAGGCTCCCTGCTGAGCAGAGATTCCCGATGCAGGGCTCCATCCCAGGACCCTGAAATCATGACCTGAGCCAAAGGCAGAGGCTTTAACCCACTGAGCCACCCAGGCGCCCCCAGGTTAAAATCTTAAAACATTTAATGTCTCATTTTCTTCTAATTTCCCCCTCTCCTAAGCAATCTGCTCTTGAATTTTATAAAAACTTTCACTAATTTCCCCCACATGTTCTCTTTAAGAGGTTATATCCATTTCCTCATAGTTTTAACTTTTTTTGTGTGTATTGGGGCCTGGCATGAAGGACAGGATCACCTGGAATGAAGCAAACAGGAAGGCAGTAAAGTCCAAGAAATGAAGGAGGTTACTTTATATAAGGCCTTGAACACTATTGAAGTGATTTAGCTTCTACCCCAAACTCTCAAATCGGATGAAATTTATTTTTCTCTTCAAGGTGGTGAATGCTTATTCTGCTGGGAAACAGAAGAGTACTTCTTGAGTAAAAAGTATGCCTCCCAAGTTCAAGCGCCACCTAAATGATGATGATGTCACTGGTTCTGTGAAAAGTGAAAGGGTGAGTTTAGAATCTTACTTTTTCAAACAGATTCAAAATGTTTTCATTCCTTTGGTAAATAATTTGTTTTAGAAAAATCTAAAGTTTGTGGCTATATTCTAATTCTGTTTTTTCTTCATAGTAAATATTTTAAAGCATATGTTACTTAGATTGGTGACTCAATTGAATTCTACTTCCATTATTGATCAAATTATACTCAGAGCTTCTTTCTAGTCTTTCAAAAAGTGAATTTTATACGCATACATGGCATCTTATTCTGGAACCAAATATGGTTGGAATGCAGAGTTTTTCAGATTTTAAAAAGGTAGTTAAGTACATATTATATAACAGGCTTTTTGGCCTTTGGAGCAGAATTAATACTAATATAATAAATACTAATCTATTTCTCCGAGAAATGTCTGATTACTGGGGATCTGGGTGGCTTAGTTGGTTAAGCATCCGACTCTTAATTTCGGCTGAGGTCATGATCTCAGGGTTGTGAGATCAAGCCCCAAGTTGGGCTCTGCTGCTGGGCATGGAGCCTGCTTAAGATTCTCTCTTTCCCTCTCCCTCGCTAAAATAAAAAGAAGAAAAGAAATGTCTTATTACTCTAAGTGTTTAAGTAAGCATATAAATAAATTGGCTAACATCAACTTAGGTCAGGTTTTTCTCCAGATAAGTTTTGGCTCCAAACTTAAAAAACCTTGGTTTTTGGAATTGCAGATAAAGAATATTAGTTCTTCCATAATTGTCTCAGAGTCCAGAGTAGTTTTTATATAACATTCAATTTCTAATTTATCCCAGAATACTTTTTTTTCAAGATTTTTTTTATTTTAGAGAAAGAGTATGGACAAGCAGAGGGAGAGGTAGAGGGAGAAGCAGACTGCACTATTCCTTCATTTACTGATGCATTTATTGACCACCTGCTATTGTGCTAAAAACTGGAGGGCACGGTCTCTGCCTATGTAGAGCTTACAATCTACTTGATTGCATTTTACACATTCCTTTTTTGTACAGTTCTGAACCTCATATTATTCACTCTTCCCAATAGCTTATGATTTAAAAGTATCTTTTATTTTTTTATTTTTAATTTTTTTTTAAGATTTTATTTATTTATTTGACATCACAAGTGGGCAGAGAGAGGGAGGAAGCAGGCTCCCCGCTGAGCAGAGAGCCCGATGCGGGGCTCGATCCCAGGACCCCGAGATCATGACCTGAGCCCAAGGCAGAGGCGTTAACCCACTGAGCCACCCAGGTGCCCCTAAAAGTATCTTGTAGTACAATACGGGAAACATTTGTCTTTTCCTTGTCTTACTCTCTCTAGTTTGTTTTTTACTTGAAAGGGGTGGAGTCCACCAATAGATTATTTGATTTGCTAGGATTTGCTTTTAAAATAAGCTTTATGGGGCGCCTGGGTGGCTCAGTTGGTTGAGCAACTGCCTTCGGCTCAGGTCATGATCCTTGAGTTCCGGGATCGAGTCCCACATCAGGCTCCCAGCTCCAAGGGGAGTCTGCTTCTTCCTCTAACTTTCTCTCCTCTTATGCTCTCTCTCACTTTCTCTGTCTCTGAAATAAATAAATAAAATCTTTAAAAAAAAAAGATACTTTAAAAAATAAAATAAGCTTTATGTATATACTTAAAATTATAATCAAATAAATCTTTAAAAAATAGTGCTATGAATTTTCACATATAGATTTTTGCACGAAAGTGTTTTCATTTCTTGTGTGAATACCTAGGACTGGAATTGCTGGCTTAGTTATTATGTCCAACCTGTAGAAGAATTGCCAAATTGTTTTCCAAAGTGGTTGCACAATTTTTACATTCCCACTAGCTGTGTGTGGATTCCACTTTCTTCACATTTCTTCTACAAGCCAGTTTCTCCTCATCACCAGTTTGTCCTCATAAATTTGATTAATGCTTTTGTCCTAAAATTCATCTTTGTATTTGTAATGCTAACTCTAACATTCTTTTCATTAGAATTTGCTGATTTTTTTCCACCCCTTTTTTTCATCCTTTATTTGACATTTGTTTTAAGTGAATTTTTTTGTAAACAGATATTGGCAGGAATTTTTGGTACTCTAACATATGTAGTTTTTACTTCTAATAGGCGCATTCAAACCATTGACGTTTGTTATGATAACTAATATATTTGGGATTTTTCTGTCTTAGCCAGTCCCTGCTGGCCATGAATGCCCTTCCCTCTGATCTTTGGTTGGCCCTTTGCTATCATTTGACATTTTTTTTTTTTTTTTAAGATTTTATTTATTTATTTGACAGAGAGAGAGAGCACAAGTAGGCCGAGAGGCAGGAAGAAGGAGAGGGGGAAGCAGGCTCCCCGCCGAGCAGAGAGCCCGATGCGGGGCCCGATCCCAGGACCCCGAGATCATGACCCGAGCCAAAGGCAGAGGCTTTAACCCATTGAGCCACTCAGGTGCCCCTATCATTTGGATCTTAGCTTAAATTTCACTTCTTGAGAGTGATTTTCCATGACAATCTAATCTCATTTAGTCACCCTGTCACTTCCTATCCTGTCACTGTTTCAGTTCTTGGCATAGCATTTGTCACCATCAGATATTTTTCTATGAGAGTTCAGACCTTATCTGTCTTGTTCAAAGCTGGTCCTAGCACATAGAAAATGCGCAAACATGTTTCTTAAATGAATATTGAGTACGTTCTGTTTTCATTTTCTCACTCTCCATGATATGTTATATATTATGTGTAGATATAGTTCATTAGATTTCATGTTTTCCCTCTTTTCCCTGACTACTTTGGCATTGTTTTTCCTCATCTTCTCCCCAACCCCAGTATCACTAGTTAGTTAAAAATTGTTCTTCCTTTCTCTTTCTTTGTTTTTTATTATTAACTTCGTATTTTAACAGTTATGTTTAGGGGTGCCTGGGTGGCTCAGTCAGTTAAGCATCTGCCTTCGGCTTAGGTTAGATCCCAGAGTCCTGGATCAAGCACCACATTGGCCTCCCTATTGGGCTCTGCCCCTTCCCCCGCTCATGCTCTCTCTTTCTCTCTCTCTCTCTATATATATCAAATAAGTAAATAAAATCTTAAAAAACAAAACAGTTATGTTTAAATCTGTGTTCTCTCTCAACATACCAAAAACAATGCTCCCTCCATTGTTTGACTTTCTCATTCTAGCCAGCTTCCCCTACTCCTGTCCCCGGTGAGGTGCGCCTCTCACTTTTACTTCTGCACTTCCCAGTTCTAGATTTTATTAGAACAATTTTGGGTTTTTCCTTATACCTTTTCTTTTTCAATAGTTATAAGATATAGTTCCCAGTCACATTATCATTTATTCAGATTTGACTACACATTGTATTAGATTCAACAGTTGTATCAATCTCTGACTTACAGAGTTTCTTCTGATATAATTGGGTTTTTGGTTGGTGAAATTCCTTGAGTAATTTTCTCAGAAAAGGCACATTGGTGTATTTTTTTTTCCTATTGCTGTTGTTAACAAATTACCACAAACTCAAAACAACATAGATTTACCATCTTATAGTTCTGGTGACCAGAAGTCCAAAGTGGGTCTTCCTGGGCTAAAATCCAGGCTCTGGCAGGATGTGTTCCTTCTGGAGGCTCTAGGAGAGCGTCCGTTTCCTTGCCTTTCCCAGCTCCTAGAGGCTGCCTGTGGTCTTTGGCTCATGCTCCTTCCACTGTCTTTAAACCTAGCAGTGTAAGATCTTCTAACTCCTCCCCTTCAACCTACTCTTTCCCTCCCTGTCTTCTCTCTCTCTCCTTTCTCTCTCTCTCTGGCACTTCTACCTTCCTCTTTTAAGAACTCTTTTGATTATGTTGGGTCCACATGAATAATCCCTATTGATCTTCCCATCTCAAGATTTTTAACTTAACCACATCTGCAGAGTCCATTTTAGCATGCAAGGAAACATTTTTACAGGTTTCAAGGATTAGGATGGGGATATCTTGAGGAGTTCTTATTTTGCCTACAAGTTATATACTAAGTTCTTATATTCTGAAGAGGTCTGGTTGCGAGAGGGTGTGATCATCTTCATCTTAAGGAAAGTAATTCCATTTTATAAAATAAAGGTATAAGTTGTTTTTGTTTTTGTTTGGAAGTTCTAATATGTGTAGAAGGTTATTTGTGAGCCGTGAAGGTGGTAGGTGGACTGTGCCAATTATTAAACCCTTGTCTCCCAGTTCTGAACCTTCTCCTCTCTGATGCTAGAATTGGTTTTGCAACTGCATTTCTCCTCTGCCATCTGGCTCCCTATTAGGTTCTGCCTGTAGAGAGAGACTGGAAAGCAAGAGGAAGGAGAAAGGACTTAACTTCTTCCTGATTGCCTACAGTTCCTTATTCCAACCCTGGCTTCAGCGATCTTTCTACCTTGTAGTCAATCAGGATCTTGCTATTATAAGCATTTTCTTTGGAGGGTTGGCATATATGGTTCTGTCTTTTAGCTTACAATGAAGGACAGGTAAATCACTCTTCCCTCCATTTGGAACCTGGGAGGTAAGAAATTTCACCAGGATAGAACTCCTTTCATTACTCCTCCCTGACAGTTTGTAAGCCTTCTGAATCTAAAAACTCAAGTCTTTTTTTTTTTTTTTTGGACAGAGAAATCTTCTGGAAGATGATTCAGATGAAGAAGAAGACTTTTTTCTGTAAGTTTTTTTTTGTTTGTTTAACAGCATTATTTGGGGGGTAATTAATATCTAATAAAATGCATATAGAGTATATCAATTTCAATACATATACTATAAACCTGTAAAATCATCACCAAAATCAAGTAATGAACATAACCATCACCTCAAAAGTTTCCTCATACCACTTGGGAATCTGTCACTCTCCTAGTCTCTAGGCAGCCACTGATCTGCTTCCTATCACTATAGTTTATATTTTCTACAATTTCTTTTTAAATATTTTATTTATTTGACACAGAGAGAGATCACAAGTAGGCAGAGAGGGAGGCAGAGAGAGGGGAAAGCAGGCCCCTCACCGAGAAGAGAGCCTGACGCGGGACTCGATCCCAGGACCCTGAGATCATGACCTGAGCCAAAGGCAGAGGCTTTAACCACCCAGGTGCCCCTTTCTACAGTTTTTGAAATAAATGTTATCATGCAGTATGCCTTTTTTTTTTTTTTTTTTTTTGCTGGCTTCATTCGCTTTGCATAATTATTTTGAGATTGGTCCATGCTGTTGCATGTACCAGTGGTTCCTTTTTATTTCTGAGAAGTATTCCATTATATCAATGTACTACAACTCATTCATCCATTCACTTAATTAATAGATATTTGGAGTATTTATAGTTTTTGCCATCATGAATAAAGCTACTATAAACATTTAAGTACAAGTTTTATGTGGACTTACGCTTTCAGTTCTCTTGGGAAAATACTTAGGCGTTACTTGAGTGACTGGTAGTATATTTTTATGGCTGTTTTCCAAAGTGGTCTAACATTTTGTATTCCCACCAGCATTGTACAAGAGTTCTAATTGCTTTAAATCCTTATTAATACTATATATGGTCAGTGGTTTTTTTGTTTTGTGTTTATGGTCAGTGTTTTAATTTTAGCCATTCTTAAAGGTATGTAGTAGTATCTCACTATAGTTTTAATTTGCATTTCCCTAATGACAAATCATGTTGGACATCTTTTTTTGTGTGTATTTGCCATCCTTGTATCTTCTTTGATGAAGTACACGTTAAAATCTTTTGCCCAATTCTAAATGTGTTTTCTTATTCAGTTGTTTATTCAAGATACAAGTTCTTTGTCAGATGTTATTTTTTTTTTTTTTAGATTTTATTTATTTATTTGACAGAGATCACAAGTAGGCAGAGAGGCAGGCAGAGAGAGAGGGGGAAGCAGGCTCCCTGCTGAGCAGAGAGCCCAATGCGGGGTCAGATCCCAGGACCCTGAGATTATGACCTGAGCCAAAGGCAGAGACTTTAACCCACTGAGCCACCCAGGCGCCCCAAATATGTTTTACAGATATGTACTTTCAGTCTGTAACTTAATCTTTTCATTTTCATAGCAGTATCTTTTGAAGATCAAACCATCGATTTTGATGAAATCAATTTATTACATTTTTTTCTTTTATTGTTTTTACTTATTTAAGAAATATATGCCAAACCCAAGTTCAATAAGATTCTCTCCTATATTTTCTTCTAGAAGTTTTATAGACTTTTACATTTAGGTCTATAATCTATTTCAAGCAAAAAAAAAATTTTTTTTACTTTTGTTGTCCTCATTTATTTATTTATTTTTAAAAAGATTTTATTTCTTTATTTGACAGAGATTACAAGTAGGCAGAGGCAGGCAGAGAGAGAGGGGGAAGCAGGCTCCCTGCTGAGCAGGGAGCCCGATGCAGGGCTCGATCCCAGAACCCTGAGATCATATCTGAGCCGAAGGCAGAGGCTTTAACCCACTGAGCCACCTAGGCGCCCCTCAAGTAAATTTTTATATATGGTTGAGGTAAGGGTGAAGAATGCGTTTTTTTTTCTTTTCTTTTTTTTTGATATTTTATTTATTTGACAGAGAGCACAAGTAGGCACAGTGGCAAGCAGAGGGGGAGGGGGAGGCAGGCTCCCTGCCGCAGAGGGCCCGACTTGGGGCCCAGGAGCTTGAGATCATAACCTGAGCCGAAGGTAGATGCTTAACCCACTGGCCACCCAGGCGCCCCCAGTTTTTTTTTTTCTTTTTGGCATATGGCTATCCAGTTGTTCCCCCACCATTTGATGAAAAGATTATCCTTTTCCCATTGAATTTCCCATTGAATGATACTTTTCCCACTGAATGATACTTTGTCAGTTAATTGATCTGATCAATCCTTCACAGTTATGATTAGAAAGGGCTGTGTTCATAGAGGCCTAGATTTGTATTTGCAAAGTGATGAAGGCAGGCGTATTGTTTTGAGAGTTTTCTCTGAAGATTGAAGTAGAGGGGTGTGCCTGAGGAGAAACATTTGCCTCTCTCTTTGTTATAATGTTGCAGAATTTTTGTAGAGGCTTTTTTCCCCCCCAAATAAAAACATTTTATAAAAACTAATTGCCAGGGGCACCTGAGTGGCTCAGTGGGTTAAGGCCTCTGCCTTCGGCCCAGGTCATGATCTCAGGGTCCTGGGATCGAGCCCCGCATCGGGCTCTCTGCTCAGCGGGGAGCCTGCTTCCCCCTCTCTGCCTGCCTCTCTGCCTACTTGTGATCTCTCTCTCTGTCAAATAAATAAATAAAATCTTAAAAAAAAAAACAAAACTAATTGCCAGCTGTGAATCAGTGAACAAAAAGAACCTGCCAGATAGGAAGCAGATCCATGAACAGGAAATTGTATCACTTTGGCAAGGTCAGATGAAATGAGAAAATAATTTCCTACATGTGACAAGATTTCCAAAGAGTCACAAAGCTGATTGCCACGGTGCCAATTATGGTGAAAAGCCTTAGAACTGGAGCAATGGCTGCCTGTCAGAATGGAACTTTGGGTTGAACAGAAGGCCAGAAGGTTAAGTAAGTGATTCCCTCATTGGAAGCCAGATCCCCGTGTGAGAAACACTCAGTCTTCAGACCAGCAGTGGACTGCTAAAAGTCTGCTCCCAAATAACGTACATCTTTCAGATGGCCTGATAGCTAGCGTGCACACTTGATCAAGATGCAGCTTCCATACCCTTTGGTTCTGTCTGGGCATTGAAAGGGAGACAAAACAAGTACAGTTTTAAAAAAATTAATCAACGCCCAAGTTTATAGCAGCAGCATTCACAATCATCAAAAGATGGGGCAACCTAAATGTCCATCAGCAGGTAAATGGATAAACAAAGGGTGTATTGATACAATAGAATATTACTCGGCCTTTATTTCTCAGTCTCAAAAAGGAAGGAAATTCTCACACATTACAACATGGATGAACCTCAAAGACATTATACTAAGTAGAAGAAGCTGATGACAAGGATAAATTTTACATGATTCCACTTACATAAAGTACATAGAGTAGACGAATTCACGGAGACACTGAAGTAGAATGGAGGTTGCCAGGGGCTAGGACAAGGAGGAATGGGGAGTTAGTGTTTAATTGGTACAGATACTATTTTTTTCTTTTCTAATTTTTTTTTAAAGATTTTATTTATTTATTTGACAGAGAGAGAGAGATCACAGGTAGGCAGAGAGGCAGGCAGAGAGAGAAGGGGGAAGCAGGCTCCCTGTTGAGCAGAGAACCCAATGTGGGGCTCGATCCCAGGACCCTGAGATCATGACCTGAGCTGGAAGGCAGAGGCTTTAACCCATTGAGCCACCCAGGTGCCCCAATTTTTTTTTTTTTTTAAAGTAAGCTCTGCACCCAACATGGGGCTCAAACTCACCACCCTGAGATCAGTAGTGACATGCTCTACCAACTGAGCCAGGCACTGGATCCTGCTTTTTAAAATTTTTGTGCTTTATACCTTATTCTCTAGCTCAGAGGAGTGATAATTACTTAAAACATCCAAAAGTTTTTTTTTTTTTTTT
>CM052814.1:51344917-51435750 GCA_028533885.1 Nasua narica | reverse complement strand
TAATTCTCCTTTTTGATGGGGTCTTTGGTTTTGGGATCAAGGTAATGTTGGCTTCATAAAATGAGTTTGCAAGTTTCCCTTCCCTTTCTATTTTTTGGAACAATTTCAGGAGTATAGGTATTAATTCTTCTGTAAATGTTTGGTAGAATTCCCCTGGGAAGCCATCTGGTCCTGGGCTCTTGTTTATTGGGAGTTTTTTGATGACTTTTTCAATCTCCTTACTGGTTATGGGTCTACTCAAGTTTTCTATTTCTTCCTGGTTCAGTTTTGGTAGTTTGTGTGTCTCTAGGAATGCATCCATTTCTTCCAGATTGTCTAGTTTGCTGGCGTATAGCTGCTCATAATATGTTCTTATAATTGTTGGTATTTCTTTGGTGTTGGTTGTGATTTCTCCTTTTTCATTCATGATTTTATTAATTTGAGTCCTTTCTCTTTTCTTTTTGATAAGTCTGGCCAAGGGTTTATCAATTTTATTAATTCTTTCAAAGAACCAGCTCCTAGTTTTGTTGATTTGTTCTACTGTTCTTTTGGTTTGTATTTCGTTGATTTCTGCTCTGATCTTTATTATTTCTCTTCTTCTGCTGGAAAACATCCAAAAGTTTTATTTCCAGAATGTAAAAATGGTGAAATGATAAAGCACTTGACTAAGAACTGATTCAAGAAATGTTGGTATTGGGGCGCCTGGGTGGCTCAGTGGGTTAAAGCCTCTGCCTTCAGTTCAGGTCATGATTTCAGGGTCCTGGGATCGAGCCCCTCATTGGGCTCTCTGCTCAGCGGGGAGCTTGCTTCCCCCTCTCTCTCTCTCTGCCTGCGTCTCTGCCTACTTGTGATCTCTCTCTCTCTGTCAAGTAAATAAATAAAATCTTTAAAAAAAAATGTTGGTATTTTCATAGACTCTTGGATTTCCTTTTAGCTTTGTTGGTAAGTTTAAGGTGAGGAATGAAAAAACATACTAGTGTTTTGAATGGATTTTTCTCTATATCCATTCCTGATAATCAGCATTTTATGATAACCTAATTTGAAGGTGAACTTATGTTTAGTGTTCTGTAATGATCATAAAGCTATTCATAGTCACTGACACTTGAGCTTTTAGGGCATTTCAGAGGTTAGTGATTAGAACAACCTGTGTATAAACAAGGTTATATAAATCCTGTTTTCTCTGAAAATTTTAACATTCAGAAGAATTAGGTTAGTTGTGGTCAGCACCAAGTACCAGTAAAGTACAAATGTGATTAAATATCATTCAGTTCCAGCAATACCAGTAAAATGTCGTTTCTTATAATAAATGACTAATCCATGGTTAGAGTTGAGCTTGATTTTGTGTGTGTGTTTTCTGTTTTTTCTTTTAATGCTCTCATTATGAATATGTACTTGGTATTTTGTTTTCAGAAGGGGACCATCTGGACCAAGATTTGGACCTAGAAATGATAAAATTAAGCAGTAAGTTCCTGAGATATTCATTTGCTTAAGTGATTATCCTGTTTCTATGTGGACCAAGGGTTGGCAGTCTGCAACCTGTGAGCCAAATCTGGCTGCTGCCTATTTTTCTGAATAATGTTTTATTGGAACACAGCCATTCCTATTTGTTTGAAAGCAAACTACAATGGCAGATTTAAGTAGTTGTGACAGGGACCTTACCACAAAATCTAAGTATTATCTATCTGGCCCTTTACAGAAAAAATTTGCTGAGCCCTGATGTAGACTAACTATAACTACTGGATTGTAAAAACCCAGTAATTCTTTTTATTTTCACAAAACTACCTCTGAATAATGGCTAAGGAAATCCAATTACTTGTTGGCCTTTCCTAACTTGATTATTTTATGTCAAATCCATTTATTTAGCATAATCTCAAGGTCCATTTTGGTTTTAAATATATTGCTTGAGTTCCATTTTCAGAACTAATAGAATATAATTTAGTTATTTGAAGTACGATATTTTTTATATTCCTCCCTAATTATTTCATATCTATTACTTATCCTAATTCCTGTATTGATCTAAGATTTATAGATAGCTAAGTAATTTTAATTGTAAAGCTTTTTCTGTGTATGTTGGTGACGGTAGGTTAATGGGTAATGTTATAGTAAATGTATCTGATGTTAGAAGGTTTTGAGTCCTGACAAGAGAGAAGGAATGGGAGAAGCTGTGAAATAACCCTGGAAACTGAGTTTTGAAGACTAACTGTGGACAATAAGCTAAATGGCCTGGATTCGGGATCTAAGGAGGGATAGTCACTGCTCCAGTTCAGGATATAGTTGACATACAGTGGGAAGGGTGCTGTAATAGGGAATCAAGTTATTGGTCAGATACTTGGGCTTTAGTCAGGTAGCTGTTAGTGTGGAAAAAAAAAAAATGTCCACACTTAGCCTAATCCTAGCTAATGGACTCTGTGATACAGAACCAAGGTTCCAAAAAACTGATTTGAGTGGTAGGCAGGATGTTTTCATTTTCTCTTACTTTGTAACAGATTGTCCTGAACTATGCAGCCTAAAACAACACATATTATCATCTCACATTTTCCATGGGTCTAGGAGTTCGGTCACTGCTTAGGTGGGCCCTCTGCGTGGGGTATCACAAGCAGAATGTTGCCAGGGCTGGGACCTCACTTGAAGCTTCTGACCAAGCTCAGGTAGTTGTTGCCAGAATTATTCTTGCAGATGTAGAACTCATGGTACTTACTCCTTCAAGGCCAGTAGAGGAGAGTCCCAGCTGCTCCAAGGCTCTGATTTGGCCAGTAAAGATACAGGGACGCCTGGGTGGCTCAGTTGGTTGAGCAGCTGCCTTCGGCTCAGGTCATGATCCCAGCGTCCTGGGATCGAGTCCCGCATCGGGCTCCTTGCTCGGCAGGGAGCCTGCTTCTCTCTCTGCCTCTGCCTGCCTCTCTGCCTGCTTGTGTTCTCTCTCTCTCTCTTTGACAAATAAATAAATAAAATCTTAAAAAAAAAAAAGATACAATGAGCTACTTAGATTCAGGCAGTTCATTATGTATGTAGACCGTAAAAGGAAGAGTAGACAAACTGTCGGGGGTCTTGTCCAAAAATGATGACTCCAAAAGGGGCTGCGTGGCTGTAATAGGAGTTGTGGGGTGCCCTGTGACAGAGGAGCCAGTTCTGCACTGTAGCTCGGTGCTTTATAGTCTGCACACAGGGCCTGCAGAAAAAGCCTCCATACGTCATAAGAACCTGGGAAGTGGTAAGAAATTGTCTTGTCTTCTTGGGAGATAAATGAGAGGTGGCCCTCATAAGCCATTCGTCTCATGTTCTGGGAGGATTCCGAAGCATTCAGGGTCATCAAGATGCCATGGCACAGCTGTTCCTCTGCATTGAGGCAGAGTGATTTCTGTATCCACTTAGACCTAACCTGCCTGGCGAAGAGGTCTCCACCAATGACACGCTTGTTTTTTGTCCTGTCAGTATGCTTTGTTTCCTGTCTGATATCCTTCTGCAGAGTGAGCCTAGTACTGAGTATGGCTTATTGGGTCTTCTGGAAATCGTTTTCCAGATGAACCCAAACCACTGCTGGGCATTGAAAACAAAGTGTCTATGTTAGTAAGTGCCAAGCACATATACACATGAATATGTTTATGTACATGTTAATTAGCACAATATCTTTGGTGATGACAGAATTTTAGAACAGTAGGGATTATTAAGTTATAATGGTTCTCACTCTAGAGCTGAAGGTTTGCCAGATGTAGAAAGTGATCAGTCATCAAAACATACATATTCAACCTTGTGGGCACAAACTCATAAATGCGTATTTAATCAGGGCACAGCTCAGTGTGTGTGCCCCAAATGGCCCAAGATGGCGGAGCACAACCTACCACACAACTTGCTCATGGACAAATACCTGGTGTTAGTTGAGTAACCAAAATTGCTAGCAAGGGTGAGTTTCTTTAAATTGTGCTATCACTACTTAGTTTGTAACATTTTAGTACAGGGTATTTCTTACTGGATTTCTTAATGGATCAGCAACATTGTTGCTTTATTTCAATTTGATTGGCATGTTGACACCAGATTATTCCCACAAAAAATACTTAACATCACTTTTTTTTAAAACTTTTTATTAACATATAATGTATTATTTGCCCCAGGGTACATGTCTGTGAATCATCAGGCTTACACATTTCACAGCATTTGCCATAGCACATACCCTCCCCAATGTCCATATCCCTACCCCCCCACCTCCCAGCAACCCTTAGTTTGTTTCGTGAGTTTAGGAGTCTTTTATGGTTTGTCTCCTTCCCCATCCCATCTTGTTTCATTTCTCTTCCCCACCCGCCCCCATAACCCCCTGCCCTGCCTCTCAAATTCTTCATATCAGAGCGATCATGTGATAATTTCAACATCACTTTTTATGGAAGATTTTTTTGGTGAAAGATTTAAAATATTCACATGCCTATATAAAATGTGTGATTCTCTTTGGAACATTTTCTTTGCTTTTAAGTTAAGTAATAGCTTTATAAATGCAATTCTGTTGAATTACAGGCATTCTCTGTTAGGGGTAGGGAATTGCCTAACTATAGTTTTGGTCCAGTCTGTTTAACTTTATAAAAAGGTCCCCAAAGAATGTTCCATGATGCAACAGAAATATATATATAGTTGCAAAAATACAGCATAACTTTCCACCTTCTTATGTCAACAGTACCTTAAAAAGCCACAAGATGGGGGTATTAACTATGAAAATGTTTTCTCTTTAGAGTATTTGTTGCAGAGCATCATTTTTCTTTTCCTAATAGAAGATCACTGACATTAAGCACATGCTAAGTGTTAGGTGTTGTGCTAAGTGTTTAGAAAACACTGTTAGAGCTAATTCTCACAAGTGAGAGATGATCATTTTCCTTTTAAAGGTGAGAAGATATGAGTTTCAAGGAGGCTTGCAACAGACACTACTACCCCATGCAGTTTCCCTGTTGATAATTGGAATAGAGGCATTTCAGGAATGCAGGTGCTGTCAGGCCCTAAGGATGATTTAAGTCAACATTGAAATATCTTTTCTGTATATCTTTATCTTTCCCTGGGTATGTTCTCTCTTGTGTCCTTCTACCATTTGACTCTCCTTTAACTGGAAATGATATAAATCTCCACGCCCTTCTTTACAAACCTGTTTTTCCTTTGAGTTCTTAATTGTCTGTTTTAGTTAATAGTGACATCTTCTGACACTCAATTGCTCAAATTACAAATCTCTACTCTTTTCTGGCTTTTACCCTTTCTTGCCCCAACTTCTTCACTAGTATCCAGTTAATCACTGGGTGCTTGAAATATCCCCTCCTCTTACATATATTCCCTTAGCCTAGAACTTTCCCACCGTCAACCTCCTTCGTTACTCTGCCCAATTCACACTTACCCCTTAAAACTCTGTACCAGGATCTTGATGCCATCTCTGTCTGATCCAGGCTGCACAGCCGATACCATGCACAGTGATATAATCATGGATACTAATTTTTCCCAGTAGACTCTAATCTTTCTAAAGATTCTACTTAAAACCTTCACATTGGTGTCCTCAATAAATAGTATAATAATAACTCCTTGATAAATTTTTTTTGAATGAATGAAATCTTTCAGATCAGAAAATATTTGTTGAATGCCTATTTCTACCAGGCATATTTCACATGACCTAGGATATAAAAGGGTGGGTGGGACAGTCTCTGCTTTTAAGGCATTTAAAGTGTAATAATAAGGATAATATCGACATAAAGTTCAAGTAGAGATCAGTATTGTAACTGCTGTGAAAATGTATAATATGTGAAATATGTTACCACTTGTTTTTAAAGAATTATCTTTTATAATAAAATAAGTAGATAATTTTTTATAGAAGTTGCATTCTGGGCATGAGAACATCTTGAAATATAGAAACACAATTATGAGAATTTCCATTATTAAATAAGGGTTTTACAAGAGAGATATTAAGAACATTATACCAGCTGACAGTAATATGTGAGAGAGAAAGTAGCAATTTATTAATCCTTAGCACAAAAAATAAAATGTTGGCTGATTTCTTAGAGATTTATTACATGTGTGCCATGTTGTTGAGGTAATACCTTTAGGTTTCTTACAATCTAGTAAAAATCTGGAATTATATGGGTTCTGTCCCAGTTAATCTGCCATTATCCATGAGGTCTTTTGCTTATGGGGATTCTAGGACCATAGTTACTTCTTCAGTTTTTTTGTTTTTGTTTTAAAATCATGTGTGGGGCATCAGTATCCATAGTAACCATGATCTGATCGCGTGGAGGGGCTGCAGTCTGTGTTGTCCACACCCACCCTGCGGTACTGCCTTCCTGTAGGCTCTTGTCATCTCTTGCAAATGACAAGAAGTAACTACCTTGAGAATTTCAAGATTGGTCCTTGATGAACAATAGCTGTGTTTCTGTTACAGTTCGCAGGCTTCAGTGGAGACCTCTACATTCCTTACCCGATATCTTTCTCAAGTAACTGGGTATGCTTTGCAGGGCTTTTACCCAAATCATTTGCTTATTCAGCAAATGTTCCCTGAGCCGGGTACTCTGCCCCAGGCACTGTTGCTGATCTGGGGGCTGCAAAAGTGAACAAAATGGGCAAGGCTTCAGTGTTCATCAAGCTGAGCTTCTAGTGGGGGAAAGGCAGGAAACAGGTATGTACTCTCACTTCGTGTTAAATGCTTTCAGTAGAGAATGGGACAAAGACAGGCTGTGTCACAGCTCTGAACTGTTCATGCGGTTCATTCCACATTAGAACGTAAGTTCCATGAGAGCTGGGATTGTCTGCGTTGTCCAATACTGTCTTCCCAGTGCCTAAAACAATACATAGTGGGCTCTCGTTGATTATTGAACACATTCGTTAGTTGCTTAAGTGTTTGTGCCATTGTTGTTATACAGGATGAACATCTTTAGCTCTTTGTTTAGGTGATTAGAAATTATGACAAGCCATCTTAGGGATTCGGAGGCTTTTTCAGAACTTTTTGGGCAGAAGAGAATTCTGTGTGTTCTGGCTCAGTTGTACTTCTGTCTCATATCCTTCAGTGAGATCTATAGGGGCAGCACAGAATTTCGGGGGCGCTGTGATGAACCCTGAGGTCCGTGTATAGATAATCAGTGGGTTTACATAATGCTTTTCACCTAAGAAGGAGGGACTGTTGTCAAACATAGTAATTGCTACTTGAATCTGAGACTACTTCTGAACTCACCTATGTCTAAATGGGTCTTCATTTTTATTTTTAAAGCAAACTTTTTGAAGATAAAGGTCTTCAAAGGAAGAGATAAAACTCTTAAAATTACACATCCATGCCTCACCCCTGACTCACTGGGTTAGTTTGGGAGATATTGTGGAATAGAGGGCAGAGACAAGATGTGTATTGTGAGGTTTTTTCCAAAGCACTGTAGGTGTTAATTGACACAATTCTTTCTTCCCCAATTAGAAACAACAATAAGCATATCCTTATATATTAAATGTGTGTGTGTATAAAGTATATATATATAGTTGTTAGCAAGATTAGTACATTTTAAATATTTTTTGAGTAGTAAGAACCGTGAGTTCACTTGCTTTCTCCTTTTAAATATTTCACTGGCATGACCATTTTATGAGGTAATTTAAAATTTTTACGAGAATAGAGGAAAACTAAACACTAAATTATTAAACATTTCTGTGTTTGTGGACTCAAGGTAACTCCTAAGAACCAATTAGATGAATGAACGAATGATAATTAAGTCTTTATTAAAGAAAGAGTCTGAAATTTGGTTAGAACAGGCCCCCATCACCTAACATAAAGGAGGAAATTATATTTTCATTTTGAAAAACAGCAAAAAATGTTTCCTTTCTGCTCCCTCTTGGGTACTTTAGAACCTTCCCGGCTGTTCCCGTGTCTTAAACCTATTTCAGAGAAACCTGATGAGCAGTGAACAGTTAGTTACAGTTGGCGCATCAGCATACATTTCCAGTTGGGAAACTGAGTACTTTCCTAAGCTAATCACACACCCAGGCAAACTCCTTTGTTAGCCTTAGTGTATAAACTACAGCAAAAGTAGGTTATAGCTGCATCTATGGGATGCCTCAGTAGCCTAAGGAAAAGAAAATGAAAGTGATTAGAGTCAAGCTATTTGACTAAGATCTGCAGTTACAGAATATTCTGACACGAATTTGTAGGAACAGGGCTAAATAAATTATCTTTATTTAAATAGGACTTTCACTTATCGTAGCTTTAATTTCCTGAGTGCTCAAGCTCACAAATGGAAGGGCCATGCTATACAGCCTTCCCTTAAACATTTTATAGTTGAATACTTTTCTGAAAACTTGCTACTTTCTATCACAGAAGTTTTCTAATGAAAGTTTCAAAAATTATAGAATGCTCAAGAAAAAATAATTTTTAAATCTTTCTTTTAAACCTAGTGTTCAGAATCAGGTGGATGAAGTTATTGATGTCATGCAAGAAAATATCACAAAGGTAATTGAAAGAGGGGAGAGACTAGATGAACTACAGGACAAATCAGGTACAGATACTTCATATATTTTTTCATATTAATAATCTGTGTTTTGATAGTTTATTTCTCCTTCCATTTCTCTAGCCAGAGTTTAGGAATCGTGGTTTAGGAAAATGATATTTGGATCTTAAGCTTATGATTTTAGTATTTTAACTTTAGCTCCCTTTACTTGAATCACCTTATTGCATTAATTGTTGGGTTGAGAATGGAAAATTTTTAAATTTATTGTTGAACAGTTAAGAGTAGAATTTTCTTTGCCTTATTATGTTCATGTGCACTGTATTTCTTATGATCTCAAGAAGGAAAAGTCTGATCACTTCAACACTTATGTCAAACTTCATCTGATATTTTTATCTTAGGCTTTTTCTGATAACTTAGTTACATTTCTTTATTGAGAAAGAAATGTACTTGTAACAGTTACTGGCACATGTTAGCTTCTCAAATATTGTTTCAGTGATGACTAAATACCTCATCCTTGAAAGACTTCTCAAACCACAAAACTTCTTTAACTACTTTTAAAATCCATTGTTTTATCTCAGACCGTTTCACAGTTTATTTATCCATTGTCCTGTTAAATGTTTGAGTTTCAGATTTTTTTCACCATTAAACAGGTTCGTAGTAGGCGTGCTTGTACATGTCTCCTTGTGCGCATGTGTGAAAGTTTTCTCTAGGGTCTGTAACGAGGAATAGCTGTTTAGTAGGGGACAGATTTTCACCTTTGCTAGATCCTGTCAAATTATTCAGAGTCATTAGATCTCTGCCGATTTATATCCTTACTAGCTATATATGAGAGTTCCTACTGTTCCACATTCTCAATAAAACTGATACTATCCTGGCAAAAAGAAATTTCATTATTTTACTTCAAAATCAGTCACTTTTTGTATCTTCTAAGAATCTAACCTTTTCTACATGTAAATTTTTTTCCATAGGTATATCAAGTATTTTAATTTTTAAAGAGTATTTTCTTAGCAGAATTCATAAGTTTGTGAAAGCATTGAGACCCTGAGAAAAATAACCTACAGCCATTTTTTGCTTCCCCTCCCCCCAACACAGATTGCCAGAGTTTGTGGGTGGAGGAAAGGGAGGATGTTGTTTTCATGCTTAAAAGGGAATACATTTGCAGAAGTAGAAATTAATATTTTCTTGTCTTTGTGTGACTAGATAAAAGAATCCTGTTATGTCGTTTAATCCTTCTCTCCATCCTCTATGTGATATAGAAAGCTTATCGGATAACGCAACTGCTTTTAGCAACAGATCCAAACAACTTCGAAGGCAGATGTGGTGGCGTGGATGCAAAGTAAGTCAGAACACTGGATAAATTACCCAGTATCTCAAGTGGTCTTCAAAAAATAAAGGGCCTCTAGATTTAAAGCTCTGGGAGGTCAGGAACTACCATTGCCTTGTTTATTCTAGCTGCTGAACATGGGACATGCTGGGACTCAGCAGATATTTATTGGATTAATAGTTTTGGGGACAGGAATAACTAAAGGAATCAAGCAGTCCCACATTTTAGTAATAATTTAGCTATTTGTACTCTTACTACCTTGTAAGAAATATAAGTTTTTCATATTATTAGTACCTTTTTGGAGCAACTTAAAATATTACATGGAGATAATAAAAAGATGGAATGGAAGCTAGAGAAAAATACAATTTTATGTTGGAAGGGAAAAAATAAAAGCAGTTTATATGTCAGAATCCATTATGACAAATGAGGCTTTGAAAAAGTTTCACTATCCTTTATTATTCCAGAGAAAGAGAAATGTTTAACAAGGAAAGCCGTGAGAATCAATATATACTAATATATTTTTTGCAAAACATTTTATAGAAATGAATCTCTTAAATATGTCTACTAAGCATTAAACAGTAAATGTTTAAGATTTTTATTGTGAATTTCATGTCACGTGAGCATTTTTCCCCTAATTTTTGACTTTGTTGAAAATCTTAGACATAAACTCACTGTTTTTAATCTCTCATTTTCAAGTTTCCTGATAACTTTATAAACTTGATGTTGCCTTATGCTAAGGATTTCTTCCAAGAGTTTCCATGGATTTCCTTGCTTTTGTGTGTTGATCTGTTGAATCAGCTTACTTTCAGAAATAGAACGGAGGAAAGAAACGTTTCATTGTTCCCCTTGTCAGGAACTTTAATTTTGGCTTAATTTCTTTAAAGAATAGATTTAAAAAAATAGATTTCCCATTTTCTTTCAGTTTTCCATTTTTATAGAAGTTCTCTACTCTATAGCCTGACTTGGAAGACCAAAGGGTCCACGAGCCTCTCTCTTCCTTTCCCCGTACATACACCTGATCCATTCATGTAGCCACAAAAAGTTGACCATGACGTACATTTTGCCTAGCTTTTCTTAGACACATCTAAAGATTGTTTGTGTTTTTAAGGAGAAAAATTGAATTCTATTTCTAAATTATATTTGAATTATCATTGCCATTATCTGGATTGACTTTGAGTTAGGAAAGGATAAGGACAGGGATCTAAGGACAGAAAATAGATCAGAGGTTGCTAAGGGTAGGGAGGTAGATACTAGAATAGGACATGAGGGAAGTTGGAGTGATGGAAATACCTTATGTTTGGTGGTGTTTGAAAACTATACATTTGTCAAAACCTACCAAAATGAACTTTTAAAGGGTGAATTTTATTCTAGATAAGGTATATTTCAATAAATCTGACTTTAGAAATAAGTAAGTGAACAGAATTATCCCATAGGTGAGGCGGGAGAATTTCAACATTGTTTTGTTATGATTAATAGGCACATGGTGTCCAAATTGCAAAGCTTCCATGTGTTCTCTTGGTCCTTTTGTTCTTATCATAAATGTGATGCCACTAAAATGTTACCAGTAGCTCTAGTTTAGAAACATTAAAGTTGGGGACGCCTGGGTGGCCCAGTTGTTTAAGCATCTGCCTTCAACTCAGGTCATAGTCCAGCGGTCCTGGGATCGAGTCCCACATCGGGCTCTTTGCTCAGTGGAGAGCCTGCTTCTGCCTCTGTTGCTCCCCCTGCTTGTGCTCTTTCTCTATCTCTCTCTGACAAGTAAATAAATTAAAATCTTTGAAAAAAAAAGAGCAACTAGAAATACCTTTAATGTTTTTTTTTCTTTTAAGATTTTATTTATTTATTTGACAGAGAGAGGGGGATGTAGGCTCACCGCCGAGCAGAGAGCCCAATGCAGGGCTCTGAGACCATCCCAGAACCCTGAGACCGTGAGCCGAGCTGAAGGCAGAGGCTTTAACGCACTGAGCCACCCAGGCGCCCCGTGGTTGCTATTTCTGATACTTGTGTTTATAATAGCTGGGTATCTTTTTATTTAATGAACTGTCTTTAATCAATTGTGAAAATGTTGATAAGAACAGACTTGCATTTGAATTCATCAGGAAAATCACACCAATTTATAGTTTATGCATTATAGGATTAAATGAGGAATATATCCTCAAAATGGAGACAAATGCCAAGAAAGAGAGTAAGAGGAACAAAAACTAATTCTCATATACTTTGAGAGTAAGTGCTATAAAAAATGCTGCTTTATGTTATGTGGAGAGAATAAGTTGTATTAGATGGCTATGTTAGTCATCATATCCTGACACTTGTGAACGGAGTTGCTAAAATTTCATACTTTACTTGGTCTCATATTAGAAATAAGCATGAGAAATCATCGATACAATGTTCAGGCCAATGAAGGCTTTGATTTTTACTGTTTTTACTGTGTAGTACAGCGTTGAACAATAAAATCCAAGCAAAAACTCCTGAATTTGGGAACTCTATTTATAAAAAGTGCAAATAGCCAGCAAGGTCACATGAGTAGAAATTGGACAAGCTTTCAAGGGATAAAGCCTATTCATTGATGAGTTAGTATAATGTAACAACAAATATTGACTTTATTAACAAGTCAAACATTAATACCCGTCTTATGCCTTTTTGTGTCTTGTAGATAAAAGCCATCATGGCTTTGGTTGCTGTTATCCTTTTGCTAGTGATTATCAGTAAGTACTTACTGGGTTAGCAATTTTGGGTGGTATCATTTGATTGAGAGCTCATTCTAATTTCCCTTTTAACTTATTTCCAGTTGACCTAGTTTGACTATTAGTCAGGACTGAGTAATGACTTCTGACCCAGGTCAGGACATCTTAACCTAGTAGGGTCTGTGGATCTCTGAAAATGTTCTTAAATTGTACGTGAATATGCATATGCACATTTTGATGGGGAGAGAGTCTGTATATCTTATCAGATTCTCAGAGAATACTGCCTACTCCCAACCCACAAATATAGGGCTAAGCTATTTGTTCAAGGCCAAAAATGGCTAATGTTACGTCCATCTTCTATTAACTTCAGGTATGGAAGTTTGACAACACATAGATTTTCTCCATGTTTTTTTGTTTTGGTTTGCTTTTAGATTTGAACTTGATTTCAATCATTAAAACTTAACTCTTGGGGCACCTGGGTGGCTCAGTGGGTTGAAGCTTCTGCCTTCGGCTCAGGTCATCATCTTAGGGTCCTGGGATCGAGCCCCGCATCAGGCTCTCTGCCTACGTCAAATAAATAAAACTTAACTCTTGTCCTTTTTTTCCCATAATGTTATTAAAGTCAGATCATTTTTATAACCTCCTTTTCTCCAAGGCCTCTCTACCTGTGTTTTAGGGATTTTATGAAGATATAAAGTGTCTCAAAATAACCATTTGAAAAACTGCATGGTGATAAATCTTTAAAAAAAGCATTAATTTGACATAGAACACAAGCAGGGGGAGTGGGAAAGAGGGAGAAGCAGGCTCCCCAATATGGGGCTCCATCCCAGAGCTTTAAGATCATGACCGGAGCTGAAGGCAGATACTTAACTAACTGAGCCACCCAGGCGCCCCTAATACTCTCTTTTTTTTTTTAAACAGAAAAAGGCTGTTACAAAGAAATAGTGTTGGTCCTCATTGTTCGTGAATTCTGTGTTTGTGACTTCACCTAAACACTGATGTGTAAACCAGAAGTCAGTCCTGGAGGTGCTTCCCTAGTCATTGGCAGCTGTGTTCAGAGTGGTGAAAAATCTGAGCCTCCCAAAGTGTACATTCCCAGGCGATATCTAATGAGGCCATGCTCTGCCTTTCTAGTTTTAGCTCTCATAAACAAGTGTCTAAGTCTATTTAGTGCCACATTGCTCACATTTTTGCGCATTTTGTTGTACGATTTCACTGTTTAAAGTGGTCCCCAAGGGATCCTGGGTGGCTCAGTCGGTTAAGCCACTGCCTTCGACTCAGGTCATGATCCCAGGGTCTTGGGATCGAGTCCCAAATCGGGCTGCCTGCTCTCTCTTGCTGCTCCGCCTGCTTGTGCACTCTCTCTCAATAAAATAAAAAAAAATAAGGGGTCCCCAGATACTATGTTAAAGTGCTGGCTAGTGTTGCTAAGCTCAAGAGACCTGTGACGGGCCTTCTGGAAAACAACTGTGTTAGATCAGCTTCATTTAGGCATAAGTTATAGTGCTGTTGGCCAGAAGTTCTATGTTTGTGAATCAACAACACATATGTAAAGGTTATATATTGACTGGTTGCAAAAATGTAACCAGAAGCTTGCAGGAATTTAACCCTGTATTTTCGGTAGGATCGAGGGTTTATTCGCTAATTCAGTGTTTGTAGTGACTTTATAGAACATAACTATATAGATAACAGGAATCCACCATATATTTATGGGGTATAATTTGGAAAATATGAAATAAAGCATAAAGAAAATTCAGCTCTAATCCTACGACACAGATAGCCACTGTTAATATAACTACCATGTATACTTCTAGTTTTTTCCTAGTAAGATGTTGAGCATATTTTTCAAAAACTAATATATGCTTTCTAGTATATTTAATAACCTGGAAAAATATGTGTAACATTTAAAAAATATTGTAGCAACTGTATGCTATGGTAATACCATTATGTTTGATCAAAATGCCAATTTAGTGGAGCCTGGATGGCTCAGTCAGTAGAGCATGTGACTCTTGGTCTCAGGGTTGCAAGTTTGAGCCCCATGTTGAATGTGGAAATCACTTTAAAAATAAAATCTTTAGGGACGCCTGGGTGGCTCAGTTGGTTAAGCATCTGCCTTCGGCTCGGGTCATGATTCCAGGGTCCTGGGATCAAGTCCCACATTGGGCTCCTTGCTTGGCAGGGAGCCTGCCTCTCACTGCCTGCTTATGCTCTCTAACAAATAAATAAAATCTTTAAAGAAAAAATGCCAATGTTAGACATTTCTGCTTATTTTGCTTATCATTCCTGTTTGTCATCTTTCAGCTCAGGTCAAAGTTCTTCCTGGGGCTCCTGGATGGCTCAATCAGTTAAGCTTCTGACTCTTGATTTCAGCTCAGGTCATGATCTCAGAGTTGGGAGATTGAGCCTTACACTGGGCTCGAAGCTCAGTGCTCAGCAGGGTGTCTGCTTGAGATCCTCCTTCCTCCCCTTCCCGCCTGCCCCATGTACACATGTTCTCTCTTTCTAAAATAAATAAATCTTTAAGAAAATAAAAACCTCCTTCCTCATTACCTATTTCCAAAAGTAGACAGCCACATTTAGGAATATTGTTTTTAACATACCATCTGATTTTGATGTGTTCCTTTTTCATTTTCTTCTCTTGCAGTTCTTACAGTCTTGAAATACCGTGCTTGATTTCGTGACAGATCTTCATTACACAAAGTCTGGGACAACAATAATAAAAGATTGCTGCATAATTTAAATGAAACTTATGTATATAACTTTCAAAACTTCTTTTTCAAGAAACTAAGAGGCAAGTATCACTTCAAATTGGAGCATTGAGAATGTCCAGTTATCTTCTTCCCTAACAAAATGTGTTTTTAAAAATTATGTTTAAGGCAAAGATAACCAGCCTCCATTTTTGCCATATTCCAAGATCTAATTTGAAACTAGATACTTGCCAGTTCATTGTTTGTACATGTAATTAAACAGTGATCACAATATTTCATACTGTTATTATAAGGACTTGCATTATTCCTTCAACACGGAGGTCAGACTGGGAATCCAAAAACCTATGTAGAGGACTAAAACATTATGCTAAAAACATGCATAGCCATTCCATCAATATTTGCAAGATTCTTCTCACATTACAATTGCTTTGGAAGCAATTTCCACATGTTTATGGGTGTAACAAAAGCTAAATGTTGTAAATGTTGCTGCCTTCAGCTATAACTAGAACATTCCAGTAAACCTATTTTTGACTGTAAAAGGGAATGTGTAGTAATTTTTTGGCATATGGATTATGGAAATGGAAAATTTAAACAATATCAAAAGCTTAGTATGGCACCATAAAACTGGAGATAAAATTATTGGAGAACCTCATTGGAGTGTTTGAAAATGAACGGCATGGTCCAGTCTGTTTCCAGTTAGCCTCCAATAAGGAGGAGCCAGACCTAATGTGAGTAAATGAGATCCGAAGGTAACTCATTCTCTAATTTTACTTTCTTTGATAGCTTCCCTCTTTAACTTTAGCTAGTTCTTAACTTCAGCTAGTTCCTCTGCCAGAAGTGCTCAAAGTAGCAAATTCTTCTGCTTAGAATTTGCTACTTTTGCATTCCCTGATCATCCCAGAGAGATGCATGTTGTACAATCAAATATCAAATTAGCCAACAGTGATGAGTACAGAAAGGCAGGAGATAATCATCCATCAGTCAGTAATCAAACAGCTAGAGTCACCATTAATCTAAATTTGTTTTTACAGCAATAAAATGTGTTGTTAATGTTAAAATGTGCCAACCTCCTTGTGTTGTTTAAACAAGTCAAAGTGAAAAGACAGTCCCCAGATGTGTTCAAAGAGGAAGCTTTATAATAAAATTGGAGGTTCTGCAGAAACTTGTGCACATGAATATGTTGACTATATATACACATATATAACTATATTTGAAATAGGGTTAATAGAAGAACCAGTATTTAAATAGGAAAGAAAAATGATCCTGTATAGGTTTTATTTCTTTGGTCATTTTAATTCAGAATGTATGAAACAATCTTTTTTTTTTTTTTTTTTAATTCTACAGGAATAGTACTAAGGCAAAAATGTTCTGTTTAAATGGAAAGATATATGAAGGGAGAAAGCACATTAGGAGATACTCAAGACACCTGCAAGTTATGCTAAATTTTATAGTCTGATAACATCAAAAAAAAAAAGGTCTCACATACATGGGGTATTGTCAATGGTCTTTCTGCTCTTCGTAAATGTCAATGTAAATAACATAAGAAATACTAAATCCTTTGACAAAATAGGATGCCCAGGAAAATGAGCATTTTTAGAATCTCAGTAGCTAATACAGTTCAGGAATGGAAATGTTTTAACGAGATGGACAGAATCAATTCTAACATGCATATGTATGTCTTTTATTTGGGATTGGCACTAAATTCATCAGTGGTTAATTTTCCATTGGTTGGGGGAGAAATCTGTTTTCTCCATGATGGCAGTAAAGATGAAGATTATTTCTTAAGAATCCACATTTCTAGTGTTTCTTTTAATAAAATACTCCACTCCTAAGTTTAAAAAATGAAATTATGTTTAATTTTAACTATAAAAAATGAAGTATTTATATGACATAAATGTTATTCTCTTTGTATTTAAATATATATGACTGGTAAAAATGCTGGTGGCGGGCATGTCACTTTGTATTCTAGTGGTGGCTTGGTTCACAGTTTATCTTTTTGTCTTTCTTGGTCTTCATGAACCCTGAGACCCTTAAAATGGCTGGCAGGTTTTTGACTTTACCATGGTAATCTTAGAGACATGAGCTTCGTACAATCAAAAACAAGAGAAAAATATGTTGTTCAAATTGATGTCAAGCCTACCTTCCTTCCTTCCCTTAATCATTCTTTTTCTCATTCAGCTCAGATCATCCTGCACTTGAAAAATGAAGTTTTACCACTATCAAAACTATCATTATTTAACAGCAACGAAGATCAACAGAAAAATTCAAGTAGCTTTGTAAATACTAGGTGGTATCCAGTGAAATCAGGTCACTATTTTTATAATGCCTGAAACATACCCTTATGATTTATGTTTAATTACTGAAGCCTATTGCCCTGTAGCAGTTTTGTGATTTTAACACTGACTAATTCCTTCTGATTATAACCCAGTGTTTTGAGTGGTCTTTTGGCTTCTCCATCCTGATAAAGCTCACTGAAAATTGCACTCCGATTTTATGAACTTGGGGTTTTCTTGATTCAAAGAAAGCTCAGTATTGAAAATGGAACATTAAAATGGTGAATGAATAGTTAGTACACATCAGACAGAAATTCATGGGGTTAGCACTTCTTGGGTCACTTACCGCACAAGCACTCTGCGTCGGAAGATAAATTTTGCCTAGAAGTGCTGAAGTTAACGTCATTCAATTCTGTGTAGCAAGAATAAAAAGAAATTGAAATTTCTCATTGTCAATACAGTCAACATGCTTGCTGCCCTCACTCACTCTGTCTACACCTGTACGTCTATACACGGATTAGAAAACATGCAAGATACTGTTTTTTCATGTTGGGAAGGGATGCCATTACAAGAGGTCCTTCATTGTATTGAGTCAGAGTGTTAGCAAGTCAACAATAGCTACCTGCTCTGTTTCATGAGTCTAATTTTGTGTTTTCACAATGGAGATGTGACTGAAGTCAATTTTATCTTTCTAAGTGTGGAGGAAGGGCATGAATCAGTCCAAAAGCATTTAGACGTTTTAGAATGCATTGTAGTGCTTACATTTGTGCAGGAAGTTATCACAGAGCAGTGTAAAGGCGCTCAGTCCTAAGGAGCCGAAAGATGCCCTGCTTCTCAGTCTACCCCCTGCCTTTCCCATGTTGGAGCCAAACAGAAGCCTCCGTCAGACGGATGTGGGGCTCGGGCTGTCTTTAGAAGTTTGATTGGTCCTTACTCTTTTTCTGAAAATCAAGTAGAATAAGGGATGGGGACACGAACTCTTTGAATCTGGCTCCTGTTTTATTATAAGAAACTGCTTGATGGGGGAGGGGGATGAAAGAAACTGCTTGGAACAGGTCCGTAGGAATTGAAAGCATGACAGACCCAATTAGTGGGTAAGCGTAAGCTTGTGAGAAGACAGATAATACCGTATTTGTGTGTCTCCACAGTACCCAGCATAATGCTGTGCCTAGGAAACCACAAAGACACGTGCTAGTACGTGAGAGTCCGCTCCATCGTCCTCCCCACAGAGCGGACGGGATCACATGATGGGCCTTTGGCCTTTACCAGAAGATAGTAGTGCTCTTTAACAATAATGGGGTAGAGAAAAATCCTGACTCTATAGTATTCCATGAGGTTCTTTTCATTTGAGGAAGTCGTAAATAATGATTTGATTGCCAGGCTGCAAAGTAAATGCCTATCTCAGAGATTTCAGTAAAATGTTAAAAATCAAGAAAATTCAACTTGTTTTTATGCTTTGGGTATGTGTCGTTTGAAATTCCACGCTCTTCTATTTAGCCATTTTGAAAAGTGCCTTTGCTGTTTTAAGATGTACAGTGGAGAGGAGCAGATGTGATTGTCCCGTGCCCCGTTCTCCACTCTTCATAACCACTCTTACCAGTGTTGCAAAGTTTAGAACCTTGTGTTCATATCAGCTCTGTGTTTGTAGCCCCTCCATAATAAACAGTAAAATAAACTTTCATAGAAAACAAAATTAAGCACTTTGGCTTATTCAGTATCTGTTACTTGGTGCCTTACCTTCAAAGCGAAGCTCACTTAAACAACATCCGGCTGATCGCCCTGCTTTAAGCCATCCCAGCTTTCTAACAGAGTACCTGGGGCAGGGGGGAGTAAGAGAAGGAAAATGTATCCCATCACCCAAAACCACGCCCAATGCACAACGTACTGATGGAGTCAAGGAGGAATTTGTAGAATCATTGAGTCTCAACTGTGGGCAAAAGGGTGGTGGGATACTCCGGCTTTCCCTCCATCCTGTCGGCTTGAAGAGTGGAGGGAAGGCACGTTCTTAGACTCAGATGTCCCAGCGTGAAAACCTGACCGAGCCCTCAGCTGCTTGGTGCTGCTCTGAGACAACCAGAGTGACAGTCATGGTCCTCAACCTCCCTCCACCTACCTACACACTAAATTTACTCTTCCAGGTGCTCCATCAAGGGGTGGCCAGGGGAGGACACGGGACGGCCTGGGCCCTGAGATGGAGAGTCTCCATCAGTGCTGGAGCTAGGAATGAAGCACCATGGCAACTGCACTCTGGAAACGGCAGTGTTGACTATAATCCGGTCCTTCGGTGTCTGAGAGAACCAGTCAGGAAGGTCCGATCGCTCCTGAGTCCCCCAGAGTCGCACTTGGTGAATGCCTATTAAATGCTAGAAACTACCGTCGGGCGTGTGAGCATCAGCCTGCTTTTCGTCTGCACGTATCTCTTGACTAGTGGCCACACGCACAGCTGAGCAGGGCCAGGGACCGAGCTCTTACTCCTCATACTGAGTAACTGGTACTGAGTAACGGGACGTGCCCTCCTCCGAGGAGTCTCCCACCACGACGCACGCGAGGCCTGGTTACCAAGGGAAAGACTGTCCTGGGTCCTCCCCAGCAACATACAAATACACTATTGTTTCTTCCTCCTTCCCCCAACCAGCTCTCCTCCCCACTCACCCCCGTCAGCTTCCACCTCATCCCCCTGCAACTGTCTTGGGAAGACTTGGCCTATGTTTGCAGTCTCAAGTTCTTCTTCACTCATTTCCTTAAACAGGTCAGCTGAGCCTTCACTCGCACGCTCCACCAAACGTAACTCTTGTCAGCGAGGCCATGACCTCTGCATTGCGAGATCCAGGAGCCCACTCTCAGCCCTCGTCCCACCACAGCAGCCTTGGATGCGACTGGTGGCTCTCTTCTCCCAATAACACGCTTCCTGAGCTCCGTGTCTTCCTACCTCCCTGGTGGTTGCTGTTCTCCCCAGTTCGTAACCTTGCACTGCTCCAGGAGTCCGGTCTGGGTCCACTCCCCACGCTCACAGCCCCTGGAAATCTTACTTCCTCTTAGATTTCGAAATGGCATTTATGTGCTGACACCCCAAACCTAGGTCTCCCGTTTGACTTCTGAATTTAGACTCCTCTAATATTCTATTTGGCATTTTTTTTTTTTTTTAAGATTTCATTAGTTTGACAGAGACAGCAAGAGAGAGAACATAAGCAGGGGGAGCAGCAGAGGGAGAGGGAGAAGCAGGCTCTCCACTGAGCAGGGAGCCCCAGGACCCTGGGATCATGACCTGAGCTGAAGGCAGATGTTCAACAACTGAGCCACCCAGGGGCCCCTCTATTTCACATCTTCATGATTACTCATTTCAGATTTAACAAGTCCGAATCAAAATTCCAATCTGCACCCCCAGACCTACTCCACAAGCATTCCTTCCCATCTCAGTTGATGACAACTGAGTCCTTCCACTTGCTTCTGCCAAAAACCATAGAATCATACTGACTTCATTTCTTTCACAACCCACATCTAATTGGTCAGGAAATCCTACAGGTTCTCCCTTAAAATACAGCACCAGGGGGGCCCGGGTCAGGCTCCACGCTCAGCAGGGTGTCTGCTTGGGATTCTCCTTCCCTCTGGCCCTCCTCCTGCTTGCTCTCTCTCCCTAAAAGAAATATAAATAGATCCTAAAAGAAAAAAAAAATACACAGCAAGACTCTGGCCAGTTTTCATGTGTCTGCTCTGACCACCTGGTCCTTAGCTTATCATTCGTCTCTCACCTGCAATATTGCAACTGCTTTCCCACTGGTCTCCATGCTTCTACCATTCCCGCTCCCCATAACTTATTCTCAACAGAACATGGACAGGATTCTTTCCAAGAGTAGTCAGACCATGTCATTGCTCAAAACTCTCCAATGACTTTCCATCTCCTTCAGAATAAAAGTGGCCTACAAGTTCTCTCACAATTTATCCCAAGTTCCTTTCTGACCTCTTTGCCAATCCTTCCTTTGTTCATGGTGCCGCAGCCTCACCAGCCTCCTCACTGTTCTTCGAACACACCAGGCATGGTCCTGCCTCAGGCTTTTGTGCCTGCTGTGTCCCTGCCTGAAATGTCCCTCCTCAGAGAGCTGTGTGAATGATTCCCAGGTTCCAAGTCCTTACTCATTCCAACTTCTCAGTGAAGTTTCCTTGAATCACCATCCAATCCCTCTCTATTCCTCCAGAACAACTAACCCTTCTAACACTCTGTAGTTTATGGTCTTTCTCAATCTATCCAAACGTAAGCTTCGCGAGGAGAGAAGTTTTGGTCTCACCTGTTCTCCAGTGTACCCCATGCTACTTACTAGGACAGCACGCATCACACTGAGTGCTCAAATAGTTGTTGAATGGATGAATCGGTTACTCCAAAGCAGCAGAGGAAGACCATGATTTTGAAAATGGTGTACTACAGGACGTAAATGAATGTTTAGAGTAACTCAGCACCCATGAGAAGATGTAAGATAAGACGTCTGTAATTCAGGGGCGCCTGGGTGGCTCAGTTGGTTGAGCAACTGCCTTCGGCTCGGGTCATGATCCCGGAGTCCCGGGATCGAGTCCCATATCGGACTCCCGGCTCTGCGGGAAGTCTGCTTCTCCCTCTGACCTTCTCCCCTCTCATTCTCAGTCTCTCGCTCTCTAATAAATAAATTTAAAAAATCTTTAAAAAAAAAAAAAGGAGTTGTAAAGACAGATCGGCCAGAAAGGGAGCAAGTTACAATAAGCTGTAATTGCCAAGAAACCATTTGCAACTCAAATACTAAGTGCTTTACTGAAGCAGTAAGTAGGATTAACTGAAGAAAATCAAAGAGATGGGGGAAAAGATTCAAGAAGCCATCACAAACTGAAATAACCTTCCTTGCCCACATCGAGGGTTTATAACCACCTTCGCATCTTATTCTTCTGTTAGTGTTTCTGTGTATTTGCTTTTGTTTTTATACTATATAAGTCTTATTCTTCAGGTTCATTTTGGCTGGGTTTTTCTTTTCTTTTTCTTGTCTTTTACTTTTATTGGTCTTTTGTTCATTTTTGTTTATGTACCTTATAAATCTTACTTTTGGGGCTCATTTTGGCTGGGTTTTCTTTTTTCCCCCCTTTCTTTTTGGTGGTGATTTCCAATTACTCTGAAACTTTCCAGGGTGCACCTTGCCTAGATTGTGTTGATATATTCAGCTATACATCCCCTCAACCACCTCTCACCCAAATGACTAGGAGGAGGAACGCCCAACAGGAAAAATTCAGAGACTGTGCCCTCTGCCACAGAAGTATTGGATATGGACATAAACAGTATGTCAGAAAAGGAATTCAGGGTAACAATTATCCAGGCCATGGCTAGGTTGGAGAAGACCATTAGTGGCAACATAGAAACTCTAAGAGTGGAAGTGAGGGCTGATCTGGCAGTACTAAAAAATGTTATCAATGAGATCCAGTCTAATCTAAATACTCTAACAGCTAGGGAGACTGAGGCAGAAGATTGATTAGTGATCTAGAAGACAAACTGATAGAAAACAAGGATCAGGAGGAGGCCCGGAATAAACAGCTTAGAAGCCATGAAAACAGAATTAGGGAAATAAATGACACCATGAAATGTTCCAGCATCAGAATTATTGGGATCCCTGAGGGGGTGGAGAAAGAGAGAAGACTAGAAGATACAGTTGAACAAATTCTGGATGAAAATTCTCCTAATCTGGGGGATGGAACAAGTGTTCATGTCCTAGAGGCAGAGAGGACACCTCCCAAGATCAACAAGTCTAGTGAGACTCCACTTAATTGTTAAATTCACAAATCATAACTTTAGACAAGAGGGCTTAAGGGCAGCTAGGGGAAAGAGATTCCTTACATACAGAGGAAGGACCAACAGAATAATGTCAGACTTCTCCATAGAAACCTGGCAAGTCAGAAAGGGCTGGCAAGACATCCAGGGCACTAAATGAGAAGAACACGCAGCCAAGAATACCTTATCCAGCAAAGCTGACATTCAAAATGGATGGAGAGATAAAGCGCTTCCAAGACTGGCAAGGTTTAAAAGATTATGTGACCACCAACCTGCACTACAAGAAATATTAAGGGGGTTTCTATAAAAGAAGAAAGAGGGGCGCCTGAGTGGCTCAGTGGGCTGGGGCCTCTGCCTTCGGCTCAGGTCATGATCTCAGCGTCCTGGGATCAAGCCCCGCATTGAGTTCTCTGCTCAGCGGGGAGTGTGCTTCCTCTCCCCCCCACCCCCCCCACCCCTCGCTCTCTGCCTGCCTCTCTGCCTACATGTGATCTGTCAAGTAAATAAAAATAAAATCTTTAAAAAAAAAAAAGAAAGAAAAAGAAGAAAGAACCCAAGAGTGACATAGAACAGAAATTTACAGAGACAATCTATACAAATAAGGACTTATCAGGGAACATGATGTCAATAAAAACTTGTCTTTCAATAATGACTCTCAACATGAATGGCCTAAATGTTCCCATAAAATGGCACAGGGTTGCAGATTGGATAAAATGACAGGACCTGTCCATATGCTGTCTATGAGAGACACATTTGGAACCTAAAGATACAGCCAGACTGAAAGTGAAGGGATGGAGAACCATCTTTCATGCCAAGGGGCCTCAAAAGAAAGCTGGGGTAGTGATTCTCATATATAAGATAAATCAGATTTTAAGCTAAAGACTATAGTCAGAGATACAGAAGGACATTACATCATTCTTAAAGGGTCTATCCATCAAGAAGATCTAACAACTGTAAATATTTATGCCCCCAATACAGAAGCAGCCAATTACATAAGCCAACTGTTATTCAAAGTAGTCATATTGATATGAATACATTAATTGCAGGGGATCATAACATGCCACTCTCAGTAATATCATTACAGTAATATCATCTGAGCAGAAAATCAATAAAGAAACAAGAGCTTTGAATGACACATTGGACCAGATGGCCCTCATAGATATATACAGAACATTCTACCCTAAAACAACAGAATACTCATTCTTCGGGTGCACATGGAACTTTTTCCAGAATAGACCACATATGGGTCACAAATCAGGGCTCAACTGATACCAAAAGACTGAGATGATTCCCTGCATATTCTCAGACCACAATACTTTAAAACTGGAACTCAGCCACAAGAAGAAGTTTGGAAGGAATTCAAACACGTGGAAGCTAAAGACCATCCTGTTCAAGAATGTTTGGATCAACGAAATCAAAGAAGAACTTAAACAATTCATGGAAACCAATGAGAATGAAGATACATCAGTCCAAAACTATGGGATACGGCAAAGGCGCTGCTAAGGGGGAAATACATAGCCATTCAAGCCTCACTCAAAAAAATTGAAAGATCCCAAATACACCAACTCTCTTTACACCTTAAAGAACTGGAAAATCAACAAGTTAGTCAACCCCACACACAAGAAGGGAAATCAAGATTAGAGAAGAGATCAATGAGTTCGAAACTAGAGGTACAATAGAACACATCAGTGAAAATGGAAGCTGGTTCTTTGAAAGAATAAGATAAAGCACCAAACTAATCCAAAAGAAAAGAGGGAAGACCCAAATTAACAAAATTATGAATGAAAGGAGAGTGATCATGACTAACACCAAGGAAATAGAAATGATCATCAGAAATTATTATCAACAGCTATATGCCAATAAGTTAACCTAGAAGAAATGGATGCATTCCTGGAAACCTATAAACTTCCAAGACTGAAACAGGAAGAAATTAACAACCTGAATAGACCAGTATCTAGTAACGAGATTGAAGCAGTGATCAAAAACCTCCCAAAAAACAAGAGCCCTGGACCTGATGGATTCCCTGGGGAATTCTGCAAACATTTAAAGAAGAAATATCTGTTCTCCCAAAGCTGTATCAAAAAATAGAAACAGAAGGAAAGCTTTCAGACTTCATGAAGCCAGCATTACCCTGATCCCCAAACCAGGCAAAGGCTCCATCAAAAAGGAGAATTTCAGACCAATATCCCTGATGAATATGGATGTCAAGATTCTCAACAAGATCCTAGCTAATAGGATCCAACAGTACATTAAAAATATTATCCACTATGACCAGATGGGATTTATCCCTGGGATGCAAGCGTGGTTCAACATTCGCAAATCAATCAATGTGATAGAACAAATCAGTAAGAGAAGAGACAAGAACCACATGGTCCTCTCAACTGATGCAGAAAAAGCACCTGACAAAAACACATCATCTGTTCCGAGTAAAACTCTTGAAAGTATAGGGATAGAGAGAACATTCCTCAACTTCATAAAGTCTATCAATGAAAAGCCCACAGCAAATATCATTCTCAATGGGGAAAAGCTGACAGCCTTCCCTTTGAGATCAGGAACAGAATAAGGATGCCCACTCTCGCCACTCTTGTTCAACATAATACTAGAAGTCCTAGCAACAGCAATCAGATAACAAAAAGAAATAAAAGGAATTCAAACCGGCAAAGAAGAAATCAAACTCTCTCTCTTCGCAGATGACATGATACTTTATATGGAAAACCCAAAAGACTCCAGCCACAAACTACTAGAACTCATATGACAATTCAGTAATGTGGCAGGATACAAAATCAATGCACAAAAATCCGTTGCTTTCCTATACACTAACAATGCAAATATGGTATGGGAAATTAGAGAATCAGTTCCATTTACTGTAGCACCAAGAACCATAAGATACCTGGGAATAAACCTAACCAAAGACATAGAGGATCTGTACTCGAGGAACTACAGAACGCTCATGAAAGAAACTGAAGACACAAAAAGGTGGAAAAGCATTCCATGCTCATGGATCAGAAGAATAAACATTGTTAAAGTGTCTATACTGCCCAGAGCAATCTATACTTTCAATGCCATCCTGATCCTTTTTTTTCAAAGGGCTGGAACAAACAATCCTAATATTTGTATGGAACCAGAAAAGCCCCCAAATTGCTAAGGAAATGTTGAAAAAGAAAAACAAATCTGGGGGCACCCCATTGCCTGATTTCAAGCTTTATTACAAAGCTGTGATCACCAAGACAGCATGGTACTGGCACAAACACAGACACATAGACCAGTGGAACAGAATAGAGAGCCCAGAGATGGACCTGCAACTCTATGGTCAAATCATCTTTGACAAAACAGGCAAAAATATCCAGTGGAAAAAAGACCATCTCTTCAATAAATGGTGCTGGTAAAATTGGACAGCTATATGTAGAAGAATGAAACTTGACCATTCTCTTACACCATACACGAAGATAAACTCGAAATGGATAAAAGACCTCATCATGAGGCAGAAGTCTATCTAAACCCTAGAGAAGAACATAGGCCGTAACTTCTATGACATTAGGCACAGCAACTTCTTTCAGGACATGTCTCCAAAGGCAAAGGAAACAAAAGCAAAAATGAACTTCTGGGACCTCATCAAGATAAAAAACTTCTGCACAGCAAAGGAAACAGTCAACAGAAAAAACAGGCAACCCACGGAATGGGAGAAGATATTCGCAAATGACACTACAGACAAAGGGCTGATATCTAAGATCTATAAAGAACTCCTCAAACTCAACACTTACAAAACAGATAATCACATCAAAAAATGGGCAGAAGACATGAACAGACACTTCTCCAAAGAAGACATACAAATGGCTAACAGACACATGAAAAAATGTTCATCATCTTTAGCAATCAGGGAGATTCAAATCAAAACCACATTGAGATACCACCTTACACCAGTTAGAATGGCCAAAATCAACAAGACAGTAAACAACAAATGTTGGAGAGGCTGTGGAGAACGGGGAACCATCTTCCACTGTTGGTGGGAATGCAAGTTGGTGCAGTCACTTTGGAAAACAGTGTGGAGATTCCTTAAGAAATTAAAAATAGAGGGCCCCTGGGTGGCGCAGTTGGTTGGGCGACTGCCTTTGGCTCAGGTCGTGGTCCCGGGGTCCCGGGGTCCCGGGATCGAGTCCCGCGTCGGGCTCCCAGCTCCATGGGGAGTCTGCTTCTCACTCTGACCTGCTCTCTCTCACTCTCTCTCTTTCCTAATAGATAGATAGGTGAAATCTTTAAAAAAAAAAAAAAAAGAAATTAAAAATAGAGCTACCCTATGACTGTGCCTGCAATTGCACTACTGGATATTTACCCCAAAGAAAGAGATGCAGTGCAAAGAAGGGCCATATATACCCCAATGTTCATAGCAGCAATGGCCACAATCACCAAGTTGTGGAAAGAACCAAGATGCCTTTCAACAGATGAATGGATAAAGAAGATATGGTTCATATATACAATGGAATATTATGCCTCCATCAGAAAGAATGAATACCCAACTTTCGTATCAACAGGGATGGGACTGGAAGAGATTATGCTGAGTGAAATAAGTCAAACAGAGAAAGTCAATTATCATATAGTTTCAGTTACTTGTGGAGCATAAGGAATAACATGGAGGACATTAGGAGAAGGAAAGGAAAAGTGAATTGGGGAAAATCAAAGGGGGAGATGAAGTGTGAGAGACTGTGTGCTCTGGGAAACAAACTGAGGGTTTTAAAGGGGAAGGGTGAGCCTGGTGGTGGGTATTAAGGAGGGCACATATTGCATGGAGCACTCGGTGTGGTGCATAAACAATCTTGGAACACTGAAAAAATAAAATTAAAAAAAATAAAATTTAAAAAATTTAAAAAAAGAAAGCCATCAGAGAACACAGGTGACAAAGACCAAAAATGTAAACAGACAATGGTGGCAGCTATAGGAGACAAACACAGCAATCACTAAGAATGAGACAAGGTTCCTGTGGAGGAAATCTGAAGAATTGGACCAGAAGCCAATATCCCCATCAATCAACCCAGTGAACTTAGACTATGAAGAAGTCCTATGTGACAAAAGTTTTGTCTTGTATCTAAGAAAAGACCCACTAAGACACATTGTGGCAGAGTATATAAATCATAAGATTGAAGAGGAAAATCCTGTAAGTATGGAGGCAGAAACATGGAATACTTACAAGGAATCAAAAAGTAGGCTTGCCTCAGTATTCTCTACCACCAAATTCTAGAAATTCTAACACACTAGAAAAACATCTATGGAGTTGAGAGGATGGAACTGTGACTCAAGAATTTTATAGCCATAGTTATCACTGATGCATGAAAATCATACACACGCGCACACACACACACAATATTAGAAACATGAGGGCCCAGAAAATATAAACATCCTTGTCTCTTTCTTGAAAAAAACACAAAACAAAATGTTATTGGAAAACCTACAATGAGGAGGAGCAAGATGGCAGGGGAGTAGGAGACCTAAATTTCGTTGAGTCCCAGGAATTCAGCTAGATAGTTATCAAACCATTCTGAGCACCTACAAACTCAACAGGAGATCAAAGAAAAGAAGAGCAGCAATTCTAGGAACAGAAAATTGACCACTATCTAGAAGGTAGGACGTGCAGAGAAGTGAAACTGAGGTGATATATGGGGAGAGAGACTAAGGGGAGATGGGCCAGCCTGGAGGCAAGTGGTAAAGCAACAGAGCACAAAATTGGAACTTTTAGAAGTCTGCTCCACTGGGGACGTCACTCCAGAGGCTAAGTGGGGGGTGGAGCCCTCTTGGGGACAGTGTGGTCTCAGGACCTGCAGGGTCACAAAAAGACCAGGGGTGCCTGAGTGTGGCACAGCTCCCAGATATCAGAATGGGGAAGCTGGCAGTAGAAACAGAGCTGAGGAGGGGGATCTCAGCTCAGGGTTACCTTAAACTGTGATCTGAGGCACAGTCAGGCCACTACTCTTGGAAAAGGGACCCCACAAGTGGCAGATCTGGGGAGACCCCCCTCCTTCTTCCTCCAGGAGGAGCAGCATGGGAGCACACTGCAGGAATCTGCTGGGTTTGGAGACTCCAAAAAGAGCCATGCACCAGAGAAAGAAACACTTGGTCACAGGCTGGGTGAGCTCAGAGCTGGAGAGCAGGGAGACGGGAGGGATTGACTGCTTTTCCCTGAGGGCACACTGTGGAGTGGAGCCCCAAGCTCTTGGCCCCATGGGGCCAGAGATTGGGAGGCTGCCACCTTCACTCTCCTTCTTCAAAGCTGTACAGAAAGCCATCAGGGAACAAAAGCTCTGTGAGTGAACCCGATCAGATTGCTTAGCCTGGCCCCTGGCAAGGGTGGTGCAATTCCGCCTCAGGCAAAGACACTTGAGAATCACAGCAACAGGTCCCTCCCCCAGAAGATCAGCAAGAACATCCAGCCAAGGCCAAGTTCACCAGTCAATGAGAAGCAGAAAACTCCAGACCTAGGGGAAAGTAACACATACAATTCATGGCATTTTCCCATGATTCTTTAGTCTTTCAAAAATAAATTTTTCAAAATTTTTCTTATTCTATTTTATTAATTTTTCCCTGCCTATTTTAAACTTTTTAACTGTTTTATCTTATTAATACACTTTTTATTGTATTTAAGGTTTTATTTATTTGTTTGACAAAGAGAGATCACAAGTAGGCAGAGAGGCAGGCAGTGAGAGAGAGGGGGGAAGCAGCTACCTGCAGAGGAGAGAGCCCAATGCAGGGCTGGATCCCAGGACCCTGATATCATGACTTGAGCCAAAGGCAGAGGCTTTAACCCACTGAGTCACCCAGGTACCCCATCAATACACTTTTTAAAAAAATATTTAATTTTCATTGTTATAGTCATATTCTATCCCTTCATTGTATTTAATCTTATTTTTTGTATACATGTAAGTTTTTCTTTCTTTAAAATTTTGGGATACAGTTTCCTCTAACAGACCAAAATGTACCCTAAATTTAGTGAATGGCTTTGTTCTAGTCTCCAGCCTGATCACATTCTTTTTTTCCAACTTATCTTATTCCTTTTTTAGAATCTTCTTTAATTTTCATCTTTGCAGTCATATTCCATCCCTTCATCCTGTTTACCCTTATTTTTATATAATTTTTTCTTTCTTTAAAGTTTTTGGGAGTTTCTTCCACCAGACCAAATATACCCAAATATATATATTATATATTATATATTATATATTATATATACACACACACACACACACACAAACATCCCAAATAAATATATATACCCTAATATACCCCAAATCACATGTGTGGCTCTGTTCTATTCACCAGTCTAATCATATATATATATGAGATATAATCATATACATATGATATATAATCATATGAGCTATATATATGACATGATATATTATATAACATATATATGTTATATATAACACATATATATAATACATATTATATATATAATACACACATATAATATGACATGATATATATGGACATGATATATATTATATATATATAATACACACCCAAAATCACATTGTGTGGCTCTCTTCTATTCACCAGTCTAATCATACACACAAATACAAACACATATACATATATATGTGCATATATACACATACATTTTTTCCTCCTTTCTTCTCCCCCTGCCCCAGTTTCAGGTCTCTTCTGATTTGTAGTGTATGTTTTTCTGGGGTTGTTGCTACCATTTTTGTATTTTGTTCTCTCATTCATCTATTCTTATATGGATAAAATGACGAGGCAGAAAAACTCACCTCAAAAAAAAGAATAAGAGGCAGCACTGATGACTAGGGACCTAATTAATACAGACATTAGTAAGATGTCAGAACTAGAGTTCAGAATGACAATTATAAAGATGCTAGCTGGGCTTGAAAAAAACCATAGAAGATACTAAAGAACCCTTTATGGTGAAATAAAAACTAAAATCTAACCAAGTTGAAATCAAAAAAAGCTATTAATGAGGTGCAGTAAAAAATAGAGGCTCTTGCTGGTAGGATAAATGAGGCAGAAGAGCAAATTAATGATACAAAGGAACAAATGATAGAGAATAAAGAAGCTGAGCAAAAGAGACAAACAACTACTGGACCACGAGGGGAGAATTTGTGAGATAAGTGATACCACAAGATGAAACAATTGGGAACCCAGAAGAAGAAAGAGAGAGGGGGGCAGAAAGTACATTGGAGCAAATAATAGTAGAGAATTTCCCTAATTTGGCAAAGGGAACAAGCTTCAAAATCCAGGAGGCACAGATAACCCCCTCAAAAATCAATGAAAATAGGTAAAAACCCCATCATCTAAAAGTAAAATTTACAAGTCTTAATGACAAAGAGAAAATCCCAAAAGCAGCTCAGGACAAGAGATCTGTAACATACAACAGTGAAATATTAGATTGGCAGTAGACCTATCCACAGAGACCTGGCAGGCCAGAAAGGACTGGCACATTATATTCAGAGCACTAAAAGAAAAAAAAATATGCAGCCAAGAATACTATATCCAGCTAGGCTGTCACTGAAAATAGAAGGAGAGATAAAAGCTTCTAGGACAAACAAAAACTAAAAGAATTTGCAAACACCAAACCAGCCCTACAGGAAACATTGAAAGGGGTCCTCTAAGCAGAGAGCTTAAAAGTAACAGATCAGAAAGGAACAGAGACAATATACAGTAACAGCCACCTTACAAGCAATACACTAAATTATACTAAATTCATATATTTCAAGAGTTACCCTGAATGTAAATGGGCTAAATGCTCCAATCAAAAGACACAGGGTGTCAGAATGGATAAAAAACAAGACCCATCAATATGCTGTCTGCAAGATACTCATTTTAGAACCAAAGACCCAAAGACACCTCCATATTTAAAGTAAGGTGGTGGAAAACCATTTACCATGCTAATGGACATCAAAAGAAGCTGGGGGCAATCCTTTTATCAGATAAGTTAGATTTTAAGCCAAAGACTATAATAAGTTATGAGGAAGGACACTATATCATACTTAAAGGGTCTGTCCAACAAGAAGATCTAACAATTTTAAATATCTATGCCCCTAACATGGGATCAGCCAATTATATAAACCAATTAATAACAAGACCAAAAAACAAACACATCAATAATACAATAGTAGTAGAGGACTTTAACAACCCCCTCACTGAAATGGATGGATCATCTAAGCAAAAGATCAACAAGGAAACAAAGGCTTTCAATGACACATTGGATCAGAAGAACATCAAAAACATTCAGAACAAAACAAAACGAAAACCAAAAACAACAAACAAAATAACCATTCAGAACATTCCATCCCAAAGCAAAATACACATTCTTCTCTAATGCACATGGAATATTCTCCAGAATAGATCACATCCTGGGTCACAAGTCAGGTATCAAACAGTACTAAAAGACTGGCATCATTCCCTGCATATTTTCAGACCACAATGCTTTGAAACTAGAACTCAAGCACAAGAGGAAAGTTGGAAAGAACTCAAATACATGGAGGCTAAAGAGCATCCTACTAAGGAATGAATTGGTCAATCTGGAAATTAAAGAATTTTTAAAAATTCATGGAAACAAATGAAAATGAAAACACTACTGTTCTAAATCTTTGGGATGCAGCAAAAGCAGTCCTAAGAGGAAGATATATAGCAATATAAGCCTTTCTCAAGAAACAAGAAAGGTCTCAAATACAAAACCTGACCCTACACCTAAAGGAGATGGAAAAAGAGCAGCAAATAAAGCCTAAACCCAGCAGGAGAAGAGAAATCATAAAGATCAGAGTAGAAATCAATGAAATAGAAACCAAAAGCACAGTAGAACAAATCAACAAAACTAGAAGCTGGTTCTTTGAAAGAATTAATGAAATTGACAAACCCTTGGCCAGACTTACCCAAAAGTGAAAGGACCCAAATTAACAAAATTATGAAAGAGGAGATCACAACCAACACCAAAGAAATATAAACAATTATAAGAACATATTATGAGCAACTGTACTCCAGCAAATTCGACAATCTGGAAGAAATAGATGCATTCCTAGAGACACATAAACTACCCAAACTGAACCAGGAAGAAATAGAAAACCTGAACAGACTCATAACCAGTAAGGAGATTGAAGCAGTAATCAAAAATCTCCCAACAAACAGATGGCTTCCCAGGGGAATTCTACCAAACATTTAAAGAAGAATTACTACCTATTCTCCTGAAACTGTTCCAAAAAGAGAGAGAGAGAGAGAGAGATATGGAAGGAAAACTTCCAAACTCATTTTATGAGGCCAGCATTACCTTGATCCCAATACCAGACAAAGACTCTATCAAAAAGGAGAATTACAGATTAATATCCCTGATGCACATGGATGCAAAAATTCTCACCAAAATACTAGCCAATAGGATCCAACAGTACATTAAAAGAATTATTCACCACAACCAAGTCGAATTTATTCCTGGGCTGCAAGTTTGGTTCAACATCCACAAATCAATGTGGTACAATACTTTAATAAAAGAAAGAACAAGAACCATTTGATATTCTCCATAGATGCTAAAAAAGCATTTAACAAAGTACAGCATCCTTTCTTGATCAAACTCTTCACACTGTAGGGAAAGAGGGTACAGATCTCAATATCATAAAAGCCATCTACGAAAAACCCATAGCTAATATAATTCTTAATGGGGAAAAACAGAGCTTTTCCCCTAAAGTCAGGAACACAGCACTATCACCACTATCAAACACTATCACCACTGCTATTCAACATAGTACTAGAAGTCCTAGCCTCAGCAATCAGATAACAAAAAGAAATAAAAGGCATCCAAATTGGCAAAGAAGTCAAACTCTCACTCTTTGCAGATGATATGATACTTTATGTGGAAAACCCAAAAGACTCCACTCCAAGACTGCTAGAACTCATACAGGAATTCAGTCAAGTGTCAGGATATAAAATTAATGCACAGAAATCAGTTGCATTTCTATACACCAAGACAGATGAAAGAGAAATGAAGCAGTCTATCCCATTTACAATTGCACCCAAAACCATAAGATACCGAGGAATAATGCTAACCAAAGAGGTAAAGAATCTGTACTCAGAAAACTATAGAGTACTCATGAAAGAAACTGAGGAAGACAAAGAAATGGAAAAACATTCCATGCTCATGGATTGGAAGAACAAATATTGTGAAAATGTCTATGCTACCTAGAGCAATCTACAGATTTAAAGCAATCCCTATCAAAATACCATCAACTTTTTTCAAAGAAATGGAAAAAATCCTAAAATTTATATGGAACCAGAAAAGTTGCTGAATAGCCAGAGGAATGTTGAAAGAGAAAACCAAAGCTGATGGCATCACAATTCCAGACTTAAAGCTATATTATAAAACTGTCATCAAGACAGTATGATACTGGCACAAAAACATACACATAGATCAATGGAACAGAACAGAGAGCCCAAAATGGAACCTCAACTCTATGGTCAACTAATCTTCGACAAAGCAAGAAAGAATATCCAATGGAAAAAAAGACAGTGTCTTCAACAAATGGTGTTGGGAAAATTAGATAGCCATATGCAGAAGAAGGAAACTGGACCATTTCCCTATTCCACACACAAAAATAGACTAAAAAATGGATCAAAGACCTCAATGTGAAATAGAACTCCATCAAAATCCTTGAGAACACAGGCAGCAACCTCTTTGACCTCAGCCACAGCAACTTCTACCTAGAAACGTCACCAAAGCCAAGGGAAGCAAGGGTAAAAATGAACTATTGGGACTTCGTCAAGATAAAAAGCTTTTGCACACTAAAGGAAACAGTCAATAAAACCAAAAGACAACTGACAGAATGGAAAGACATTTGCAAGTGACATAGCAGATAAAGGGCTAGTATCCAAAATCTATAAAGAACTTCTCAAACTCAACACCCAAAGAATAATCCAATGAAGAAATGGGCAGAATACATGAACAGACATTTCTGCAAAGACGACATCCAAATGGCCAACAGACACACGAAAAAGTGCTCAACATCACTCAGCATCAGGGAAATGCAAATCAAAACCACAATGAGATACCACCTCACAAGTCAGAATGGCTAAAATTAACCAGTCAGGGAACAACAGATGTTGGCGAGAATACAGAGAAAGGGGAACCCTCCTACACTGTTGGTGGGAATGCAAGCTGGGGCAACCACTCTGGAAAACAGTATGGAGGTTCCTCAAAAAGTTGAAAATAGAGCTACCCTACGACTCAGCAATCACACTATTGGGTATTTACCCCAGAGATATAAATGTAGTGATCTGAAGGGACACATGCACCCCAATGTTTATAGCAGCAATGTCCACAATAGCCAAACTGTGGAAGGAGCCTAGATGTCCATCAACAGATGAATGGATAAAGATGTGGTGTGTGTATACACACACACACAATAGAATACTATGCAGCCATCAAAAAACCTGAAATCTTGCCATTTGCAACAACGTGGATGGAACTAGAGGATATTATGCTAAGCAAAATAAGTCAATTAGAGAAAGACAATTATATGATCTCTCTGATGAGAGAGAGGTAGGGCAGGGTTTTGTTGCGGGAAGGGAGGGAAAAATGAAGGAAGATGGGACCAGGGAGGGAGACAAAGCATAACAGACTCTTAATCTCAGGAAACAAACTGAGGGTTGCTGGGGAGGGAGGGGGAGGGATGGGGTGGCTGGGGGATGGACATTGGGGAGGGTATGTGCTATGGTGAGCTCTATGAATTGTGTAAGACTGATGATTCACAGACCTGTACCCCTGAAACAAATACCACCTTATATGTTAATTAAAAAAAAAACGTACCTGGTGCAGATAGTTAAGACAAATCAAAATTGAGCATTTAAAAAAATCTGATCATTTCACTCTTTTACTTAGAACACTTTGATGGACTCTGCGTGTCCACGAAGTCATAACTAGGCCTCTTCCTTGGGCCCATCACCTGCTGCCGAGACAGCATATGGATTTGAGTCTCCACGGGTCCCAGCTCACCCAGTCTCTTGATTAAAGTCTCCTTGAATTATTTTAAGAAAGGTGTGCACAGGGCTTAGAGAAACTGTAAGAGCCAGGGCAACACCTAGGTTTGAAGGGATGAGGAAAGGGAGAGGTCACAAAACTTGGAAGGAGACAGTCACATGAACAAGCTGTATTGACTTTTGGAGGGAGGCAGCCAACCTAATGTGATCTTACAGGGGAGAAGCCTAGGGCATAAATACCCGAACTTGTTCTTTTTCCACGGGATCTGATGCTAAGGCTCCCATTTTTTTTAAACCAAACTAGAAAGCAGAGGGCCAGGCATCCCAGAGATGCAGTGCACAGCGTCACCCTCAGATCCCAGATCCCACTCCTCAGCTGCCGTCAATGTTGGCTGCTAATGGCTCATAGTTGCCCCTTTCTCTGAAGCACTGCCCTCAGGCACGGGGGGCCACCTTCCTGGAGGTCACGTTCTACCCTTAAGGATATCGTAGAGCCAATGACTGATACTGGGGTTCAAAAGGCTGACCCCAGCGCATCCCGGTGGAACAATCCTATCCTGTAACACAAGCTTCAGAGGCCACACACACATCCACCCTTAGATCAGCAAAGATCAGACATTCCCCGAGACCACATACTTGGTTGGCCAACTCTCCCTTCTTCATCCTGTATCCTTTAGTCCCTTGGAGGCTTTCTCCTAAAAAGCACTCCCTGAACAAAACACGTGGACCCAAATCCCTGGGTCCAGCTGTTTCTAAGCAACCCAACTAAGACGGGTGGTGTGAGGAGCGCTCCTAGAACACAGATCCTAAGAGGAGGATTCTGGAATTAGATCACCATTGATAGGAGGACAACACAGAGCTCTTCGCCGGACCTACTGATATTGACAGTCCCCGACCCGCGATAACAGGTGCAATTGCTGAAGTGTTCGCCGCTCGCCAGGTGGGAGGGAGACATGTGAACGGGACTGCGTACGTGCATGCAACGTCTCTGCATTTGAGAGCAGCAGGGTGAGTAATTATGAGGACTTGGGAATGGAGAGCCTTCAGCTGAACAACATCCATAGCTTTGAAAAAGCAAATGACGGGTGCAGGGCAACCAAGCCTGAATTTAAAGCGAAATGTGAGCATTAGAGGGTCTCCTTGGATGTAAGGAGGTCCTCGTTTCCTGAAGCTAAGCAGCAGAAAGACCTGAAGACCAGGCCCGGGACTTACCCAGAAGAGTGACAGCACTTCACAAAAGGACGAATTAGCCGAAGCAAGTCTCCTACACCAGGGTCCTGGTAGGGAAGGATTAGGACCTAGGCATTGGGGATGGGGATATCTGTGTAGATGCCCCCCTGAAAATCTGTAGTCCTCAGATGCCCCAGAACTTTCTGGGCCTTCAGAAGTGGCCTGATTACACGCGTTGAAAGATAAAATTCCCTTTTCCCCTTTGCTCCTCTGAGAGCTCCACAACAACCTCAGAGGAGGCAAGGGCCTTATAAGACAATGCTGGCCCCTCCTGCGATCTGCCTCCACCTCCCTGACCGGCCAATCAAGACTCAGAGGGAGATTCACGGGCTGGTGAGGCAAGACAGAGCAGACGCTGAAATCCCAAGTGAAACCAATCACCAGATCCCTTACCTCAAGCTACAACACCTTGCACCAGGTGGTTTTCCTTTGTAAATAAGTCTCTAAAATGCCTGCTAAGTCGATTTTTTCCATCTCCTCCGTCAAGAGAGATGAGCAACAGGTGATCAATATCTCCTTGCAAAGAAGCACCACAGGCCCCCATTATTTAAAGTCACCATCCTGCTTCTGTCCCCATCAGCGGAGCTGGTTATGGGACTTCCAGAACCTGATACAAGATGAAAATTGGGGCCGTTTGTTCAAGAACAGGGAGAAAGTGACATTAAAGTATTGATATAGGGCGGCTGGGTGGCTCAGTTAAGCGTCTGCCTTCGGTTCAGGTCATGCTCAGGGTCCTGGGATTGAGCCCCGCATCGGGCTCCCTGCTTCTCCCCCTGCTTGTGCTCTCTGAGAAATAAAATAAATAAATACAATCTGGTCATCTGTTACAACATGGCGGAGCCTCGGGGACATTATGTTAAGAGAAATGAGCCAGTTGCAGCAGCATAGCTCTGATGGGATTCTGTTTATCTGAGGTACCTGGAGTCGTCCCACTTACAGACACAGGAAGTAGAATGGGGGTTACCAGCGACTGGAAGGAGGAGAGAAGGGAAGTGTTGTTTAATGGGTACAGCATTTCAGTTTTGCAAGACAAAAGGAGCCTGCAGATGGAAGTTGGTGATGGTGAACCAACACCGTGAATGCTTAATGCCACTGAATGGACTCTTAAAAATGGTTGACGGTCAAGTTTATGTTACGTGAATTTTATCACAATAACTTTTAAAAGCATAGTATGGGTCATTATGCTAGGTAAAGAAAAATTTAAATTTCTGATCGTTAGAATAAATCTTAGCTTTCCTCCTATATTATGCAATGCCAGTTTTTTTTTTTTTTTAAAGATTTTTATTCATTTGACAGAGGCACAGCCAGAGAGGGAACACAAGCAGGGGGAGTGGGGAAGGGAGAAGCAGGTTTCCCGCTGAGCAGGGAGCCTGATATGGGCCTTGAACCCAGACCCTGGGATCATGACCCAAGCTGAAGGCAGACGCTTAATGCCTGAGCCATCCAGGTGCTCTATCAATGCCAGTTTCATTTTTTTTATTTTTTTAAAGATTTTATTTATTTGACAGAGAGAGGGAGATCACAAGGCAGAGAGGCAGGTGGAGAGGCAGGCAGAGAGAGAGGGGGAAGCAGGCTTCCTGCTGAGCAAAGAGCCCGAGGTGGGGGCTCAATCCTAGGACCCTGAGATCATGACCTGAGCCGAAGGCAGAGGCTTTAGCCCATTGAGCCCCCCAGACGCCCCCCAGCAATGCCAGTTTTAAATGCAACATGCATTGAAACCATAATGAAAATGCTGCACATTTTCCGTCCCTTCTACATCATCATTTCCAGCACAAGTGTTTGGCTCATACAGAGAAATACAAGGAGAGAAGGATGGGCTCCGATTTCAAGGTTGTTCTTGTTTCTTTGGATGCCATTACTTTCTCCCCGTGTTGGAAGCAAGGTCTGGTTCTAATGGAAAGGATGCCCCGTTGGGGCTTCCCGCCCGTGTATCTAGGGGGCCCAGGATACATGGGAGTTTGGGGAAACTCAACGCAGGTGCAAGTTAAGCGTGCCATGGAAGCCAGGGGGCAATCACGAATGTGGTCTGCAGATGTGTGGCAAGGCACGCGGGTAGGAGCCTGCTCATGATCCCACCGGACTTCATTCACAAAACACAAGTTCAAAGATAGTTCTTAAGGCTTTCAAGAGAGAGACAGAGCTTTTAACCAAATGCGGTGCCCTTCTGAGGGCACCTCACATGATTGCCCGCGTCACAGGCTCATAAAGCTGTCCCTGCTCATCAGCTACTCTCTTCCGGAGCATTCTACTTATAAGACGGGGGGCCCTATGTAAGTTTAGTAAGATGGGGTGGATGGGAGGATTATCTCCTAGGGCCCAGCTGTTCCGCTTCTGCTAATACTGGTACCATGTTACTTTTTAAATATAAATTCTGGTTAGTTGACGCACAGTTCAATGTTGGTTTCAGGAGTAGAGTTCAGCAGTTCATCATTTACATATAACCCCAGGTGCTCATCATAACAAGCGCCCTCCTTGCTACCCATCCCCCATCTAGCCCCTCCCCCATGCACCTCCCTCCATCAGCCCTTGGTTTGTTCTCTATAGTTAAGAGTCTCTCATGATTTGTTTCCCTTTTTACTTTTACACCTCCTGTATGTTCATCCGTTTTGTTTCTTAAATTCCACATGAGGAAAATCATATAGCATGTCTTTCTTTGGTTGACTTGTTTCGCTTATCATGATATATTTTAGCTCCAACCACATTGTGCAAATGGCAAGATTCCATTCTTTTTGATGGCTGAGTAGTATGCTATGATGTAAGTATGCCACATCTTCATCCACTCATCAAGTGATGGGCTTTGGGCTCTCTCGATATTGTTGATAATGCTGCTACCTTGGTTTTTGTTGGTTTCTTTTGTTTTAATGCCTGTGCCTGTGTATGGACTTCAGTCTCTGCTCATTACCTTTCACATCGTTTTTTTTAAAAAAAACAAAAACAAAGCAACCTTTTTAAAAGAACTTTCTCTGGCCCATGAATTCCTTGCTGCTGACCGTTTCTCATTTCTCAACCTTCTATTTCCCTGCTAAATTGATTCATAGTCTTTGATTAGATTCCCACCCCAAACCTGAGGAAGAGCAAGCGTTTCACATTTGTTGCATTGACGAATGATCTTATTTCATTCCTGCTGAAAGGAATTAAGCCTTAGGGATCACTGTAACAAGGAAAACCACTATTTTGATGAAAAACCCATGAAATCCTTTGCGTCCCGTCTGACTGCTCCCCTCGCCAGCTACCTGCTTTCCCGGTGCACAGCGGGTTCCACCTGTTTCCGAGCCTGGAAAGCGTAGCATGTGCTCTGCCTTCACCATCTCCTCTCTCTCCCTCTCCCTCCTACCCTCCCTCCTCTCTGTTGTCTTAGGAGCCAACATCATTGCAAATCTGTGTGTGTCCATCCGGAAGCAGGACCGGGCACAGCCCGGTTCTTTTTTTTTTTTTTTTTTTTTGACAGAGAGAGAGAGATCACAAGCAGGCAGAGAGGCAGGCAGAGAGAGAGGGGGAAGCAGGCCCCCCGCTGAGCAGAAAGCTCGATTCGGGGCTCAATCCTAGGACCCTGAGATCATGACCCGAGCCGAAGGCAGAGGCTTTAACCCACTCAGCCACCCAGGCGCCCCGCACAGCCCGGTTCTTTATGGGCTTCATCCTAACACCAGTTACATTGTCGCCCTCTATTGTTGAGGCTATCAATTAAACAAATAAGCTTACCTTATTTCTACTTCCATTAGAAGATGAATCTTAAGTGGTTTATCATAACGCTGTTAAAATAAACCAGGGGCGCCAGGGTGACCCAGTCGGTTAAGCTTCTGACTCTTGATCTCGGCTCAGGTCTTGAGCTCAGCGTTGTGGATTTAAGCCCCGGGTTGCGCTCCAGGCCGGGCGTGGAGCCTATTTTAAATAAAGAGGGGCACCTGGGTGGCTCAGTCGTTAAGCGTCTGCCTTCGGCTCAGGTCGTGATCCCAGGGTCCTGGGATCCAGCCCTACATGGGGCTCCCTGCTCAGCGGGGAGCCTGCTTCTCCCTCCCCCACTCCCCCTGCTTGTGCTCCCTTTCTCTCTCTCTCTCCCTCAAATAAATAAATAAATAAAATCTTAAATTATAAGTAAAAATAAAAATAAACCAGGGCCTCCCAACTAGGAGCGATTTGGGACCCAATCCTCCTCCCAGACATTTGTCAATATCTGGACACATTTTTAATTTGTTACATGTTGGGATGTTGCGATAGGTATCCAGTTGGGAAAGGCCAGGGATGCTGCCAAATGTTCTAAAATACACAAAACAGCCCCCCACTTCAAAGAATTTTTGGTGTCAAAATGTCAAGAGTGCTGAGGTCGATGAGCCCTGAGATAAGTAAATCTTTTATAGAGCTTGGAAACCACGCACCATTAAGATAAACTTAGGTTATCATTGACTCTTTTATATCAAAGTATTCCATTTTTAAAAATCATTCATTTCCATACCTTGCTGCGACACCAGAACTGATTCTTTTTTCTTTCCTTTTTTTTAAAGATTATTTATTTCTTTGACATAGAGAGAGAGAGAGGGAGGAAACACAAGCAGGAGGAGTGGGAGAGGGAGAAGCAGGCTTCCCGCTGAGCAGGGAGCCTGATATGGGCCTTGAACCCAGGACCCTGGGATCATGACCTGAGCCGAAGGCAGATGCTTAATGACTGAGCCACCCGGCCCCCCCACCAAAACTGTTTCAAAGTTTTTTAAAAATAAGTCAAAGTATTTTATATTTCCAGAAAGTGAAGAGCAAAATGTACATCTTTTAGCATTATATAGAATACAATTTTCTTAACAAGTAAATGTTACTAGCTCTGAAGACAATGGTTTCTTTTTTTTTTTAAGTTGCTTTTTTTTTTTAAGTAATCTCTGCCCAACCTGGGGCTTGAACTCATGACCCCGAGATCAAGTCACATGCTCTTCCACCCAAGTTGGCCCAGGGCCCCAAACAATGGCTTCTTTTATAAGAAAACTGGAGAACTCTCAGGGTTTTGCAACTTTTTCCCTTTAACCATCAATCTTGCTGGCCAGCCCTAAACACAACCTGTTTACTATCCCTTTAGGTAGAACTCATTTCTCATCTGAGTTTTTTTTCAGTCGAGAGGCTCCTTCTGCATTGTAACGGAGGATTTGAAAGAAAAGTTTAGCCCTCTTTTTCAAACAAGTGTCAGACAACAGCAGCAAAGCCAACCCTTCTCTTCATTTTCTTTTATGTCTGGTGTTCAACTTTGTATGCTTCTTCCTAATGTATTCAATGAAACGTTTTTCTTATTCTGTATCTTATATAGTGTCAGTTTTTCCTGGCTTTCCTAAAAAGCTTATGTTTTCCCCCAAAGTTTATATTATCCTGCTTTCCCAAAAAGCTTATGTTGTCTTCTACAACGTGTCTCCGTACACACAGCTTAAGTCCCACGTGTTGATGGCTTTCACACTTGAACTTTCTCCAGTTCCCCAGGCAGCTCCGGGCTTAGCCAAATTGGCTTTGTAAGTATTATTTTATGTGCCAAAATGGCCAGAGAGATACGAGTGCCAGGAACAAAATCCAGGCATTTCCAACCTCATCATTTCTTTGTAACATCCATATTCCTTTTATTTAAGAACTCCTCCTCCTCCTCCTCTCCCTTCACCCTGACTTCCAAACTAAATCAGCCTTCAAGACAGGGTTCCTTCTAGTGCCACAAAGTCTTGTTTATCCTAAAAACTTGGCCATCGGGTTTTAAATTCTGAACAGTATGCCCTACTTAAGGGGGAAGGTGAGGGGGAGAGAAAATAGCTTTCCCAGAAGTATGCAGCTAAAATACTTACCAATCTCCTTTTACAATTTGGAATGATTTCTCCCTTCCTTAGTTTATTACAAGGAAGACTGGCTGCCAGCCACTGTTGCTAGATGAATTCCTGTTTTTGTAAACAGGTTGTCTCGCTAAAGGCTCTCATCCTCTACCTCGTCCTCATCTCCCACCTGTGTCCATTGACCAGCAGTTCATATAATTTCTGAGAGGGAATTATGATCAGATACTTGAACCATGTTAACTGGAAAGTACGAGTCTGCTCTAAAGAGACTGGTGATTTCCTTCTTGGCCTTCTGCTTGTGATTGTAGTTGATATTCCCAAGTAAATATTGGATCCTTGTATTTGGCAGTGGCCCCCCAATTGTGAACTTGCTCCAGATGTGACTGAAAGAATCAGGATGATTTAAGAACAAAAAGAATAAATACGAACATAGTTTTCCCACTTTCCCCGGAACTATTTGGCTAAATAATAAATAAATATTTGGAGTAAGACTGGAAATATATCCGCCAATGTATGAGTTAGGCTCTTTTCTTTCGTGAAACTCAAGCATTAAATACCACCATTTAACTATTGTTTCTCCCATCCTCCCATAAAGATTTTTTAAAGCTTCTTCCGCTTGGAGTTTGGATATCAAATGCCTAATCAGAGCTTCTGTTGGTCCTAATTCCAACTGCCTTCACAGCAACTATATTCTTCATTTAATCACCTTGCTGTTAATTCTAATTCTGTAATAAAAGACCCTGTTAGGGGGGTTCAATCCTGACATTCCTTAAGGCCAGCTCCCTTCTGAAGACTTTTCCAAAATGAACATAGGAGAACAGAGAACACTATAGAACTTACTGCGGTGTAATAGCCTTTTTTCTACCAAGAAACACCGCTAAGGAGCCACATTTTTAGCCACAACTGATGGAGCCACCCAGGAACCCCCAAAAGGGATTGATTTCTAGGTCGTTTCTCATTTGAGGGGTTTCTGGACCACTTAGGTAATATCACTTCAACCCTCTAATTTGCAAGGTGCAAGACAGTTTCAATTTCTCAGGAGACAAACTGAAGTTTCCTTTCTGTTTCCTTGTGGGTTTTTCCCCCTCTTATCATTCTTTTGCTGTTAGAGGATACATTTCTGTTGTTTCAGCTACCCGGTGGGTGGTACTTTGTTATGACAGCCCTAGTAAACTAATACATGACTATCCAAAATTTAAAACAACCCAAGTGCCTGCCAACTGGTAAAAGGATAAACATATTATGGTACATTCATACCATAGAATACACTCAGTAATCAAAAAGAATGAACCACTGATTTATGCAACAACGTGGATGATCTCAAAAACATTTATGCTAATTGATAGAAGCCAGAAACAAAAGACTGCATATTTTCATCTAGAGGACATTCTAGAAGAAGCAAAACTATAGAGACAGAATCGAATCAGTGGTGGCCAAGTGAGGCGGGAAGAGAATAACCACAAAGGCATAAGGGAACTTTTTGAGGCAAAGGAAATATTCTGTATTTTGATTAAAGTGGTGAATACAGGGGCGCCTGGGTGGCTCAGTGGATTAAAGCCTCTGCCTTCGGCTCAGGTCATGATCTCAGGGTCCTGGGATCGAGCCCCGCATTGGACTCTCTGCTCAGCAGGGAGCCTGCTTCCTCTTCTCTCTCTGCCTGCCTGCCTGTCTACTTGTGATCTCTCTCTCTCTGTCAAATAAATAAAATCTTTAAAGAAATAAACATAAAATAAATAAATAAAGGCAAGCCACTGAGAATATATCCCCATGACTATACATTTTGGAGAGCTGTCCTCTTCATGACATATACTTTCCTGTAGTAAGTTCAGAGGCTGAGTCGTTCAGTGAAGAGTGTTACTAGAAGGAGTTGATCTAGGTTTGTGCCTCAGCTCTGCCCCGTGTGACTGAGTCACCATGATGTGTATTAGTTTCTCATCTGTGAATGGGAGGTGGAAATAATACTGTATTGCCCCCTGTTGGCTGGCTAATCAGACTTCCATACGAAAATGCACCACTTTCCTTCTGTCCCCAGTAGAGAGGCTGCAAAGGCTACAGAATTGCTCTCCCCCTCTTTCTGAAGGTCGAATGCCAGCGTGACACAGTTCTGTCTGATGAAAGCTCTGTTGGGAAAGCTTTTGCCTTTCTCATAATGCAAAGATGTCCCTGGTGACCGTTCCTTCCCTTCTTCCTTATATGAGCCTGGAACACGGGTGTGATGGCTGGAGCAGCCATCTTGCAACCATGAGTGACTTTGAGAGGCCAATATGGTAAGAATGGTGAAGTGGAAGGTCAAAGGAGCCTGGATCCTTCGTGATCCTGTTGGGTTGCCACAGCAATTCCAGAGGGCCACCTGCCCATCTCTCGTTAAATGAGAAAAACAACCTCCATCTATTTAAGCTGGTTTCCTGCCTCTAGCAGAAGAAAGCTTTCCTAACTGATAGGCCAGCTGTCACTGAAGGGCGATCAAGCATATATGGGACCGTGTTTTGGAAAATGGGAACCAACATAAACATTTCAGGGGGTATTTGCTGGTCAGTTAGAGACAAAATGAATAACACGCTGTCTTTCTGCTTGTGATCTTTTTCCTCTCTCTCCAAGCTTCTCATTCATCAAGACTTCATACTCTTTCCACATTTTTTCAGTTGTTTACTACTGGTTACCTTCAGAAAATTTTTAGGATTGAACCAAAATATTCTGCACATGGCAGTTTTCTGGAAAAGAAATACAAAAGATCAGTTGCTTTATTCAGTGGGATGAATGTTGTCAACAGTACCATGCCTGTGTCATTAAAAGTGGGACCAAGAGTTCTGCTGTGAAAAGCAAGGGGAGAATTGCCAGGACGGTCTCAGTCACAGTTGTGGAGTCAAGCCTCTTTAGAAGGGTGGTGCCTCCAGCTGCCCTCAAGATCATCATTTCCTGAGCTAGGAATTCTCATCTCAGCTCACTAGATGAGAAGGGTTGGAAACAAGTGCTGAAAATCATTTGAGGCTGCAGAGCCCCACATTCATCATAATCTGTGACAGAGCGTTTAAAGGGAAAAGACGAAGACTTTGAGCAAGTCAGTAGCCACGGAGGCTCTGGTTCCTGACTTTTCGAAAGGGGAGCTAGCTCTCCCTCCCCAAGGGATACATAAGCATCAGGGTGAATGTAAATAATGGACCCGGCATTTACTGGGTGCTCGTTAAGCAGAAATTTGGCTTTTAGCCCAGCAAAGGCACCTACTTCTGCATTCCAGAGCTCAGTGGTGCAGAACCCCTTTATTTAAGTCACCCTCACTGGGTGATATTGGACAAAGCCTTACTTTTCTCATCTGTAAAATATCATGCTAATAACAGTACCTACTTTAAACGTGTGTTATGAAAGATTAGTAATATAATCCTGGTAAAATGCCTAGCGCGACTTCTGGCACAGGGATATGCTTAATAAATGTCAGCTCCTATGACTGTTAATACTTATACTTTTGCTCTGTTGGCTCACTCCCTTTAGCATATAAACACATTAAGTTTTTCCATCTTAAAAAAGGTAATAGACTTTAGATACTACCTTTTATTTATTTTGCCTGTATCCCCCTCCTTTTTTTTTTTTTTTTTCCTTTCTCTGTTCCTATCCTCCACTTTGCCTTGGCAGCATACATATAGGCTGGGTCAATGCCTAAGGAGTCAAAATATGAGCACAGCCCAGGGTGATTCCTGATGGGGGGAGGGGAGGTGTGGGCGCAGGACCCACTTCTAAGCTCGCTCACGTTCCTATCAGCAAGAGGCCTAGTTCCTCACCAGGTAGACCGCTCACAACATGCTGTCCCCCCAAGTGAGTGATCCAAGTGAGGGAGAAAAGCCTGAGAAGCCCATGCAGCAAGCCAGAGTCTTTTATGACCTAATCTCAGACATCGCATGCCATCCCTTCCGCCCGTGTTATAGGTCAGACGGACCAGCTCTCGTTACAATGTGGGAAGAGACATAAGGGTGTGGAGACTGGGAGGCAGGATCTTTAATAAGATTTTATTTACTTACTTGAGAGAGAGAAACAGAGAGTGTGAGACAGAGCAAGCATGAGCAGGGGGGAAGGGCAGAGAGAGAAGCAGGCTCCCTGCTGAGCAGAGAGGCCAACACCCAGGACCCCAAGCTCATGATCCCTGAGCTGAAGGCAGACGCTTCACCGACTGAGCCACCCAGGCGCCCCTGAGAGGCCATTTTGAAGGCCAGCTACCACAGATTAGCTCTCCAAGGGACTGTGTATATTGTGAGGAAGGTAGGGGTCAGTGGAAGGAGCAGTGGGGCCCCCACAGGCATGAGGCAGAAGGAAGGAAAGAACCCCGCTAAGATGGAGGAACAGGGGAGCACAGGAGACCCCTGAATGTCAATGTTGCTGCAATAAGAGTGGAGCAAGATTCTAGGAAGAGCAGAGAATCAACACAAAACACTGCAATGATATAAACTGTTAAAAAAAAAAAAAAGAGGGGTTTGTGCCTGGGTGGCTCAGTTGGTCAAATGTCTGCCTTTGGTTCAGGTCTGATCTCAGGGTCCTGGGATCGAGCCCCACATCAGAGTCTTGGGATAAAGCTTCTCCCTCTTCCTCTGCCTCTCCCCCTGCTCATGCTCTCTCTCTCTCTCAAATAAATAAAATCTTAAAAAAGAAAGGGCAGTAGAGCAGTTACATCTAACTTGGGCTGCACTTCATTCTTGGTTTTTATTCATTTGTTTTTGTTTTTAGGAGATTTACCTTCTTATTTAACCTTGCTGGTCCTAATAGTAAGATCATTCTGACTTCCCTGACCACAGGCTAGCTAGATTTTGTGGAAAAATTGCCTGAGAGGTTGAGAGTCTCTTAGGGGGTTCGCTGAACTCTAGCTACAGAGAATCTTCCCGGGGCACAATCTCCAGCAGGACGCTCGGGGCGGGGCGGGGGGGGGGGGTCGCTGACATAAGGCCATCCCCCGATTTCCCATAATTGATGTTTTCCTGCTTTTACATACGGTAAAAAGCCACACAGAAGATAGCCCTTTCTTTTGAGATAATTTTCCACCCTGAGCTTTGGTTCTAATGTACCAGAACTGGGATTTTGGACAGGACACATTGTTCTCACGTAAAGCCAAATTGCTAAGGTTCAGTGAATGTGTGTGTCTGCCTCCTCGGTGCTCTCTCACCGCTTAATTTTGCTGGTGAGAAAGCACAGTTCCATCTTCTAAAATAAAATATATTGTAATGCTTTCTTAATTAAACACCCTTTGAGTCATGCTTACTGAAATCTGTTACATGGATTTAACTGATCGTCAGGGAAGAGATTTTTCTGTTCTCTGTGGAATAAAAGAATTCAGAAAGGAAATGAATGAATGAAAATGTTCCAGTCATGAAATCCCTCTCTTTAACAATATATGTCACATTGAGGTATTATCCACTGGTACATCTACTTAACTTCAGTAAACTAAACAACTAACCAGTCCCTTAGGAAGCCCAGGCTCTAGGGAGGAGGTGGGTTCACATCCCAGCTCCCACACTCACCAACTCTTCTTTCTCCGAGAGGGAGACTCCCCTCTGAGCAAGGAGCCTGATGTGGGACTCGATCCCAGGATCCTAGGAATCATGACCTGAGCTGAAGACAGATGCTTAACCGACTGAGCCAGCTGGGCGCCCCTCGGGAGCATTTTAAATCTGAAGAAACTGGGGCATGGCTCGGGACCCACAGAGTGAAAAGACTGTGTGGAGGTTTCTAGGTCCCATCCTCTCTTTGCTAATATACACTGACCCCTAAGAGAGCAGAAATATATAAAGAATAAGCAAAGGGTACAATTGGAAGAAGCTGGGGGCGCCTGGGTGGCTCAGTGGGTTAAAGCCTCTGCCTTCGGCTCAGATATGATCTCAGGGTCCTGGGATCGAGCCCCGTGTCAGGCTCTCTGCTCAGCAGGGAGCCTGCTTCCTCCTCTCTCTCTCTGCCTGCCTCTCTGCCTACTTGTGATCTCTCTCTCTCTGTCAAATAAATAAATAAATAATCTTAAAAAAATAAAGGAAGAAGCTGAGTAAAATTTTAAAGTGAGTTATTTAATGATCACTCAAAACAAGTTCAGGCTGATTATTAGTCTTTCATTCTTAGACCAAACACAACAAAATGGGAATATTTTAACAACCTTTCATCGTTTTCTATGGAAAATATTCTGACTTTCCGTGACTTCTTCATGGATATCATTCTGCAAGTAAAGTCTATACTAAGTATCCGCCAGGAAATATCATTATGAACTTAATAGAAATGAGGGCTCGATGTTTACCAGTGTGATGCCATCCCCCTGACGTGTGGGATGCCAGGCAGGGATAGTGCTGAAAGCCCGGTAAGCACTTCATTTTCTCCTTCGTAAAATGGGGTTAACGGGGGAAAAAATGGGGTTAATGGTACCAACTTCTGAGAATGGTCATAAGTTTCAAAATAAAAATGAGTTGTTAAATGTAAAAACATGTTTAGGTATGAGGGACTAGCCAAAGAGGTGAAGCAACATTTGATCTATTTGGGAACTTCCTCAAAAGCCAGGAGTATTGGTTTGTGTGTTTTTACACACGAAGCTCAGCCCACAATGGGCTCCGGTTGAGGCATATTTTCCAACACGTGGCTCTCGTGGCAGGAGCCTCTCCGAGACCCTCACTGCCCCTCCACCCTTTATTTAATCAGCAATAGCTCCGAATAGCCTTGACTTCACCCCAAAGATCACAAGTGGATTGTGCTCCACTGGTAATTATAAGCTTTTAGCTTCTGAGAAGCTATTATAAATATCAAATCATTTCACAGATTCCCATGTAAATGGCTGCTGGATGTGTAATATGTATTGGTGGGCAAAATACCCACGCTTCCGTGGATCTCTGGGCAATTCGACCTCAGGTGCTAACTCCAAGCCACCTAGACTCCATGTCTCTATTCCCCATTGTCCTCCAGGAGAGTCTTTGAGTGAATTTTACAAAGACATATGAGGGGCGCCTGTGTGGCTCGGTCAGTTAAGCATCTGCCTTCGGCTCAGGTCATGATTCCCAGGGTCCTGGGATCGAACCCTGCCTCAGGCTCTTTGCTCAGGGGTGCGTCCGCTTCTCCCTCTCCCTCTGCCTCTCTCCCCTTCTCATTCTCTTTCTCAAACGAATAAATAGAACCTTTTTAAAAATTAAAAATAAATAAAAAGAAGTATGTTTTTCTTCTTTGATGCAAGCCATGAGAAGATTGTCCTATTGAAAAATGTAAATAACACATAGGGTCCCCCCCCAAAAAAAACCATAAATGTCCATTTTGCCTACACTGTTCCTGCATGGCTACTATGCCTACGATTTTTTTTTCCTATGTGCAGATAAGAAGGGAAGCCCAAGTCATCTGGAAGTTGTCTCCAACTTCCCCTTAGCCCTCTGCTCCCCTACAGCCTTTACCAACAATCTTTGAAATATCTTCTCATGCCTAGCACTGTGCCAGACACACAGAATGCCCTCAAATACTTACTGAATGAATGTCCCACAGTTGTTCCCGCCATGCCTAAACACGGTGAGGAGCCTGGGGGGGAGGGGGTCTGGGGCGACCATCAGGGGCCAGATGAAAGCTGAGTCAGCGGAAGACACTGGGAAAGTGGAGAAGGGAGTTGACACCTCAGGAAGGGGAGCGGCCATGAGCGAATTTCCCAGCTTCTGAGAGCAGGGAGAGCAGCAACTGTGATCATTTTTTAAAAGGTCTGTTTCAGGAGCACCTGGGTGGCTCAGTGGGTTAAAGCCTCTGCCTTCAGCTCAGGTCATGATCTCAGGGTCCTCGGATCAAGCCCCGCATTGGGCTCTCTGCTCGGCAGGGAGCCTACTTCCTCCTCTCTCTCTGCCTGCCTCTCTGCCTACTTGTGATCTCTCTTTCTCTCTGTGTCAAATAAATAAGTAAAATCTTTAATAAAAAAAAAAAAGACCTGTTTCAGTTTCAGTTTAGGAGAATACTTACGATATTCAGCTCTCCCCCAACCCCCACCCTTTTTTTTAAAGATTTTTTTTAAAGATTTATTTAAAGATTTATTTATTTGAGAGAGAGAGCATGTGAGCAAGGCAGGAGAGAGAGAGGGAGAGAATCCCAAGCAGACTCCCTGCTGAGCGTGGAGCCCAATGAGGGGCTCCATCCCAGGACCCTGAGATCATGACCTGAGCTGAAATCGGGAGTTGGATGCTCAATCGACTGAGCCACCCAGGCACCCTTTTAAGATCTTATTTTTAAGTAATCTCTACACCCAACGTGGGGCTCGAACCTACAAGCCCAGGATCAAGCGTTTCATGCTCCATGGACTGAGCCAGCCAGATGCCCTCCCGCGCATTCTCCTTTGCTTTTCTCCTGGAGGAACCATAAAAGGCTAAAGGAGAATTTCTTCACTCAACCTAAGGAGATTGGTGTCCACAGCCCTCACACCAGCATCTGGGCGAGTCTCGGATTGCCTTCAGGGTTAGTCAGGGACTCTCCAGTAATATCCTGCTTATACTGACCATCGTGTCAGCCCTGGTCCCACCCAGGGGAGGACACATAATCCCACCGGATATCCCCACATACATTTGGACTAATCTAGCCCTCAAGCGGCTAGTCAATCGATTGCGTAGAAGAGAAACATCTGAGGAGCCTTTGTAAAGCTCATTCTTGAGGCTTCCCTGCAACAACAGTAAATGTAGAAATGAGACGAAACGGGGAGGCAGACAGCGTTCAGGTCCTGGCCCATGTGATCTTGCAAAAAGTCAGTTAATCACTGATCCACAGTCTCTCTGTTTGTAAAGCAGGGATTACCAGTCTTTGCCCAGTTGACCTCAGGGTTATTTCGGGAGGGTTAAATGAGCTGAGGTTTATGAACGAGCCCTGCGAGCTCTTTGGCCCTCGCTCAGATGTGTGTCTTTGGCAGCATGAGAAGAATCGGAAGGAAGGTGTGTCAGCTCCAGGAAAGTTTCCAGGCCGTGTCTGCTCTTATTATAGTAACTAAGGTTGTTCCTGACAGAAGTATGAGATGCCATAAGGTAAGTCCATCAGGGAGGAGTTAAAAAAAAAAAAAAACAAAAGAAAACGACTGCCTTTTGGCTCTTTTCCAAGTGAAAATTCTAGGAGGGCAAATAATGATGGAAAATAAACTCGTCCCTTGCGTTTTTTGTGGTTGTTGTTTTTGTTTTTTAAGTAGGCTGTATGCCCAGCGTGGAGCCCAATGCAGGGCTTGAACTCATGACCCTGAGATCAAGACTTGAGCTGAGATCAAGAGTTGGACACTTAACCAACCGATCCACCCATGCACCCTACTTGCTTTCTAATTTCAGGAAAAAATTATGAATCAGGAAAACAGCTCGAAAAGACATTTCCAAATTAATAATTAAATATCTGGTCCTTAGGGAGGGATTTTTATGTGAACGTGAAAGGAAAATGAGAAAAAGTGTGATCTGTTCAGGTCCCAAAGCGGATCATTATTTTTTAAAAACCCCAGCAACAAGCGGCATCACTGTGTGTGGGGGCGAGTTCAGGAAGGTCGGGCTAGCAGAGGACCTAGAAACAACAGCAAAACCCAGATTCTCAAGAAACTCTTGAGAGATCATTAATTTTGACCATTTTAAGAATAAAATCAATGCGGACTACATCAATTTAAAGACGGGTAACAATTCTGTAAAGTCAGGTCTACAAGGCTACAGTGTCCCGGCTCCTGATAGGTTAGCAATCTGTCCCCCCAACCCTAGCTCTTCCAGCACGACCGAGGACAGCCCCTCGCGATGCAGGCCTGATGGTCTTTCTCCAACGGGGCTATTCTTTGGTCTTTTGAATGAATCTCACTTTTTATCTCTGTGTTTCCTTTTATTTTATTTATTTATTGGAGGCATCATCACTTTTATTCAGATTTTTGAGAGCCCTAGAAAGGTAGGTTAACACCTACCTTTTTGAGATAAGAGACCTAAGATTTCCAAGAGCCTTCAGACACGAAACTCCTCCAAGCACAGAGATCTGGGCTTCCTTCCTATCTCCGTACTTCCTACCACCCCACACCCCGATCACTAACACCCTGTGGAAACCTTGCCCATCAATAGCTGGAAGAAAATCAGCTCGACACGCCGCATAATGAGGCTTCGCGGGAGGTCCATGGGACTAGTGGTAGAATCTGTGGGGTAACTGCCAACAATATCCTGGTGATGACTTAAGTGTGGTTGGACTTTAATTGGATGCTGGCAGGATGTTTGCAGCGCTCAGGACAACTCGCGGAGGGCTGTCACTGCATCCATCCTGCCCCCTAAACGCTTTCCTCTCGGGGTACAAAATGCTTCTGGGCTACACGGGTCCTGCCCTCGGAAGTCTCTCTCCTCCCAGGAAGAAGATGCCCCGGTGCTCAGGACCAGCTTGGACAACCCCGGGCAATCCGGGGGGGCGGGCGCTGGATGAAGACACTGTGCAGGGCTCTCGGGCTTAAGACCCGCCCTCCCCTTCCCTTCTGCTTGGGGGGAGGCTTGGGGGCAACAAAGGAAATAGGCGTGGTTAATCTGAGCCGTACCTTGTCAATGGACATCGCCTGAACATCAGAACCCAAGGCAGACTGGGAACCACGTGGCCAGCCACTGTCAACATGTCATCTCAGTAGGTCCCATTACGAATGCCATCTCCCCTGAGAAGCCTTTCCTGTTCCCAAGGAAATCTCCCTCCTCTGGGCTTCTCCAGCACTGAGGTTCCCGGAATAGCCTTACCTGTAGCTACAGCTTGACAGCATCTTCAGGGTGGGGTCCGTTTCTGACACACTCGCTAGACTCCACAGCCCTTAACACACAGTAGGTGCTTAATAATGAATCCTCTGAATGATGGGCCAGCAAGGACACGGATGAAAGGGGCAGTTCAGACTGCTTCTTCGCCGCCACCCCTTCCCTCGTCATCATCTCCATGGTCTCAAGTTACCATTTCAATTCACCGTGCTTTGCAGTAAGCCTCCGGATCTGTAATGAAATAAAAGTACACATGGGACGATCCCACCTGAGGCTATGTGTGTGCACTTGGGGGAGGGGAGTGTGCCCCCAGCAAAATTTCCTGTCCAGCTGGGAGAGCGCTACCCCAACCCCCTAGATACCAGGGAGGTGCCCAGAGCATCCTGAGCAGCCTCCAAGAGGGTGCCACTGGCTTAGTTTTCCTTCCTTTCCCCTTGCTTTCTTTCTTTTTTTTTTTAAGATTTTATTTATTTATTTCACAGAGAGATCACAAGTAGGCAGAGAGGCAGGCAGGGTGGTGGGGGGGAAGCAGGCTCCCCACCAAGCAGGGAGCCCGATGCGGGGCTCGATCCCAGGACCCTGAGATCGTGACCTGAGCCGAAGGCAGAGGCTTTAACCCACTGGGCCACCCAGGCGCCCCTGCTTTCTCTTTCTGCTTCAAGTCCGTAGCTATCCCTGCATCTACTGACTATTTATTGAGCACTTGACTCTGCCAGTCAGTGGGGACAAAATGATGAACAGTGATCACAGCCCTATCTTCACGGGGGTTACATTTTCTCGTGGAAGAACTGCAGGAGAAATCAGTAGCCAGCCAGCTTACACCCAGCACTGAGCCAACAGAAACACAACCTTGAACGCACTTGAGTAACCGCTGCTTCTTATTAATGCCGCTCTCTAGCGCCCCCTGCTGCCTCCATCTTGCACAGGAGGCCCCGGCGGCACCTTCCAGGCCAGTTCCAGCAACAGGCACAACTCCTCGACTGACACACCCGGTGAGCGACTTTTTGGCTGCCAACAGCCTCTGAGCTGGAGACTCCGGGGCTCCAGGCTCCAGAAAGGAAATGGGCACGGAACACAGTCTAACAGCGAATCTGGAGTGGACAGTGCTTCCTCAGAGGGAAAGGGGGCTCCGCGTCCAGGCAAATTCCAGAAGGTGGGGACCTGGGGGAATAGAGGCGCTGGCCTGGAGAGGGCGGTGACTGGCAGGAAGGTGAGGAGGAAGCACACCAGATGTTTATTGCTGTTCACGGGGATGGGTGTTTGCTGTGCCTTCAGTGAGCCCTTTGCCTTTAGGAAAGTAGTTCTATTTGATGAAAGGATGCAGTTTCATAACATCGGCTGCAAAAAGTGAAGGGTGTGCATGAGTTTTCCCTCGACGGAGGCCTTCATTTAACTGGAGTCTTTCATGTATTCTGGGCAACTCCTGGGCACTTGGGGGGACTTGGCTTAAGCAAGAAGGTGGAAAAACCTCAGCATCAGAAGACCTCAGTTTTCTTTCTGGCTCTGCCGCTCGTTGGCTGTGTGACCCCGGGCACGTCCTCTCCTTCTCTGGGCCTGCAAGTGTCCTTGTGGCTCTAGTCCCATGAAGGCTTTGAGAGGGAGATGGGGAGGCAGGCAGCAGCAGAGCTCAAGCCGTTGGCTCACGTGGGTGTTGGGGGGGTCAGCAAAGGAAGGCACACAGAACGCTGAGAATGACTGCTGGGTAGCTCTCGCCCAGCACAAAACCTGGCTTGGACCAAGTGAAAACCCCAGGGGTCGTTCAGCCCTTCACCTCCCACTGGCACCCATGGGGTGGGGGTCATTCAACAGCGACTGCCATGGAGGGCCTGCAGCTCAGGGGAGACAGAGGGGCCGAGAGGGATGGAGCGTGGACGAGGAAGACGAAGGTGCACACGGTGCTGAGCGGTCCCTCAGCGCTGAGGGAACTGAGCGGCTTTACAGACCGGGAGCTCCTGGTTATCCGAGGCAGTGCTGGCCCCGGAAAGGAACCCAGTCCAAGGGAAGTCAGAGCACCGGACTATATTCTTCCTTGACAAGCAGGGTAATCCTGAGCCAACCGCAGGCAGGAAAATTACTTACCTTTCTCTTTATCCAGAACTCTTTTCCTCTGTGGGGCCCGCAGCAAAGCAACAATCTTATTTAGTCCTCTTAACAGAAAGAGAACGTTCCTGAGAGTGAAGCCAAATAGATTTGAACAGATTTGAACCAGTTCTTGCTGCCTAGAAGATACTTCACAAAGTCATCTTGGTGATCTTTGTTATCTGATTCAGGAACTAAGAATAGGACCCTTTGGCCAGCAGTAAACAGACACCCGGTGGTAAATGTCTCAAGTTCAAGTCTAACTTTAGAACCAAATAAGAATAGAATCTTTTGAGCAAAACCTACTTCCCCAAACACGAGGTGAGTCTGCCAGGGCGCATCTGAAATATTTACTTCACGGATATTGAAGATGTTTTTGGTTTCAGACAATATAAATTGCTCAAATGCAAACAGTATTTTAAAAGTTATCAGTGAGGCTACTACACACATTCTGATTTGCACAGACCTCCTCTTTGCATATTTGGTGGGGTTTTTTTTTTTTAATTTGTTATTTGTTTGTTTTCCCTTTAGGCTTATTCACATAAAGCAGAGATAGTGAAACACGGCTCCAGAAAGCCTGGGAATTTGGATAAGGAAAAAAAAAATTGCGTCTTTACTTTCAGCACCTTCTAACTAAATTTCGGGTTTAAAATTTCATTCCGTTACAAAAATAGCCATAAATCCCATGCTGTTTTAGCAGGACCTGTGACTTTGTCGCTACCCAAAGAAATCGCAGACATTTTATGTTACTTTTGGTTGGTGCAAATACTATGCAATAAATAGCATTTAAGTTCAGACCACTTAGAAATTAGGCATCTGTCCCCGTTTTTAAAGTATCTAAAGATTGGGGTGCCTGGGTGGCTCAGTGGTTAAGCATCTGCCTCCGGCTCAGGTCATGATCCTGGAGTCCTGGAATCAAACCCTACATAGGGCTCCCTGCGCAGGGAGCCCGCTTCTCCCTCTCCAACTCCCCCTGCTTGTATTCCCTCTCTCACTGTCTCTCTCTGTCAAATAAATAAATAAAATCTTTAAAAAAATAAAATAAATAAAGTACCTAAAGATCTTGCTTTTAAAATGTTAATAAAGATGAGGTGCCTGGCTGGCCCATTGGCAGAGCATGTGACTCTGGGTCTCAGGGTCATGAGTTCAAGCCCCAGGTTAGGTGTGGAGCCTAATTTAATAAATAAGTTGGTTTAAAGTGTTAATGAAGAAGGACATACATAGTTCAAGCTCTAAAAATATTTTGATAATAGTATTTCAATATCACGTGCTTCCTTTGCTGTCATATATATTTTCTACATTTAAAAACAGAGTCCTGAGGGGCACCTGGGTGGCTCAGTGGGTTAAAGCCTCTGCTTTCAGCTCAGGTCATGATCTCAGGGTCCTCGGATCAAGCCCCATATTGGGCTCTCTGCTCGGCAGGGAGCCTGCTTCCTCCTCTCTCTCTGCCTGCTTCTCTGCCTACTTGTGATCTCTCTCTCTCTCTGTGTCGAATAAATAAATAAAAATATTTAAAAAAACAAACAAAACAAAACATAGTCCTGAGAAGCATCCCACAGATTCATCCATGATGATGAAGACCCTTTGCTTTCTCTCTCTCACACACACACACACACACACACACATTCACACACATGGTAAGAACTAGGGTGCCGGATATGCAGGGACTGGAATTAGAAAAGTCCTCCCAAATACACACCCACACTCGTTTTAAAGCTGGCGGCAAGGGGAGAATTCTGCTTCCAGCTGTTTCTACAGGACTGCTGCTCCCGAAGCCTGGTGGCCTGCCGCCCCAGTGTTCTGGCTAGCGGTTACTTGTCACTGCCACAGGGACAGAGGGGCTGTGTCTCAGGAATGTCTGCATCCCCGGGTTCTAGCACAGTCCACGATACAGAAGCAGGTCTCAGTAAAGCTTGCAGAGTAACTGGAAATGTAAACTAGAAATGAATCCTTGTTGGAACAGACATGCGTGTGGTCATGTTGGGTGAAGTGGCCCCTGCATGAACGTGTGTGCACAAGACAGGGAGGGGACACGGGGAATATTGCGGGGGGGGGGGGGTATGGGGTGCATAGAGTGAGAGATTCTTTTTTAAAAGAAATTCAAAACAGATTTCTGGAATGTCATATTCTAAGACGTTTCCTGGCCGCGTGAAAACAATTCCCCTGTGCGTGGCCCCACCCAGCCTCACGTGGCCTCGTCCTGCTCCCCCCACACAGGGGTGGCTCCCCAGTATATACAAAGCTCCGTGCGGCCAAGGCACGAACCCGCAGGGCCACCCATCTGGGCGCCTCACAGAGCAGGAGAGCTTTCCCGGGGAAGCCTTGCCCAGTCTCTGCCCTGAAGGCTTCTGTGCACATCACTGCTGCCGCAGGCCCAAGATGGCAGCTTTCCAGCTGCTCCTTCTGGCCTGTCTTGTGTGGGGTTTAGGGGCCAGGACGGCCCAGCTCCGGAAGGCCAATGACCGGAGCGGCCGATGCCAGTACACCTTCAGTGTGGCCAGCCCCAATGAGTCCAGCTGCCCCGAGCAGGGCCAGGATATGTCCACCATCGAGGACCTGCAGAGGGACAGCAGCGCCCAGAGGGCAGACCTAGAGTCCATGAAAGCCCGGCTCAGCTCCCTGGAGGGCCTCCTCCACCAGCTGACCTCAGGCCAGGCTGCCGGGCCCTCAGAGAGCCAGGAGGGGCTGCAGAGGGAGCTGGGCACCCTGAGAAGGGAGAGAGAACAGCTGGAAACCCAAACCGGGGAGCTGGAGGTGGCCTACGGCAACCTTCTCCGAGACAAGGCAGCTCTGGAAGAAGAGAAGAGGCGACTGGGGGAAGAGAATGAGGATCTGGCCCAGAGACTAGAAAGCAGCAGCCAGGAGGTGGCGAGGCTGAGAAGGGGCCAGTGTCCCGAGACACACAGCTCCTCGCAGGATGCGCCCCCAGTCTCCAGGGAAGGTAAGAAGGGGGGGGCAAAGGGGCCCCTGAATCCAGAAGGTTCCATGGTTCAGAGTGACCTGTTACAGGTGGCCCAGGCTTACCTTTCCTGCCCTCTCTGCTCTCCCCCAGATGGTACGTCTGGTATGAGGCAGGCGAATGAAGGGGGACAAAGCAATCACTCTCATGTACTACCGGTCGTCTAGCTCCTGAGCGTTGTTTGGGTTAGAGGGTTCTGAGTTCTCGGCACGGCTGCCCCAGTCATAGTGAAGTGAGAAATAGAAGGACCAGGTGAGACGTGAGTGTATAGGATCAGCAGAAAGTTGCCAACTATCCTCCTTAGAAAACTACCCTTTTTCTGAATCTTTGTTTGGAGATTGTGATTCCTACCTTTTAAAAGGACCTCTATTTATGAGATGATGGTAGGTGTATGAAATCACGATAGACGGTAGGGGTTTGGTTTGGTTTGGTTTTTTCTTATAATGTCCTCTCTTGGCAAAATAAAGAGATGGAAACCCTTTCTGGGGTTCCTCAGTATGTTGTTTGGGGACTTTTCCTATTCTTTGCCCAATCCAAGAACCTCTGCTTTCAAATCCCCAGGCCACTCCTTAAGGTGGCTCTTTCTTTTTTTTTTAAGATTTTATTTATTTATTTGACAAAGAGAGAGAGATCACAAATGGGCAGAGAGGCAGGCAGAGAGTGGGGGGGGGGGGAAGCAGGCTCCCTGCTGAGCACAGAGCCCGATGCGGGGCTTGAGCCCAGGACCCTGAGATCATGACCTGAGCCAAAGGCAGAGGCTTAACCCGCTGAGCCACCCAGGGGCCCCAAGGTGGCCCTTTCTAACTGAGATGCTCTTCTGTTCGTCCTGGTCCCTGCTAGAAGGTGAGTCCTTGGGTGCGCGCTTTGAGAGGGGACACTCTCTCCCCCTTATTCAGGAGGAGAGTATTTGTATCACTTTTTGTGAAATTCTGCTCCCAAATATTCCGTTTCATAATTAGTTTTCCGATCAGGAGGAAACAAGCGAGCAAATCCAATCGCGGGACAGTTAGTCCAGACTCTTCAGAAACGTCAGCATCAGGAAAGACAAGGGGGTGTGGCTTGTTCCAGATTCTAGGAGATAAGGAGATGTGGTGGCCAAACCCAGCGCCTAGCTTTGGATTGGGTCCTACATCCAGGCGAGAAAAGCCACAGGGACAGGTCTGGAATCACTGAGGAAATTTGCATATAGAGTGTTCATTAGGTCCTGTTATTGATTAACACTCAGTTTCTCGGGCGAGAGGTGGTATTGTGGTTATGAAGCGTATCCTTCTTCTAAGGAGACACATACCCAAGTACTAGGGGGGAAGGTGTCAGAATGGCTGCAATTTACCTTCAAATGGTTCAATAAAGACTGTTAATGTATCAAGAGTGATGGAAACAAAGGAAAAACAAATGTGGCAAAATATCAACAATTGGTGAATCTCAGTGAACAGTGCATGGGGGGGGGCGCTTTATTGCATGATTCTTTCACCTCTTTAAATGGTTTGGAAATCTTCAAAATAAAACGACTATTTTTAAAAAGGGCATCTGGGTGGCGCAAATGGTTAACCATCGCCTCTTGACTTCAGCTCAGGTCTTGATCTCAGGGTCGTGAGTTCAAGTCCCACCTTGGTCTCTGTGCTGGGGATGGAGTCTACTTAAAAAAAGGCTTTCTAGGGGCACCTGGGTGGCTCAGTGGGTTAAAGCCTCTGCCTTCGGTTCAGTCATGATCTCAGGATCCTGGGATCGAGCCCCGCATCAGGCTCTCTGCTCAGTAGGGAGCCTGCTTCCCCCCCCTCTCTGCCTGCCTCTCTGCCTACTTGTGATCTGTGTGTGTCAAACAAATAGAATTAAAAAAAAAAAAAAGACTTTTTACCTGAGAGGCCAAGTCTGTATGTAAATGAGACTGAAAAACCCAAAAGTCAATGCCTGAATATGACCTTGGGCAAGTCACTTACCCTCTTCACCTTGGTTTCTTATCTGTTATGGGGTAATGAAAATTCCTCCTGCGAATGATTTTTGTGGGGTTCAAATGAAATAATTCCCAGATGTAAAGGATTTTTTTAATCCTGTATTTCTATAGTTGGAAGAGACTCAATTCTAAATTTTACAACAAAGAAAAATAAGGCCTGAAGACACCAAGGGCCCCGGGGGTCACAGTGATGGGTGGTGGCACGAAGCCGTGTTGAACCCGAGTCTTTGAGCACAGCTAAAGAATCAGTATTAATAGAAACGTGATGAAGCATTACTTACTTCAGAATGTTAAGTGATGGAATCATATTCTCAACAAAAACCTGTGTGTGTGTGTGTGTGTGTGTGTGTAAACAGAGGCAACGTTTGGTTTTTTTATTGTCCTGTGGTCGTTTAACAGGACTTAGGGGATTTATTAGATGTGCTCTCTAATTTTACATTTCTTTTTCTTCTTTCCAGCTGCTCTACTTTTGAAATAAGGACAACAGCCCATTAGAGTGAACTCCAAGCTTGGAAGGTCTTTTTAGCAATGGGATTTTTTTCCCCCCCATGAGCAGGAAATTACATTAGCACAAGAATATAGAGCTGCAGTAGCGGCCTGCAAAACGTCTAGCCACGGGCTAGTTTTTGTGCAGATGTGGAAACCGAGGCCCAGGGCTGGTCCGTGGCCACCTAGTTAGCAAGTGGCAGAGCCAGAACTGATTTCTAATTCAGTCCCTCCCACCTGAGGTCCAGTGGCCCTTCAGGACCTTGAAGTGACCTCTAGTTTATAGAACCTAAAGATAAAAGACAGGAAGTTTACATTTATATATTAAAAAAAAAAATTTCATTTTAAGTAATCTCTACACCCAACGTGGGGCTTGAACTCACAACCCTGATGTCGAGTCATAGGCTCCACCCACTGAGCCAGCTGGGCGCCCCAGGAAGGTTACCTTTACATACGGGGGAAGAAACATTTGGAACAAAAGATGGGCTTCAAGGTCCTAGATCTGAGGGTAAAGGGCTTTCTGGGTGGCTGGAATTAATTGTGGGTGTGTTTTCCTGTAGGGGCAGCAGGAGCTGAAGGGGGGAACCTGGAGAGAAGGTTTAGTGAGGCTGCGTGAGCCCAGCCGAGGGAGGCCACAAAAGGTGGACTTTTTCTCACTCGGCCTGTCACTCGAACTGTCACCACCACTGTCTTTATGGTGTAATTGTTACCTAGGAAAAGGTCTCCTTAGAAACACAGGAATCACTTGTTCAGTGTGTGTGAGTGTGAGTGTGTGTGTGTGTGTGTGTGTGTGCACACGTGAGAGAAATGAGATGGTATATATATAATTTTGTAGTAATCATTTTGTAGCAAAATGTCTGGAAACCTATTAAGCCCAAAGTAGAAACACAGAGATTACCAGATGATATATCAGAGTTGGTTATTAGTGTCACAAGAGAAGCCCCCTTTTCCCTTCGTCTGACCTCTCCTGACGGGTCCTCCCAGAGAACAGAGCCTGGGATGGGAATTTGTGTGCAGTGGTTTATAGGGGGCCACAATCCCAGGGAGCAGAAGCTGGGATGGGGAGAGTGAGTCAGGGAAGGAAGGGGAGCCAATAAGGAGTGGGGGGCATTCTCTGCTGGAGCCCCACAATGGGGGTGGAGCTGTGTAGAAGGCAGCAGAGGCAGGGAACTTTCCCTCGCACGTCTGACACTTTGCTGTCCAAGGATCATTGCCCCAGAGGGGATACCCCACTTCCACGATGCACGGATGTGGGCACCAGGCTGGCTCTCGAAGAGGGTCAGAGAAACCGGGGCAGGGCAGCTGGGACTGGGTCCCGGCGGGGGACATCGGGACAAGGCAGGTGGCTGCAGCAGTGACTGGGAAAAGGTGGGCGGGATATGAAGGAAGAGCCCCAGAGGTGTTCCGTGCAAGTGCTAAAGATAATAATCCCTTGTGGGGGTTACTACGCAGATTAGAAGTACCAGGGAGAAGCATCCAAATGGCATGAAGCAGATGGATGGGAAGTCTGAAGGGTTTCTTGTGCTTGAGTGGTGTTGCTGTTTTAAAATGACATTTAAGGGGTGCCTGGGTGGCTCAGTGGGTTAAAGCCTCTGCCTTCGGCTCAGGTCATGATCTCAGGGTCCTGGGATCGAGCCCCGCATCTGGCTCTCTGCTCAGTGGGGAGCCTGCTTCCCCCTCTCTCTCTCTGCCTGCCTCTCTGCCTACTTGTGATCTCTCTCTGTCAAATAAATAAGTAAAATCTTTATTAAAAAATGCCATTTAATGATTACAACATCAACACGTACATAACGTTGTTAACTCACTAATCTTTGCTTTCCGGGGAGCTACTAGGTTAAGCTCTCTAGAATGTGGCTGCAAAGCAGAGGTAAAGGGAGATAAGGTAAAGGGCAGAGCATGCAGAAAATTTCCAAAATTTTCTAAGAGATATGAACTTTTCAACCACAGGAGGACTGAATTTTTTTTTTTTAAGATTTTATTTATTTATTTAACAGAGAGAGAACACAAGCAGGCAGAGAGGCAGGCAGAGGCAGAGAGAGGAGCAGGCTTCCTGCCGAGCAAGGAGCCCGATGCGGGACTCGATCCCAGGACGCTGGGATCATGACCTGAGCCGAAGGCAGCTGCTCAACCAACTGAGCCACCCAGGCGTCCCAGGAGGACTGAATTTTAATAGAAACAAATAAAAGCTCTAAAAAATTTCAGTTGTTGGACACAATACAGTCCTCGATATTTTCATAACCTCTTTTTGTTTTCTCCCTACGTTGAGAGTGAAATCGGAGTGATTTTAAAACATTCCAGAGGAATTTTAATTTTGACACATTTTTTACTGAGGACATTTCATTTATAGTTTGAGCTACGAATACTGAGGCCGAGAGGTTGAGTAACTTGGCCGAAGTCACACACCCGGTTCACTGGCAGGTCCAAACTAGGAAACTATGACTTGGGGCCCAATCCAGGCTCGTTCACACAACTGCTTCCCAGCCTTTGGGCTGTGCATCCTCTCCCACAGGCTTCTGACCTCGGGCCAGACAGCGACTCCGGGAGCTGACCGTTGCCAGGTGCTCCTGGCGGACACGGCCAAGCAGCCGCCAGCGGACTTTTCATCCACCCATCCCATGGGCCAACTGAGAAAGGGCCGTGCAGTCATTCCAGAAGCCATTCCCTGACATTATGTTTCAATGTGGCTCTTGTTTACTCCAAAGAAAGCACATGAGGTGTGGTTCCAGCAACCGTGAAGAAAGGTGAGAGGGTGAGGCAGGGAGAGGGAGGGAGAAGCAGAGGAAGAGACCAGGAGAAGGAGGAAGAAAAGGGCCCCCTGTGCAGAGCAGCAAGGGCCTTGGTAGCACCAGGAAAGGAACTCTGTACCAGTCCCTGGGGCGGGGTGGGGGGGGGGGGGCCAGGGCTATTGCTGCTGACCTTCCTCCCACAACGTCCCTCCAGCGCCCTCTCCCGAGAAAGCTCGGCATCATGCCCACTTTATTTGTTTGACAGAGAGATAGAGAGCACAGGCAGGCAGAGCAGGAGGGAGAGGGAGAAACAGATGCCCCGCTGAGCAGGGAGCCCCACACGGGACTTGATCCTGGGACCCTGGGATCACGACCTGAGCTGAAGGTAGCGGTTTAACTGACTGAGCCACCCAGGCGCCCATCATCATGCCCACTTTAAAGGAAAAGTCCTTGTTTTTCAGAAAGCATCTAGGGAAGGATGCATTTCGCACCAAGGGGCAATTAATTTATAACTGACAAACCTCCCCCACCACAGGGTGGAAAAGTTTGCAACTGCCATGGCCTTGGCAGAGACTTAGGCTCAAGTCCTTAGTGCCACCACTAACCAGCTGTGTGACTTTAGGTAAGTTACTTAACCTCTCTGAGCCTGTTTCCTCTTCTGCAAAATGAAGCTACTATCGTCGACATCAGGACTGTTATGTGGAAGAGAGGTAATGAGCACAGGACCTGGCTCATAGGAGGCACTTAATAACTAATAATCAAATTAGTTGCCGACTGCAGTCCTAAAGTTTTTTTCTATTTCTTTAGAAGTTGTGAAGGTATCAGAGCGCATGAATAATTTCTATGAAACTGCTCTGAAATATAGAGAGAGCTAAAATTACCTGTTAATCATCTCTTTTCACAAAGGATCTGTTTTCCGTATTTCAGTATTTTAGCTATCTTCACGGATGTCACCTCGGAAAATGCCTGTTTGGGTTTGTTTTCCCCACTTTCTTTACCCCCTCTGTGGTTGAAATGGGCGTTTTTCTTAATTTTCTTCTCACTGATTTGCAGGTGTGTACCCTTCTCCATGGATATCTATTTCTTAGTAAGTCGCTAAGCTCCACGATCACCCCAGCCACATTCACAGAATAAAGTAATGTGCATCAGGTGCAGAGAAGGAGCAGGGACTGGGGCGGGAAGCCGGGGGGAGCTTATATGGCAACTGTGGGTCCGGGAGATGAAGGGCAAGGGAACTCTAGGGGGTTTTTAGGAATGCCACTACGGTATTTCTCACCACACATTGCCTAAAACTAGCTCCAGTATTCTGAGCATTAGCTGAAACAGTTAAAGCGGTTTGAATTACTCCAAAGAATAGTCTGTGATGGTCTGAAGAAAGGTACCAAGGAAAAGAAAGAGCTCACCTCAGGGAGTTTGCTCAACGACCTGCTTTTGAGAAATGGCCCGGTGCTGCTCCCCATTCGAGTCTCCGCTAGTCTGGGGGTGGGGCAGGCAAGGCAGAGGCGGGGTGCTCCCTCTGTCGTTATGTTTCAGACCTGAGAGAAGGTGTGGAGAGGGGAGAGGCAGAGGGAGAGGGTGAGGGCCCGTGCTGCAGGAAGCAGGGACGGTAACAAACAGCTCTGCTCGCCCCTTGTAGAGGAAGGGGGTCGCTTACTCTTACCTTTTGGCTCGTGGACCCCGGGAGAGGAGGGCGGTGGCTGGTGAGGGTCCTCGGTTGGTTGGGAAACTCCACCCGACCTGGTGAAGCAGCCTCTGAGCGGGGTACCCCCTTAGGTCGAGGCAGTCCTCAGAGTGGAGAGCAGAGGGCTTCCTCACCTCCACAGATCTTCAGGCAGACAGAAAGAGGGTTCGGGAACCAAATTAACTTCCTAGGACCCCCCCAGGAGCCACTTGTATTGTCCAAGGGGTCCTTGTTCCCAAAGCAGTCTGGAATGACCCCCTGTCTCTCCTCAGCGAGAGGACTTTGCCAGACCACGGACCAACTGTAATTATTGACCGTGGATCTCCACTCCTAGCACCGCCTTGCACTGTAGGTCCTCCAGAGTGGCTGGCGGCTTCCATGGGTGGACAACGCCCCAGGACTGGAGAGACTGAAACCTGCCATGTCCCTGGAGGCATTCCCGGTCGTCCCTGGAGTTTGGGGTGCACATTTAGGATGCCCTCAGTTGGCTATGCATTTTGGCTTAAGGGTTTTAACTGCTCATGCAGCCCCCTTGGGACTGAGGGACACCCCAGGGCAGGGGCACACACCCCGCTGCAGGGCCGTCCCTCCCGGGGAGGCCAGTTCAGGCCTGCAGAGAGCACTGCAGCAGGAGCCCCGTGCAAGCCTGAGAGATTCTTAGCCGGTTAGGAAATGTATTCTACCCCCCTCTAGCTCTGTGCACGGAAGCTAACTACCAGCAACTATAAGAGGCACCTGAGTCCAGACATGTGAAAATGTGAAAAAAAAAAAGTATGTGGCTTAAAATTGATGACACGTGTGTAGCCAGAAGGGCGAGGTGTTTTATTATCAGCTCCTGTGCCTGCGAGGTTACATTTAGGAGAGTGAAGCAAACACGTGATAGAAGACGGAAAGTCTTCCCGACCTTCGCCGCTGTGCAGGAGCCCAGCCCCAGGCACTGACTGCCCTCTGGGACAGTGACACGGAAATCCTGAGTGGGGAGCGAGGTCACTCAAGGGGTAGAGAGCTGACGGAGATGGCCAGCAAGAAAAAAGGCCAATGTTTTAAGCGTATCTTTTTATTCTGGTGCTTTGACGTCTGGCCTTGCACAATTAGCTAATTCCTAGAGACCAGGTATGACCCACCTACCCATAGCCCGCGCCACGCCCCCCCGCGCCACGCCCCCCCCGCGCCACGCCCCCTCCGCGCCACGCCCCCTCCGCGCCACGCCACGCCTCCGTGGGCTCCCTCTCTCTAACTCAAGGCAGCTATCTACCTGGCCAGACCACCTCAGAGCCAGGGACCAGACAACTAGGGACAGCCCCATGCCCCAGAGCCTGCTGAAATTATTCACATTAGCCAATCCTAAACCTGCTCACCCGGCTTCACCCGTTCCTTCCCACAGGAGAAAAAAAAAGGTTCTTGCCCATGTTTCCCCTCCCTCCTGAGCCACTCTGGTGCTGCCCAGTGTGGCCCCTATGGCGTGGGTGTCCCTGCCCCTTGGGAGCAGTGAGTGTAGCAGCTTAGCCTCTCACTAGCAGTCAACTCCCGAGCTGTTGGCCTCCCCATACCTGAATCACAAACCTACATTTTAAAACAGCAAACCTGTTCCTCCTGGCTCTTGCTTTTCCCTTGCATGCAAGGACTCTTGTATGAGCCTAATCCTAAACCGAAGTAGCGAAGTGTGACACAGTGTGGTGACTTCATGTCTAACCAGTGTCCTCCACACCCATTCCCTCAACATGCCCCGCCCCCACCCCGCCCACAGGTTCCTGTAGGAATCCCTCACACTCTGTCCTTGTCCAAAACTGGTCTCAGAAAGGGATCTGACAGAGTGTTTCAACTGAGCGTGTAAAGCTGAATACGTCACCTCTCAGAGAAACATTTGCATCATGACAGGGAAAAGAACCTTCTGTCAAAGTTAAAAAATTAACCTTCTATTAATTGTTGAATTTCAGGCATCCCCGAAGATGCTGAGGACCTTCTCAACATCCCTGAATCCTACCTCACCTGCTCATTAATTAGGGAATTATTTTAATTGCGTACAAGCTCACTTTATCTTACTTTGAATACCCAATTCTGGGCAAGGCACATCGCTATGCCATCTATTATTTGTGAGCTTTTTGTTATGGGAATTTTTCAAACATAAAAGTAGAGAGAACAAGAACCCCAGTGTACCTGTCAGCCAGTTCCAACAGTTGTCCAACAGAATCCAATCTTGTTTTATCTCCACTCTCAACACTACATATTTTATTTATTTATTTATTTATTTATTTATTTATTTATTCGACAGAGAGAGACGTAGCGAGAGAGGGAACACAAGCAGGAGGAGTTGCAGAGGGAGAAAGCAGGCTTCCTGCTGAGCAAGGAGCCCGATGTGGGGCTCGATCCCCAGGATCATGACCTGAGCTGAAGGCAGACGCTTAACAACTGAGTCACCCAGGCACCCCTATTTATTATCTTTTTAAAAAATCTTTTTTAAAGTTTTGTTTAAGTAATCTCTACACCAACATGGGGCTCGAACTCACGACCCCAAGATCAAGAGTCACATGCTCTTCCAACAGAACCATTCAGACACCCCTACATATTTATTGTCTGAAAACAAATCCCAAACACTATCATATCTTTGGAAGCCTATTTAAATATCATCTTCAGCATAGTCATTGCGCCTCATACTACACATTGTCTCTTTCTTTTAATACAGTTTCTAAATGGAACGTGGAGACCGTGAACTTCCAGGAACTGAAGTCAGAGTTAACTGAGGTTCCTGCTTCCCGAATCCTGAAGGAGAGTCCATCTGGCCATCCCGTGGATGAGGAGGGGGACCCAGGTATGGAGTTAAATTTCCTCCCTTTTGTATACACACAGTCTTTATCTGTGACTGTTTTGTTCAGAGTTGGTCAGCCTGCTTTGCAGGGAGGGCAGACCATCAGTCAGCCCTGGCAGGGAGGCAGGGAATGGGGAGAGGAAGAGCCCCTCTCTGCTCCCTTTCCAGAGAACACTGGCAGGAAGTCAGCCTCTCCTAGCAAAGCCCTGTATCTCACTCACCACCCACTCGGGGATGGTGGGCTCAGCGGGGCTGCACTGGAGGAAGGGAAGAGATAGGTTAATTTCACTCACTTAATTGCCACCTGGCAATTCATTACATTTTTCAGCAGATCCTTCATATCTTTCCTTATCTTAGGGCCAGAGGACTCCATGTAGCATCTCAGCACAGAGTCAGAACATACTCAGAAAAGCTATCTTTTCTGAACTGTGGGTACTGAGGAAAAGCACAGGTGCCCCTCTCCAAAGTGCTCCCTGACAGCCGGACTTAAGGCAGGCTGTGGTTTTCAGAAATGGTGACTACCCATGTTATTGACAATTACTCCCAGCAGAGGGGCTCGCAGGGCGATGGGGACGTTTTAAAGTTTTCAAAATACGGTTCCCTGAGACCTGAGCAGCAAAGACTTCCCACCTTCTACATGGAAAGTGAACAAAGCGCAGATAGCTGTTGTGTTTGTTCAGCTAAATCTAAATTTTCAACCATCTGTTCATTGCATTTTAAAAATTATGTTTGGGGGAAAAAAATTATGTTTGGGTTTTTTTGCATTAAAATGATACCTGAACTATGTGGTCCATTAGTTTGGGCTTGAAGAACTTTGTTTAACAGTTTCTTATAATGACTTGATTTTTGTTTCTTTTTTTTTAAGATTTTATTTATTTATTTATTTATTTATTTGAGAGAGAGAGAGCAAGCACAAATGGGGGGAAGGGGCAGAGGGAGAGGGAGAAACGGACTCCCTACTGAGCAAGGAGCCCAACCCTGGGCTCGGGCTGGATCCCAGAACCTTGAGATCAAGATCTGAGCCGAAGGCAGATGCCCAACCAATGGAGCCACCCAGGCGCCCCTGTTTCATTTTTAAAAATGGATTTAATCAGGCATGAAAGTCTTCAAGAGTAGTATAATTGACACCTGTGAGTTCCTGCCCGGCTTCCATCAAATATTAGAAATACATTTTGAAGCCCTCTGTGCAGCCTTCCTCTTTACAACAGATACGGAGTAGGAGAAGTTCAATTCATATGACATATAGATCACATAATACTTTCTGGGCATTTATAGTCTACCAAGTGCCTAACATGTATAATTATATTTCACATTTACAACATCCCTACTACCCAGAATGCTATCCCTCTCTGCAAACGACCAAGCCAGGGTCGAGGGGGCTGAGGGACCTGAAGGTCACCCAGCCGGCTGGGGGCAGAGCCTGACCTCAACCCCAGACGCTCTGTCTCCGGGGTTCTGGCTTTTGCAGGCTTGAGCACGTGGCTGCCGGGTGGAAAGATGGTGGAACAGCGTTCTGGGTTATGCCTGTCTTTGATTCCCCAGGATGCGGAGAATTGGTTTGGGTAGGAGAGCCGCTCACCCTGCGGAGAGCTGAAACGATCACCGGCAAGTACGGCGTGTGGATGAGAGACCCGAAGCCCGGCCACCCGCACACCCGGGAGACCACGTGGAGAATCGACACGGTGGGCACGGACATCCGGCAGGTGTTCGAGTACGACCGTGTCCCCCAGTTCCTGCAGGGCTACCCCTCCAAGGTGCACGTGCTGCCGCGGCCGCTGGAAAGCACGGGCGCCGTGGTCTATGCAGGCAGCCTCTACTTCCAGGGCGCCGAGTCCAGGACGCTGGTGCGGTACGAGCTGGCCACCGAGACCGTGAAGGCGGAGAGGGAGCTCCGCGGCGCCGGCTACCACGGGCAGTTCCCGTATTCGTGGGGCGGCTACACGGACATCGACCTGGCCGTGGACGAGACGGGCCTCTGGGTCATCTACAGCACGCAGGAGGCCAAGGGCGCCATCGTCCTCTCCAAACTGAACCCCGAGACTCTGGCGCTTGAAGGAACCTGGGAGACGAACATCCGGAAGCAGTCAGTGGCCAACGCGTTCCTCATCTGCGGCCGCCTCTACACCGTCAGCAGCTACTCGTCGCCAGAGGCCACGGTCAACTTCGCCTACGACACGGCCACGCGGCGCAGCAAGGCCCTGAGCGTCCCCTTCCGGAACCGCTACAGGTACAGCAGCATGGTGGACTACAACCCCCTGGAGAAAAAGCTCTTCGCCTGGGACAACTTCAACATGGTCACCTACGACGTCAGGCTCTCCAAGATGTGAGCGGCCGCAGGCATCGGGAAAGGCGGCGGGAGACGAGGGTCGGGGCTCCGCCGGCCGGAACCCACGCGGCTTGTCTCTGCTTTCTCAACTTGCATCACTCAGCCCCGAGAACGCGCGCGGGGCCCCGGCCCGCCCGTGCGGGACCAGCAGCCGGCCGCGTCCCACGGCTTCACGGTCCCTGGCGTCTCTCCGCTCAGCCCTTCACGCGCCCGCCGTGCAAGAGAAAGAGCGCACGTTCTGCAGTGCTGGGGGGCCAAAGTTAGAATGCATAGTAGCCTCTACATGGAAACCACAAGGCCTTTTGGGGTGGGGGTGGAGGAGAAGGGCGCACGCAAAACAGCTCGCAGCACATGGCACCCAGGATTGTCCCCTGCCTGCTGCCTGGTCACCGCCAGCCACAATGAGATAGAAGAGAAGGAGCAGCTCTTGTGGCCTGTGTGTGCACGCTGGGCTTCTGATGCTTCACCTAGCATCCGGTGGGGCATCACATAACCTTTGCCCTGTGAAATAAAGCCATCTTACATCCTACCCTCCTTGACCTTCGTGGGCTACTTTGCTTAGGAGAAGAGTCCTGATTTCGGCCATCAGATAATCCCTCGCGGCTGGGAGCTGTGATGGCGGGAAGCTAGCGGTGGTGCGTGTGCGGCTGTGTGTGAGAGAGAGAGAGAGAGACTGAGAGATGGTTTTGCCGTGTGGCCCAGGACGACACGAGGCCAACAATGAGACCCGCCCCTCTGCCTGCCTCCCATCTCCTGGTGCCCTTGGTCCTTCCCAAGCCATCTTTTCTTTCCCCAGCTCAGCCTCTCTTCACCCTGGCTCCGCGTTGGTTCTCACCGGCTCTCGCGGGCATCAGTTCCATATACTACAACCCCAGGCAAGCAGACGTGATTCTCGGTTGGTTCTCAGTAACTGACCTTCCTTGCGATCTGGAGGTGCTGTCGTCCCTAGTGGGAGAACACTTCCCCTCGCCAATTCAGCTTGGCCTCTGTCCCATTAGCATGCTTTCAGTCAGTTCAGGTATCTCCTCCTCCCGGAGCTCCTCCAGGTGGAGCTCGAGGGAAGCCAGGGCCCCCTGGCGAGGAGGGAGAGGTGTCCAGGCAGATTCTTCTCAGACCTGGTCTTAGTCACAGTGGAGCCTCCAGCATTGGCCTCCAACGCGCTCATCTCCACGTGTGACCTCTGCGTCCTGGAGGCCAGCTCCAGCAGGCTGCTGCTTTTTCCTAGCCTGCTCTGTGGCCTCCTCACCAGAGGAAACTCGGGGTGCTCAGGCCCTCTCCCCTAGATCGGTCTCAGGGTCCCTTCTGCCCCTCTGCTGGTGTGGAGGCCACTTTCCTTAGAACTTTGCCCCCTGGGGCGCCTGGGTGGCTCAGTTGTTAAGTGTCTGCCTTTGGCTCGGGTCATGATCCCAGGGTACTGGGATCGGGTCCCACATAGGGCTCCCTGCTCAGCAGGAAGCCTGCTTCTCCCTCTCCCACTCCCCCTGCTTGTATTCCCTCTCTCATTCTCTCTCTGTCAAATAAATAGATAAAATCTTTAAAAAAAAAAAAAAAAAGAACTTTGCCCCTTACCCAAGATTTACCTGGAAGCAAGAACAAGTCACTTCTGCCTTCTCATGCCCCAAACCGCCTGGTTTGACAAGAACTCTAGAATCGGGGCGCCTGGGTGGCTCAGTGGATTAAAGCCTCTGCTTTCAGCTCAGGTCATGATCTTAGGGTCCTGGGATCGAGCCCCACATCGGGCTCTCTGCTCAGTGGGGAGCCTGCTTCACCCTCTCTCTCTGCCTGCCTCTCTGCCTACTTGTGATCTCTGTCAAATAAATAAAATCTTAAAAAAAAAAAAAAGAAGAACTCTCTAGAATCTAAGCTCTCTTTTTCTCTCCTTCTCCCTGGCCTCCCCCAGACATCATGCAACCACAAGGATACTGCAGTCGAGCCCTTTTCCTGTTATCTTCTCAAATCTTGTTCTTGGGACCAGGCCTCAGCCTTTTGATTTCCAAGAGAACCAGCACTTCCACGTCAAAACCTTGACTTGAAAGACAAGTCTCTCTTTCGTGAGTACTAAAGAGTGTGCTTCGGAAAGCAAAACCCAGAACGGAATGTTTCTTCCCCCGGGAGGGTCAATCCTCACAGAGGCTACGGAGCCGAGCATGAGCACGAAGAGGGTGAGATGTTTCTCCACGGGTGTATTCCTTTGCTCAGGCCACCATAACAAAGGGCCACGGAAGGGGCGGCTAAAACAATGGAAATCTATTCTCTCACACTTCTGGAGGCTAGATGTCTGAGATCAAGCTGTCACCAGAGTTGTGTCTCCTGAAGGCTCCCTTCTTGGCTTGCAGATGGCTGCCTTCTCCCCGAGCCCCCACAGGGTCCTCCTTCTGTGTGCGTCTGTGCCCTAATTTCCTCTTTTTTTTTTTTTTTTAAGATTTTATTTATTTATTTGAAAGAGCGAGAGAGATCACACGTAGGCAGAGAGGCAGGCAGAGAGAGAGGGGGAAGCAGGCTCCCCGCTGAGCAGAGAGCCCGATGCGGGGCTCGATCTCAGGACCCTGAGATCATGACCTGAGCCCAAGGCAGAGGCTTTAACCCACTGAGCCACCCAGGCGCCCCATAGTTCCCTTGCTTATTAAACCCGGAGTGGCTGTTTCCTCCTTCAGTCTGTCCCTGCCTTCTGAGTGCGGGGGTCAGTGTCAGATCACACCCGGGAAGCTCCCAGGGGCTGGAGACAGAGGACACGGGCCCTGGGAATGAGGCATCTATTGGGGGGGGGGGACCCCAGGCTGCCAGTGGCCTGTGTGTGTGTTGGTGGTGGGGGTTGTGGGGCCTGGTTCGTCAGACGCCTGTGGACCACCGCATGAGTACGAGGGCTACAAGGGGCTTATTTGAGAAAGCGTGCATTTCTCACTGCAGCCAAGCCGAGGACCAAACAGGTGGCTGGGGGGGGAGTGGAGGGGGGAAATCTCCTGTGGGCAGTTCGGAGGGCAAAGGATGCCCGCCTCGAGGCTGAGCCTGAGGTAGGAAGTCGGCAGAGCTGAGGTTAGAAGAGAGCACGGGAGTGTCCCCCACCCTGCTGGCTTCGGGGCTGGCAGACGGGTGGGGGAGCAGGGGAACAAGCTAGAACCCTTAGCAGACGGCTCTGCAAAGCTAGGAGCTGGGCGCTGTGACAAAGCCCCGTTTGGTGGACATGAAGAGGTGGACTCTCTGGGCAAGTGAGGAGAATGAAGAAGGTGAGGTGGTGACTGATGTGGAAAGAGACAAAACGCCCCAGGCTGCCTGACCCCTAGAACAAAGGGGAATTTTAAACAACCCATTCCCCCAAAGCTCCTAGGAGAAAACTTGCATTGTTTCTCTGTCTCTGGAGGTTGTATATCTTGCCCTGTCTTTGAAATGCACACCCCCACCAGGAAATAACCAAAACCTGGCCCAGAGACTGGAGGCAAAAGAAAGGAGGGAGTAGAGGCTTTATAGAATGCCGACTCCCTTGCCCCAAATCCAGCCCTCAAGCGCCATAGATCACAGTGTTAGTCAAGAGCCCTGTGAATGGGCGGAGTTTTGGAACAAAAGCTGAATGGATACAGAAAGTTCCAGAAGGTTCGTGGAAAAGGAATATTGAGAAACAAATTTTATATGTCGTCAAGCTAAGACTGGATTTATGTACATTTTTTTTAAGGAGAGTTTTTGTTTTGTTTTTTTGTTTTAAAGATTTTATTTATTTGACAGAGAGAGATCACAAGTAGGCAGAAAGGCAGAGAGAGAGGGGGAAGCAGGAGAAGCTTAACCCACTGAGCCACCCAGGAGCCCCTGTGACGTACATTTTAAAATGATACTAATATCATTACATCAGTATATATCGGATTTTAGAACTTTCATACTAATAAAGCCTAGAGAGAGTTTAGCATCACTTGTTATTTGACAATGTTTCCCATGAAATTTTGTGTATACAAAATTTACATAGTTGTAAAAAAAAAAAAAATACGTAGCTCTTGTAATAAGGGACTCCGTTTCTTAAGTAAGCAAAGACCTGATGAAGACAAGACAGAATCTGTTTTCTAGGCAGATGACATTAAAGGTACAGAAAAACCTTTGCTTTCAATTTCTTATTACGAGAAGCTAATCATCGAAGAAAACGTCTTCCCATTAATAGAAAAACAAAATTTATTTTTTCACCAGTGTTTGTTGGATATTAAAACTCTCTTTAGGGGCTCCAGGATGGCTCGGTCGGTTAAAGCCTCTGCCTTCGGCTCAGGTCATGATCTCGGGGTCCTGGGATCAAGCCCCGCATCGGGCTCTCTGCTCAGCGGGGAGTCTGCTTCCCCCTCTCCCTCTCCATCAGCTTGTGTTCCCTCTCTGTCAAATAAATAAATAAAATCTTAAAACAACAACAACAATAAGGAAAAAAAAAACGAATGTGAAAGAGGTGCCCATCTTTGTAGGGATTTTGGAGTCTGGAGGACTTTTATTCCCCACCTGGCACAGAGCCTCTGACCTTTCTGCTGCCTGGTAAAGAAAGGGCATATATGGGCCGGGGATCAGAGCAACAAGCCACCTCTGAGAAAGCAAAACTCTGAATGAAGCAGAACAGAGCTCAGCAGGGCTGCCCCGAGTCCCAAGTGTCTGGGACTCCAGAGGTTATGGGCTGGGCACTGCGGCAGAAAAAACACACAAGGAGACAGCGCCCCTAGATATGGGTCTCAGCTCTGAAAGGGACAGAAGCCCCGTTCACCCGAGGAGAGCACCAGCTCCCAGCAGGTGCACACACGCTCCTCCAGGTGGAGCCATTCACACAGCAGCCGGAGGGCTGAGCTCGGAAGGTCTGGCGAGTGATCACTCATGAGCCCTGACCGCTGACCCTTGGCACTGATGACCCCAAGTCATCAGTGCCAAGTAGTGGGAAGCCGAGGGATGGATGACCATGAATAAGGCAATGTGGGGTCAGGGTATGTTGCAAGACATCTGGGGGCGCCTGTAAGAGCTGGAGGCAGACCTCGCTGTTTGCCACGTCCCAGCTCATGAGGCTCTGACACCCCCCCGCAGCTCGGAAAGAGCCCTAACTTTGTAAGTTAGATAACTTGGTAAGAGCCCTAACTATTGACTCTTGCAGGTTGGGTGCACAGTAAGAGTGGCCACCACAGTGCCCATAGAAGATGGCGGATTGGCAAGAATGCTAGATGGTTCTTGAAGTACAGTGACATAGTGACATTACTATGTCACATGTACATACTATGTACATGTGACATAGTAATAGCATGACCTTGTGTTCTCAACGACACCCAAGGTAACCACCAAAAGAGTCTGGGACCATCCACCAGAAGTCCCAACCCATGAGGGATTGGCCAATGGGTCCGGTTGGCTCCCTCCTTCCGAGCGAGGGCTCTAAATATGCCTGGGTTTGTGGACCCTGCATGTGGCTTACCAACCCCTTGCCCCTGTCACCACTCAAACCAAGCTGCCAGCATTGAGGGCAGAGAAAAACGACCGCAGATAGATGCCCTCATCAGCGAGATGGCACTGGGGGCCACATTTCAAAAATCACGACATTGAGCAGACGTTCCGTCTCCCCTATAACCCACAAGCCGCAGGGTTGGTGGAAAGAAGACATGGCATATTAAAGGAGCAGATCACGTTACTAACAACGGTGGGGCGGACTAAAGTTCTGTCCCGGTCCTGCACACACTTGAGTGCTCAGCCATAGGGCCTGTTGCCCAGATGCCAGCCCGGGGAACCCCGGGGAGGCACCCAAGGCTGCGAAGGTATGGCAGTCATGGGGAACAGCCAGCACCCCACCCCTGACTCTCACCAGGTGTGAACGCGCCCTGTGCTGAGAACACCGAGCCCCGTCACACCCTGGAAGGGAGTTATCTACTGAAAGGGGACGTCCCACCGAGACGGACGACTTACTTGGCACTGCCGGGTGATGGGGAAGTGCTCCGTCTCTACTGGGATCTACTGGTAAGACCTGTTGAAATCACCCTTGAGGGCACCTTCGAGGCTCAGTCAGCTTAAGCCTCCGCCTGTGGCTCAGGTCATGATCCCAGGGCCCTGGGATCCAGCTCTGCCTTGGGCTCCCTGCTCAGAGGAGAGCCTGCTAGTCCCTCTGCCACGCCCCCAGGCTCCTGTTCTCTCTCAAATAAATAAAATCTTTAAGAAAAAGAAAAAATAAGTTCACCCAGCAAGTCTTAAAGACGAGCAGGCAAAGCCTGTCGTTACCGCACACTGAACCACTGAAGTCATTTCAGTGTTATTTAATTATAGCATCATGTGTTCATACCGGGGAGTTGGCTAATGCGTCGGCTTTATTCAATCCCGTGACACAAAGGAACACCCTGAATGATCCGACGTCCGCTTAGGGGACTTGGTAAATCAGGAATTCAGGTCAGACACTCTCGTAGAAAAACGTGTCACTGCTTTGGGAATCACCGTCTGAATCAGTGGCTTGGCTTGCGTGCAGCCGTGTTGTGGTTGTGACGCTGCCTCCCGTGCTCCAGCCATCAGCACAGAAGTCCCCTCCGCGCCCGCCTGCGAAACCCCCGCTGACCGCCAGGGCCAGCCTCCGAGCAGCGGGGTGCTCGCGAGACCATACAAGCGGTCACGGTCATGGGGGCGGAGGCGGACTGGGGAAGCTCATCCCCAAGAGGGAATCATGGGTTGCCCCGGAGCTGGACCAGGTGCAGAGGCTCCTCACCTCCCTTCCTTGCGCTGGGAATGTGGCTTGTGGGGGGCTCTGCCGCTCCCCGAGGCTCGAGGGCGCAGCCTTGGTGCGGTGAAGGGGTATTGAAAACACCTGCAGGGCAGACGCGCCGGAGCCCCGTGAAGGGCTCTCTATCAACTTTTGAGATGTGGCCAGTAGTGCAAGGATCCTTTCATCCTGCTGCCACCCAAGACAAGCCTGTGCGGGAGCCCCCTGTGCTTGCAAAGTCGGCCACCTACCACCTACCAAGCTGGCGCCTGGCCTTCCTCTTCCTTTCCCTGCCTTCCCCAAGCGGGGACTGGTTTCAGATTTCACCTGGGAAGCTCTCCAGGTGGTTTCCAACCGACAAATACATTCCTCAGGGTCAGGAATTGATGGTTTTGTTCATGATATGTCCCTAGAGCAGTGCTTGGCTCACATAGTAGTCAATGCTTTTTTTTTTTTTTTAATTCTTTTTAGTCCATATTTTTTCCTAGAAATTTATTTTTTAAATTATTTATTTATTTGTCAGAGAGACAGCACAAGCAGGGGGAGTGGCAGACAGAGGAAGAAGCAGGCTCCCCGCTAAGCAAGGAGCCCGATGTGGGACTCGATTCCAGGACCCTGGGATCATGACCTGAGCTGAACACAGACGCTTAGCTGACTGACCCACCCAGGCTCCCCTTTTAGTCCTTATTTTTTTAAACAAATAAGTGAACAGAAAAAAACATCCTGGAACTTGTTCAGAAATAACTGGAGGGGCGCCTGGTTGGCTCAGTCAGTGGAACATGCAACTCTCGATCTTGGGGCTGTGGGTTCAAGCCCCGTATTTGGGGGGTGTAGAGATTACTTAAAAATAAAATTTTAAAAAAACACAAAAGAACTGGAAATAAAATACCACAAGGGTTAGCCTTTCTCACTTTTGCCCTCTATTCTTAACTGGCTGTTTGACCTTAGCCAAGTCACTTAACCTCTCTGTTCCAGCATTGTCTCATAGAACTTTCTGTAATGTTAGTCATGTTCTAGATCTGCAGCATCCAATATGGTGGCCACTAGCCTGATACAGCTACTGAGTATTTGAAATGTGGCTAGCACAACTGAGGAACTGATTTAAATTTATAAATTTAAATAAACTTAAATTTATAAATTTAAATAAACTTAAATTTATAAATTTAAATAAATTTAAATTTATTTAAATTTATTAAATTTAAATTAAATTTAAATTTATTTAAATTTAAGTAGCCACATATGGCTACTTGAACAGTGTAGGTTTGTTTCGTCATCTGACGGAGGACGAGGTCGTGCATATATGGAGCACCCAGCTGGTGAGGAGAGGCCCTCCACGCACATTATCCCCCCCCCCCCCCCCTGCCCTGTACCGCTGCAAGGAAACTGGCCTGATCAAAGGCACAGTTGGGTAGGGGGACCAGAGTACACTTTTAAGGGCAGGCTTGGAGAAAGGACACCCACAAGGACCCTATGAAGTAGATGAAATAAAAGATAGCACCTCAGGGGATGCCTGGGTGGCTCAGTCGGCTGGGCATCTGCCTTTGGCTCTGGTCATGATCCCAGGGTCCTAAGAGCGGGTCCTGCGAGTGAGTCCTGAATCAGGCTCCCAGCTCAGTGGGGATCCTGCTTCTTCCTCTGCCTGCTGCTCCCCCTGCTTGTGCGCTCTCTCTCTCTCTGAAAAACAAATAAAATATTTTTTTAAAAGGTAGCACATCAGAATATTTCTCCTATGTGGATTTAAATGATCACATTTAAAAATTTTTATTCTTATTAATTTTTTACACTTGATCTTAGCCAAAAGGCCGAGAAGCGATTCTTATTAATTTTTTAAATTAAATTAAATTAAATTTTTAAAGATTTTATTTGACACTGGGTGCCTGGGTAGCTCAGTTGGTTGGGAGACTGCCTTCGGCTCAGGTCATGATCCTGGAGTCCTGGGATCGAGTCCCGCGTTGGGCTCCCTGCCCGGCGGGGAGTCTGCTTCTCCCTCTGACCCTCCCCTCTCTCGTGCTCTCTCTCTCTCTCAAATAAATAAATAAAATAATTAAAAAAAAAAGATTTGACACAGAGAGAAAGAGAGAGAGTACAAGCATGGGAAGCAGGAGAAGCAGGCTCTCCGCTGAGCAGAGAGCCCGATGCGGGGCTCGATCCCAGGACCCTGAGATCATGACTTGAGCCGAATGATCACATTTTTGATGCTTTCAAACTCCTCAGAAGAGCCTCAGAAGTCCTTCGAAATGCTTTGAGGTGGGTGCAGAGTCTTGGCCATGGGATTTGAGCAATAGACTTCTCTCCCACTCTGCACTTGGCTTCTTTTCAGGTTGGTTTCTTCTGCTATGGAGCTTGAAATTCACTTAAATCTCCTAGAAGCACACTTTGCAAATACCGTCCATCCGCGTGAACCCCAATCAGCCTGGCACCGCCAAACAGGATGCGGCTCAGTTAAACCAGCACACAAGGCCATACAACTGTAGTGTCCCAGGCTGAGTTTTGAAAACCCAAATCTCTCATAGTTCTCCGGAGCTCAGTTCTTTAAAGTCACAGATCTCTGGACTTTTCACTCATTCCAATTTAAGAACAAACAGTGAAGCCTCATCTTTTTTTTTTTTTTAATTCAAATACAATTGACGACTTTCCATAGAACAACGCAAATTAAAGATCAAATGTGGACGTAAATCAGAGGCGTGGCTTGAAAACCAAAGATTGCCCTTCTTGAGGATAAACACCACTCAGCAGGGATCGTGAGGAAAGAAAGAACAAAGACGTTCCAAGACAGTCTTCAAAGACACCCCCAACTTCGCTGGAGCCCTCTAAAAGTCGGCTTAGATTCTGTAGTCTTCGACAGGGGAAGGAGGAGGCGCGGGGGGTTCTGAAGGGCCGGCCACACCAGCAGGGACTTGCTCCAAATCCAGAGTGGAGGGCATCTCCTTGGCTTCGTCACTTTTCTTGGTAAATCTCTCTTCTCTGGGAGGAAAGGCATGGTGAGTTTTTTTTTTTTCCCCAGAATCCTATGTGTATTTAAAAAAGAAGAAAAGAAAAAAAGAACCCGCCAGATCCCAGCACCTAAAGAGAACCACTCATCATCACATCCTTCCTGATTTCTCAACCCAGACTTATGGAGCTGGCAGCTGGCAAAAGTGAGACGGACTCTGTCCAGGCCTCGGTCATCGGCCAGCTCCTCCCAGAGCTCAGCTGTCTCTCCACTAACCCCGGGGGTCCAGCCCTACCTGCCCACGCTATTCGCTGGCCAGTTCAACCCTTTAAAAAAAAAAAATTTTTTTTTTGAAGTCAACTTAAGGTTTACTGGTGTTTAAGGAAAAAAAATTTTTTTAATTAATTTATTTATGGGTTGGAGGGGCAGAGGGCAAGGAGAGGGAGAATCCCAAGCAGACTCCCCACTGCGCACAGAGCCCAAGGCGGGGCTTGATCTCATGACCCTGAGATCATGACCCGAGTCCAAACCAAGAGTTCACTGGTCACTCAACCTACAGAGCCACCCCGGCAACCCTGGCCAGTTCAGCCCTAAGTTCACTCTGCCTCTCTTTTCTAACTTCCCCCTCCACTCCCCCAAGCCTGCAGGCTATCCTGCCCTCCTCTGGGGTCTACCAGGGGGTTCCCATCCTCCTCCGGGCTGGGCTAACCCCATCTTCAAGATGAAAGGACTAGCCTGTCAAGGGCTTAAAGAGTCAGTAACCTGGAGCTAGAAACTTCAGACCTGTAGATTCGCAGCCACACCTCACGACAAACTTCTCAGCGGAGGGGGGGGATTTACCCCTGGTCACGTGGCTGGTAAAAGGCAGGCCTGGACCCCAGTCTTCGATTTCCTGACCACAAGTTCAAGTTCAGTGCTACATCTCCCCGTGAGAGCCAACCCCCGACTTTGCTGAAGGGATAGGAGGTGAGGGTGGTTGGGGAGGCTTCAGAGGTGTGGAAGCTCTTCCTTCTTCAGCACACGTTGGAGCCGAGTAACCACAGCCCCCCGGGGGGACAAGGCCCGCTCTCATGAGATGAGCCAGGCTGTCAAATTTGCTGTGTACCCGTCAGTGAAGGTTTGCAACATCCCCTATCTATGAGAAGACTTTGTACCTAAGGTTTTTGTGTTTTGTTTTGTTTTAATCAATTCACCAATGTTGTACATCCCCCCAAAAGCTAAGGTCAAGAAGCATTGTTCAAGGCAATTTTTATTTTTTGGCCAACTAAGTATGAGTTTTAATAAAGCCATTATTCTCGCATTCACGCTGTACCTGACGAAGAACTCAAACGAAAAGGGTCGGCTCTGACAATTTTTGCTGTTTACTCACACTTGCGTTATTAGAAGGAGTTCAAGTCGGGTTTCTTGGCAGAAATTTCTTTAGGCTGTTTGTCCCTTTTGAGGGTTCCATTCATTGAGACTAGATAACATAACTTGTAAACCCACTTAACCAACAGGAGAAGTAAATTGCAACATACCCGCATTTGCTGCAAGTGAGTGAAGAACCCCCGCCCCCCAGGCTTCCTCCAGCTTGTAGCTCCCATCCCCCCACAGGATAGCCTGGGACTGGGCCACACCCCCACCCCACCCCCACCCCCACCCCACCCCACACACACCCCTCAAAGGAGGTGCAGCTAGCCGGACATCGATTTCATCAGAGCTCGGCTTTTCCCGGAAATTGGAATCCTAATCTTTTCTTTCTTCACCTTTATGTAGCAGAGGTCTTGGGCACTCGAGTAGATCTGGGGACCTCAGACCAGAGAGAGGACAGGGTCCTCCACAGGGGCCATCATGGGCTCGTCAGAGTTAGCAAATCAAAATACAGGGTGCCCAGTGAGATTTGAATTTCGGATAAACAACTGATTTTTTACTCTAAGCATATCACAAATATTGCACAGACATCCTTAAGCCAAAAAAACCTTTCTGTGGTTTATTTGAAGTACAAATCGTACCAGACCCCCTGTACTTTATCTGCCAACCCCACCATGGGGGAGGGGGGTCAGGCGGTGGGGGTTCAGAGCTCCAGCGTGCCCCAGGGCGGCTGCTACAAAAAGCCTCGCGCCGCAGGGACCAGCCCGGCTGTCTGTCGGCCTCCAGGCCTGCCGGGCGGTGAAGGAGGGGAAGTGCCTGCCTGCAGGGAGCTTGCGGCCTGGCTGGGAACGAAGACAAGCTTCAGCGAGTCCAGGCTGTCCCCAGACTTCGCAAGGTCATGCGTTTTTATACCGGGAGGGTGCCTCACCGCTTCGGTCCAATGCCCAGCGCGATCCCCGCCCCCTCCCCCGGGCGAAGAGCCCCTGATCTCAAGTTCACCGCAGCACCGTTATCCTCGCCTGTTGACAGACCACATAAACCTGTTTCCACGGTGGGTGACAAGGCAGATTCTCACCCGTAAAAATCCGCCTTGAAGCAACGGATGAACACGCTTGGGCATAGTAGTGCCCAGCAGGGTTTCCAGAGGTTTCCGGCGTCGGGTGGGGATCCGCACTCCCGCTCCACCCCCAGCCCCGCGCCCCTGCGCGCGGAGAGCGCTCGCGTACCTGGTGGCCATGGTGACTCTGCGCCTGGTCACCTCGGAGGCCAGGTCTCCGTAGGGCAGGTTGTTGCCATTGACCGCGGGGCTCTTCTGAGCCATGGCCTTGCCCTCAGAGGACTCACGCAATTTGGGTTCGCGGCACCTCTGAATCTAGAATACAAGCGCCAGTAGCCAGCCTTCAGGGGACAGACGTGGGGTCCGCTGCCAGGTTCTCAGGGGGCCTCCCTGCCAGCCCAGCCCCAGCCCCACTGGCCCCACGCAGATGCTTCTTCAAAATCGAGGGCAGTTATGATGACCCCTTAGGTAACAGCTGGGGAAATGGAAGCCCAGGGAGGTGACGGCTTTCTCCCCAGGTTGCACAGCTGGGCCCCCTCCCCTACTGCTTCCCCGGCCACAGGTGCTTCTCCCACGGAGCCCTCCCCTCCCAGGGCTGTTTGGCACCACTGACACCTGCGGCGCTTTCTTCCCAGGGCGCTTACCTTCTAAAGAACAGGAAACTATATGCCGACTAATTTAAAATAATAATAAAAATAAATTTTAAAAAAAGAGAAAAGAGCCATGAGCCAAGTTGGGCTGACAGATGAGCACGTGGCAGAGACACGGGGAGCCCGATGCTGACCACGAAGGTCCCAGCAGCCACCCCCTTAGTGCTGGGATGTCCTAGGATGTCCTTTTACCTTCTCTTATTGGAGAACCACAGTAACTGTGCAAAGGAGATCCAGAGACCTCCACTGAATGAATGGGGAAACTAAGCTGTGGAGGAAGGGGGTGGCTTCCCCAGGGGGCACAGAGCTGGAATCTGAACCCAGGCCTGCCTGGCTTCATAGACTCCACTGTGGAGCCAAGTGACCCTCGAGTTCTGCCCCGGTGACGAGCCCTCTCCAAGGACCAGGCGGGGTGTCTCCATTCCTGGGCCCCCCGTCACACTCTCGAGGTGACCCTGTGGCGGGAGCGGTGAGGGCCTGGGCTCCCCAGCCTGATCTTCTGGCTGGAAAACTCTTCTCAGGAGGATGCCCGACTGATTTACCTGTCGATCCCCGCTCAGCTCGGTCTGGGACCCGTTCCACACTTCAGCTCATGGTCTCTGCCCCCGCTACAGACTCTGGGCCCACTGTAGGGTCTGACTCTGGGCCCGTCAGCTACGGCACTGCCTCGGAGAAGGAAAAGACCAGAATGCCACCACTGTCAGCTCCCGCTTTTTCTCTCTTTTATCCCTGTGGAGTCAGGCTCTCTCGGAGCTGGCGTTAATGGGATTGATTTGCCCCTTGGAAGGTAGCAGCTGACACAAATTTTCTCTGCAGACGTGACCTTGATGAGGAATCCCCAGGGACGCTGAAGGGAGGCGGTGGGTCTTGAGCGCAGAGCAGGGGAAGGGCACTCTGCCCCCCGGGGCCATGAGGAAACCCCACCTGAGACGCTGCTAAGTGTGACATCTAACGGCCACGGTTCCAAAGCGAATTCACGTGCACCCCTCCTCCCAGCACCGTCCTTGCTCCCACTTTCCTGATGAGTCACAGCACCCCCGCTGAGGCGGCAGGTGCTTCGGCTTTGGAACAGAAGACTGATTACAAGAGTTAACATCTATGAGCTTCAGTTTTCAAACCTGTAAAAGGGGAGTAACACTCTATCTCCTAGAGCAATAGTGATGGGTGGGAAAATATTTGCAAAAATCCTTCATTTTTACCTTCCCCCCGCCATTTTAAAATGTTCAAGTATCTGCCCCGGGATGTATGTAAGTGTATAAATACATTTAGCCCCAGGACGACTATGAATCTATGCATATACATAGATTGCCCTGCATATAATAGCCAGGAATGTAAGCCTCTTCCTCATAAATATACGTTTTGAAAGCAGGAGCTCCATTTTCCCCTTCTCTCCCATCCCAGGGCCTGGCAGAGCGTTGAGATCCTAGTGGGTGCCCAGCAATGACTTACCCTGAGTCAGAATCTGCGACAGCATTGTGTTCCCATCTCTTTCCTTCGGCCATAGGGTTACCCAAGGCTCTAAACTGTAGGGTTTTCAAAGTGTCAACAAACGTCTGCACGGTGTTTGAGTAATGTCAGAAGCAACTATTGCCCGTGAACTCCAGAAGGGACACAGTGACTGTACTGATTCCTTACAGTGGAGCGTTTTGTGATTGTTTGCTGCTATTTAGACTTAGCGGCTTTGGGGAACAACATTTCAGCTTTAGATAGGAACGCGTGGGAAGTTTGAGGTTGTTCAGATGCATCTAAAATGATTCCCCGCGACACAAACGCAGTCTCTGCCTCCTACACGAGGTATCCTTTCTGATGGGCCGTATTTATCTAAGTTACGTTTCTAGGAATCATGACACCCCAACCCGAAGTTTCCAGTCCAGATGGGTAAGCAGCAGTGTGGCGGGAAGAGGGTCTTTCTTCACGCTGAGCATGGTACGAACCCCAGTGGAAGGAAGCTGCCGCTGGCAAAGCTGGGATTCAGACGTCGTCTGGCCGGTGCCCGAGTTTAGCAGCTTACCAGCCAGGTTGGTCCACCCACGAAACAAATGAGTGGGCAAGATAAAATGAGAACATGTGTTCTCTAGAAACAACAAATACACAAGCAGCAACAGGATGATGAATTCAAAACAGGGGCAGCGAACCTTCCGCGGGGCTCTCTTGGTGACGCGAGTGGCACGCACCGCGAGCCCATCTCAGTGATGGGACCTGTTGTGCGGGTCCGCGTGGAGGAAGAGGGACGGGAATCCTCCCGGAAGAACAGGAAGGGGGATGGGACTGAGCCTCACGTGAAGAGGTGACCTGCAAACTCTAGGGCTTCCATTCCTTCGCCATCCCTATGGTAGAAGCATATGGCTCCAGCCCCCTACCGCGACTGACTCCGTCGTGGTCGCCGCGAACCTCAGACCTGGGGTCTGGTGTTTGCAGGGCGTAGGATAAGCAGCACTGACTGACGTGACATCTGAGTCCCCGCTGGGTGCTCAGCTCCCTGGCCTGCTGCGAGGTCTTCCTGCTTGCTTGGCCGAGCCGAGGCCCACTCACCTCCTGCAGCTCTGTGTGCCTGAGGGAAACACAGCCTGGCCACCGGTCTCACTTTATAGTCGTGACTGCAAACTGCGAGCGGGAGCTCATCCTGGGCCTAGAAACCTCGCCTCTCAAACCTCAAACACTTCTTCCCAATCCTCACTCAGCATAGAAAACTGAAGCAGTGGTGAGAACCCACAAAGCACATCTCCCTGTGTGCTTTGCCTCCTCTCCCGTGCCCACAGGTGAGCCGTTGGCCCTCTGAACATTTTTCCAAAGCCACCCTCGCACTCGGGCACCAGACACCTTCCTGTCACCCACTGGAGGTCTTTGCTTAGCAGTCCTCCCTTCCTGAACATCAACTTCCATTCCCCCCTCCATTGGCTCTTTCCCAACAGTGTACAGACATATTATTTCCTGCCATCTTAACCTCCCCTTGAGCCCACTGTTTCCCACCACAAAACAAATAAGCAAAAATCTCTTGTAAAAGAGCCCTCTATTTCTGCTCTTTCCAATTCCTTTCCTTCACTCTCCATCAATCCCGCTCCAGTGGCATTGGAAACCATAGAGCCCTGCCTCCTTCTTGAGACATTTTTTTCCTTGACTTTATAGGACACCATACTACTTTCCCTGCTCCAAGCTCACTGGTTACTCCCTCAGTTCCTTTTCCTTGTTTCTTCTCATCTTCCTAGACTCTTAACATTAGAGCATCCCAGGCTCAGTCCTTGAATCTTGTCTGTTCTCCATACCCATTTTCCTATTGATCATATTTAGTTGCCTCATTTAAGTACCATTCATAGGACGATGACATCCATCTGTGTCTCCGGTCCAGATCTGTCCCCTGGACTCCAGACTAATACATCAACTGCCTACTTGGCATCTCCATTTAACTAATAACCATTACATGCAACATGTCCAAGATTGAACTCTAATCAACTCCTTCAAACGTATCCCACCAGCGGGGGATTTCTTTTAATGGCAGCCTCTTCCTTTTGGCTGCTTGAGTCTCAAACCTAGAAGTCATCTTTGCCTGGCCCTATGATGGCTCTGGGAACTTGGGAGTAAGGGAAGGCCCACATCAAATAAAGTAGAAATTCTAGAACAGATGGAAGAAGGGAACAAAAGGATTAGAGACATGAGCATTCTAGACTGGATAAGGGCAGAAAACTCAGCAGTCGAGTGCGCTCTGTGGGTGAGCCTGGAGAATACTCATTCTACTAAAGGGACAAATTAAGTACTACACAAAAGGGTTCCAGCATCACTGGGAAGGTCCGGGGTGGCTGTCTGGAGGCCAGGGCTGACAGTGTGAGATGCGATTATTGGAACTGGCCTCACAGAGCAGCGAGCAAAATAGCTAATAAAATAGGTCAGGTAGTAGTGCGCCATGATCAGAAACAGGTGGATAAAATTACCAATAACGAGCGGCAAAATCAGAGCCGCAGCTGGGATGGTTTGATCCCCACAGAACTATTAAGGTGGTTAAACAGAATAGAACATTCCCAGGATTGGTGAAGAGTCAACAACTATCGCTCGGTTTCTACAAGCAAACCAGTGGTGGAGACTTCTACGAGCCATGATCAATGGCAGCCGCGTCAATACAAAGTCATCATCTCTTTGCTCAGTTTCTGGAGCTGGAATCCCACCAACGAAAAGAAATGAGGTGGAGGAAGGACCCTGTAAAACCGTGGTAATGACTGCCAATAGGGACCCAGGGCCATTTACTCCATCAAGTAGCCATACAGCGGGGAGACACACTTGGATAAACTCTGGACTCAGGATTCAGCTGCTGCTGATACTGGAAGTGTCGGCCTGGTCTGTTAGAGCCGGGGCAGGGGGGGCAGGGGGAATATTCGACAGAGAGAGATCACAAGTAAGCAGAGCAGCAAGAGAGAGAGGGGGGAAGCAGGCTTCCCACCGAGCAGAGAGCCCGACGCGGGACTCAATCCCAGGACCCTGAGATCAAGACCCGAGCAACCCACTGAACCACCCAGGTGCCCCTAGGTTAGCAAGTTTTAAGCAAACTTTAACCACTCACTATACTGATGCCCACAGCTAATAGGCCTTTAAATCTGTTATTATTCGATTTCTGCCAACTTCACTCTAAAAAATTCTTGCCAAATAGGTGTGGGGGAAACTGGAAAACCAAGGGAAAGTATCTGTAAAAAATCAAAGGAATTCTTTATTTACCCTACATAAAAGACTCTAGCAGGCATCTAAGAAATGGCACAGGCTTCATCAGAAGATTGGATGGAAAAATCAATGCACACCTAAAATCAAGGAATTAAGGCATTCATAATTTTCAATTTCTCAGTCCAGAAATATCTGAGGGCTTCTTTTATTTTTTAAGATTTTATTTTTCAGTAATTTCTACACCCAACGTGGGGCTCGAACTCACAGCTCTGAGATCGAGAGTCCCATGCTCTACCGACTGAGCCAGCGAGGCACCCCAGATCTGAAGGCTTCTACTTAAGAATCCAAGTGACACCAGGTCACAGAAGCTTCATTTCTGTGGTAGGGTGAACATGACCGGCCAACCCATCGTACCCCAAGAAAGGTTGAAAATCAATAGCACTCTTGGCCTGAAATATGTGGCCACGGTCTTCTGGATTATTTCCGGAAGACCATATAGAGCCACTGCTTTGAGTCCTAACAGCAGGCTCCGGCCTACACCTGAGGGTATGAATGAAGACCGGCACACGGGGGGAGGAAAAGGGTCAAGCCAATGATTCCCTTCAGCAATGTGAAGATGGCCAGTGCGACATTAAGACATTATCGTCCGGTTCTAGTTCATCTCACACACAGATATCTTATGGCCGATATTTCCTAACCACCTAAAATACAATCAAATTAAGATGTTTTCCACAAACAGGTCAACTGTGGCTAACTGTGGATCACAGGTAGGAGAGAGACTGGAACGGGTACGTGGAAACACTGCAGATGCCAACAAGCTATGAGATCTGCTGGGCACCTGCGGGCAGGTGCACCGGACGCATCCGAGACCTAATGGGCCTTCCAGGTTTTTTACACTAGGGCATATTCTGATTCTATCTTTTGCGTCTTGCCTCCAAGTATGTTGGAGCTTTACTTTCTGTAATTTGCATTGTGGAAATAAGCAAATTAAATGCCTTTCAAATTATCCTCTCACTCCCTAGGCCACTTCCCCCAATTACTCTTCCATCATAAAGCACAATTTATTATCAGCTAAGGACAAAGACACCCTCTTCTCCCTTACCACAACGGTTCAAGGGGCAGAGAAAGGTTCCAAGTAGGTTAGTGGACTAATGCTACTGCTGACGTCTAACAGCAACGTCTTTTGGGTTATCTAGTTGCATGCCAGAAAAGCCAGAGGTAAGAATTGGAGGCCCAAACTGTGGAGAAGCATTGACATAAATACCTTACTTTCACTGGATACTTTTTTTTTAAGGAGGTGCTGGTGGGAAACCACCTGCATGATCCTACCTAGCAAAGGGCCTAAGGGGTTCATGGTTTCAAGTTAACACAACTCACTGAACAGCACATACAGGGTTGCTTGCAAATGCAGAGTGCAAACTATGTAGTTGGTTGCTCTGAAGTCCTAACGTTTAGGAGGACTGAACTGAAGGATTAGAACGTGAAAAAGACAGGCAACTGAAGTGACTTAGTAAGAAGGCAAATATGTGAAATGGTGACTACAGCCCTTTCAGTACAGGTCTGTGATCCTAGCCTTATCCACACCACCAATCAAGAGACTGCTGGGAAAAAAACCTTAAAACTGAAAGGCGTGGCCATCTAGATAGGGCTTAACAGTACTTGAGTGCTCTCAAGGTTTAAGAATTCCATCATCCGGGCCCCTGGGGGGCGCAGTTGGTTGAGCGACTGCCTTCAGCTCAGGTCATGATCCCGGAGTCCCGGGATCGAGTCCCACACATCGGGCTCCCAGCTCCATGGGGAGTCTGCTTCTCACTCTGACCTTCTCCCTTCTCATGCTCTCTCTCTCACTCTCTCTCTTTCCTAATAAATAAATAAAAAAAAAAAAGAATTCCATCATCCATGAGTAAAGAAGGTACACAGGTCACCAGTGACTGAATTACTAGTTTTCCTAAAGCTGGGTCTGGAAGCCATGTGTTCCAGAAATGAGATTTTAGGCAATTAAAATCCCTCAGCACTTCACTTTGCAAAATGAGTAAATAAAGCAAATCCCTTACAGCCTGCTTATGTAGGTGATAATGACTATAAATGTGTGAGGAAAAATATATGAAAAATATAAACATTAAGTACTGAGATCTATTTTGGGCCCTTCAATTTTTGCCCTGAAGAACGGTGAAACTATTTTCTACTTTCAGCACTTGGCATCATCCAGAAAGACTTCTCTCCTCCTCCTCGACAGACTTGTTCTCAAAAGGAGTATGGCTACCCTGAGAACAGAGGCTCTGACGATTACCCTCCATGACAACATTTACTTCGACTGAATAAACTTTATAGTTCTGAAGAGTTGGAATCAAGTCTTTGGATGATCACCTTTTCTTAGAACATAATGTACTCTTGATCACTATTTTTGGTTCATGACAGACCTTCTTGTTCCAGATTTTAGGAATGGATTAGAAGTTCCAAGATTCATTATTTAGAGAATACTTTATTAGTTTCTGTAATCAAACCCATGTAGATAAGACCTTACATATTTAATACAGTGCGTTACCCCTGTACAAATGGAAAAAATTATGTTTAACATTTCTAGACCAATATGGCTGTTAATTTCTGTACAATGCCAACCCAACACGGTACAACTGGGATACTTTTTCCAAAGTTGACAGC